>JAYESA010000009.1:86921904-87381904 GCA_036927795.1 Iris macrosiphon | reverse complement strand
TGGTCTAATCTGGAATGATAGCAGCCGCGTACCCAGTGCGCGGTGAGCCGTACTTACCCCTAGTCGTTTGCATGTCGAAATAGGTATTTCAAAGACACTGAGTTCATTCTTTATAGTCTGGACTCTCTTGCATTTCTTGCTGGTCTCACTTACATATTTTTGGACTTGACTCTTTACATGTATTTCATGCTGGACTCAATACACGTTCTTGTGCACAAACTTGATCTTAGTTTAGATTTCTTGTATCTTGCAGTCATTACTATCTTGCTTCTGATATTCATGCATCTTTACCTTTATGCACCAGTGATATATATATTTCCTTGTTTATACTTTATTTCCTTCATCTTGCTACTTGCTACAACTGTTTTATAGTTTTTATCATTTAACTGGAACTGTTGTTAGAGGTGTACTTGCTCCAGTCCTGATTGGACATATTTTTCTATAGTATCCGGAGGAGTGGTGTCCAACGTTTTATGGACATGAGCCTGTCGATGGTGCAGACAGGGACCCTCTAGTTTAGGAGTGATTTCCGGATTGGTAGCCGGGATCACTAGGACCTTGTTATTGTTTTATTAGCTTTTAGCACCGGATTTGTCTCCAGTTTTGGATTGAGACCTTGTATTGTATATGATTTTGAATATTGTTGTATTATTATTATTATTGATGTTGTGGTGTTTTAACAGCAGTTGTTTAGACTTTGGAGTTGTTAGTCTTCTGTGTTATCTTATCGTGCTTAGATTCGTGATTGAGTACTTGTGATTATCTTTATGATAGTGCTTCTCCGTTTGGAGTTGAGATCTTGACAGGTTTATATATTGATTGCGTGATATTGTTAGCTAGATATTTGACCTAGACAGCGTTCTACTGCCGATGCTGCGGCGTAGGCTGGACGTACCCACGACTCATGCCCGATTTTTCGGGTGCGGGTCATGACACGTTTTTGGTGGCGGCCCATGCAGGTCTCGATTCACAATTAGTGCGATGTCGTGGTGGTACAACAACTTAGTCGTACTGCTGCGAGCCTGCTCTAGAATATAGGAACTAGGATGAGAGTGTACTCAATCACGACTAGGAACAATTCCAATCAAATTATTTTGAAATTACTTTCTTTTGAAATATTATTGTCCTTCTTTGATGATATCGTATCTTGTGTTGTATTGACTTCTTTTGATCTGTGTTCAGGATGCCTCCGAAGACACGATCTCATTATACTTCTTTTGATCTGTGTTCAGGTAGGTCCGTGTTCCCGTTCGAACACGCGAGGTAGTTAGCTAGTTAGTTAGAGTTAGAGAGGGGTAAGGATAGAGATATCTCAATACCTTGAGATACTCAAGGTATTGGGTATCGGGACGAGGTATTGGATTTTTGCCCGTGTATGGGATAAGTGATGCTTTTATATGTATATATATATATATATATATATATATATATATATATATATATATATATATATATATATATATATATATATATATGTGTGTGTGTGTGTGTGTTAGGATATATATTGGAGGGTATAGGAGGGGTGTATAGCGTAGGTTGATATATCGGATACCGAGGGTATCCCGGTATCTCAAAGAGGCGAGTTTGAGAGTTTACTAGCTTAATGAGCTAGTTTTGACCTAGAATTTTAGGGACACCCTAGTTTGACCTAGAGTTGACCGTAATTGCCCCGGTTGACCGCTAAAGTCAACCTTTGACCTAGTTTCGGCCTAGAGTTAACTTTTTGGACCCCGGGTTGACTTTTGACCCAAATTTTATCAGTTTGACCCGTTTGACCTAGAACAACCCTAAAAACTATTTTATATCTGTTTAACTCTTTAGAACCCCGTTTAACCTTGCTTTTCGTAATAGGACCTTGCGACGCCTGTTCGGATCTCGATCCTCACCAGTTGCTCAGGACGTCAGGCAAGTACCTACCTCTGATTGTTTCTATTTCATGATAGCGTATATAGGACCTATTCTAGAACTGTTAATACTTGATTTTGACACATTGTTTCACGAGCTGGTACTAGTTGGATCCCATCATGAGATGTTATCCCCCTTACCGTGTTCAGCGGGTACTCTATTACGTGTATTTCATCATGTGCTTCGAGTATTGATTCTCATATGCTTCATGTGCTTTATGTGCTTCGTGTGCTCTCGCTTTCATGTGCGTGAGTTATTTATCATGTACGTAGCGTATCGTGGTTGAATCTAAGAGTATTAGTGGAGAAGGGGAGTAGAAGTTGGTTATGTGATCAAATCCAAACAGTATTCATGTGTATGTCAGTTATGCAACTCACGCATAACGGAGTTATCGTAGAATAAATCATGTGCAACCCAAGCCGATCACATAACGAACTTGTGCTCAAGGCACTTAGCTAGTATTCCTATTTTCTCACATGCAATTACTTCTCTACTACTTGTATAGTTCTCCAGTTTTGTATTACAGTTACTTTATCATTTCTACCATGTATTTACTTTCCTGTGCATCTTGTATTCTTTTCTATTGCTAGTCATATACACCTTATCATGTATTTGGAGTTGCTTTCAGAGTACTTCGCTCCAATCCTGACTGGATATATTTTTCAGAGGATCCTGACGACTTTTGCCCGACTTACTACGGGCCAGGTGTCGACGATTTTTGTGACCCTGAGATAGAGGAGGAGCCCGTCCCAGCTGAGGAGATGCCGCTAGCGCCCTAGTATATCTAGGTGGGTTTCACTGGGTTTGTTCCCAGTTGGTTTTGGAGGACTGTATTACTTATTTTGCTGCTACTGTGAGATGTTGTAGACTCTTAGACTTGGATTGTATATTTTAGATATTGTACTTGCTCTCTTTGGTTCTTTGTTTCTTTTGTTGATATCTTATCGTGCTTTTACTCTTTCCCTAGTTACTGTGATTGAGTTTATATATATATTGTAATGTTGTCCTCCTTTTGGAGAGGTTATCTTGACAGGTTATTGTGAGATATAGATAGTTGTGACCTAGACAGCGTTCTACCGTCAATTCTGCGACATAGGTTGGACGTACCCACTACTCATGCCCGATTTTTCGGGTGCGGGTCGTGACAATGTTTTTAGTGGTGGCCCATGCAGGTCTAGTTTCTAGGTCTACCTACGATAGGATATAGGATATAGGCTGAGAGAGAGAGTGCGCAATCACAACTAGGACCCTTCCTGATCTTTTGCTATCTTTAATTTTTGTAAAATTATTTTCTTTTGAATATTGCTGTCCTTCCTTGATGATATCGTATCTTACACCGTATTGACTTCTTTTGATCTGTGTTCAGGATGCCTCCGAAGATACGGTCTCACCGTATCGTTCCAGCAGCTGCCACCGAGAGGTCTGCTACCTCTGGTCCTGCTCGACTTCAGGCAGCTGCTACTGCTCCACTCACCATTTCTGCGGTTAAGGGAGCATCTGCTTCTCTCAAAGATTCTTCTCCACCTGTCGATCCGAGAGCTACCCTTTTTGTTCCGGTGGTACCTCCTCCACTACCTCATGCACCGGTAGACGCTGCCCAGTTGTTCGCGTTCTTCAGGGACATGATGGACGTACAACACCGACAGGTAGACGTGATGACGTTGGACATTGTGAATGCCCACCAGGTGGCCATGACGGCAGTAGACAGAGTGGCTCAAATCCAGTCAAAGGCAGAGCAGGCACAGCATCCTAGGCCGGGCAACATCGTTGACTTCCAGAGGATGCGGCCCAAGGAGTTCCGGGGTACAGAGGGGATCCTGTACGCGGATGACTGGATCGAGCATATTGAAGGGATCTTCAGGCTGGCACTGATCCCAGACAATATGCAGATAGAGGCAACGGGCAGCCAGATGTTCGGTCTTGCCCTTGGTACCGTACTAACACGAGGATAGCGGTACCGGGACTTACTTGGGAGGCTTTCAAGAAGCTTTTCAAGGAGAAGTTCTTTTAGGATGTGGCTCTCAGTGCCTTGGAGAGCCAGTTTGAGGCACTCGTCCAGGGGAGCATGTTGGTGGATGAGTATGCAGGAGAGTTCTGCCGTCTGGGCAGATTTGTAGAGGGCTTAAGCGAGGCAGTGAAGGTGCGAAAGTTCTGTAAGGGTTTGGTCATGGCGGTCAAGTCCTTGACTATGAGTGACCGGGAGGCGACCTTCGAGCAGATTGTGAGTGATGCTCAGAGGGTTGAGGACGATTTGGAGCTGAAGTCCAAGAGAAGTAGAGATGCTTCCGGAGCAAGCAGCAGTGCGGACCCAGCCAAGAGGCCCCATTTCCAGCAGACGAGGCCGTTCCAACAGACTCAGCAGCACCAGGGTCAGGGTCGTGCGCCTTTCCAGCAGGCGCCCCAGCAGCAGAGACAGGGACAGCAGCAGGGTCCGAGGCAGCCCATCACTTGCCCTTTCTGTTGCAAGCCGGGGCACGGATGGGACATTTGCAGGAAGAGGCTGGGCAAATGCTTGTTATGTGGTACGGCAGATCACCAGTTGAGGGATTGTCCTTCAGCAATTGCTCGTACAGCTCAGGCTGGAGGAGCCACTCAGAGGGGACCAGCCAGAGCACCTGCAGTACAACAGAGAGGACAGCCTTTGTAGACTCAGCAGCAGAGGTTTGCCCAGCAGCAGCACCGAGGAGGACAACAAGGGCGAGCTTTTGCCCTGACCGTAGAGGAGGCCGAGCCCGTTGGTGATATGATCTCAGGTTCTGTTCTTCTTGATTCCATTCCAGCACTTGCTTTATTTGATTTTGGTGCTTCCCATAGCTTTGTGTTTGTATCTTTTGTTGTTAGACACCATCTTGTTGCTGAACCTTTAGCTAGACTCTGCAAGATCACGATCGGGGGTGGTATCATCCTAGTTAGTGATGTCTGCAGAGACCGGAGAGTTACCTTGGGAGGCCGAGAGTTGAGTGTGTGCCTACTCGTAATGCCACTTCTGAGCTACGACATTGTACTCGGGATGGATTGGTTGAGTGTGCACCGTACTAGTATAGATTGTCGTGGAGGCAGAGTGTTGTTTAGTCCGTCGGAAGAGCCATAGTTTGAGTTTGCCAGAGGAGCAGCGGAGCAGAGCGAGGGAGTCTTCTACGGAGCCCTGGTGGTAGAGCAGAGGTTGCCACATCCATTGATAGCGGAGTTCATGGATGTCTTTTCGGAGGAGTTGCCAGGGTTACCTCCGGACAGAGATATAGAGTTCTCTATAGACTTGGTGCCAGGCGCAGAGCCGATATCCCGGCACGTCTATAGGGTCAGCAACAGTGAGCTGGTAGAGTTGAAGAAGCAGGTGGATGAGCTTCAGGACAAAAGATTTATCAGATCTAGTTCTTCTCCGTAGGGTGCTCTGGTACTTTTTGTGCCGAAGTAGGATGGGTCGATACGGATGTGTATCGACTACAGGGCTCTGAACAACCTCACAATCAAGAACAAGTATCCGCTGTCGCGTATTGATGATCTCTTTGACCAGTTGAGCGGAGCAAGGGTGTTTTCCAAGATTGATCTGAGGACAGGCTACCACCAGGTGAAGGTCAGGAGGGAGGATATTTCAAAGACGTCTTTTCGGACCAGGTATGGACAGTATGAGTTCATGGTGATGCCGTTTGGATTGACTAATGTCCCGACAGTATTTATGAATCTGATGAACAAGGTATTCCATTAGCATCTGGATAGGTTTGTGGTGGTATTTATAGATGACATCTTGGTGTATTCGAAGACCCCAGAGGAGCATGAGGAGCATCTGAGAATAGTGCTGGAGACTCTCAGAAAGGAAAAGCTTTATGGAAAGCTTTCAAAGTGCGAGTTCTTCCTTGACAAGTTTGAATTCCTTGGTCATATGGTAATAGGAGAGGGGATCTTGGTGGATCCGAGGAAGATCATGGCAGTTGAGGCATGGAGTGCTCCGAGTTCAGTAGCAGAGGTCAAGAGTTTCCTGGGGCTGGCAGGTTACTACAGAAGATTTGTTCAAGATTTTTCCCAGATTGCAGAGTCGTTGTCTAGGCTAACCCGGAAGAGCGTGGAGTTTGTTTGGTCAGAGGAGTGCCAGGTTGCCTTTGATTAGCTGAAGAGGAGGTTGACGATAGCTCCAGTATTGACGTTGCCATCGGGGTCTGGAGGATTCACTATCTGTAGTGATGCATCGGGGAAGAGACTGGGTTGTGTGTTGCAGCAGAATGGGAGGGTGATTTCCTATGCTTTCAGGCAATTACGTCCTTATGAGAAGAACTATCCTACCCATGATTTGGAGTTGGTAGTGGTCATCTTTGCTCTGAAGTTGTGGAAACACTATTTATACGGAGAGCGTGTGGAGATCTTCACTGACACAAGAGCTTGAAGTATGTGTTTACCCAAAAAGAGCTGAACATGAGGCAGAGGAGATGGTTGGAGTTGACGAAAGACTTTGACATATTGTTGCAGTACCATCTAGGGAAGGCGAACGTAGTTGCGGATACGTTGAGCAGGTATCCGGTAGCTATGTGCCTGACTACAGATCATTATCTTCTGGCAGATCTAGAGAGCTTGGGCATTGAGGTGATAGTGTCCGGAGTTGAGATGCAGATGTGGAGACTACAGATTCAGTCAGAGTTGATAGACCAGATCAGGGCTACGCAGTTTGAGGATGGGTCCCTAAGGAGCATCAGGGCGCAGGTTCAAATTGGAGTATCAGATGACTTCACCATTGCTGATGATGGTTCATTGCGGTACGGTACCAGGTTGTATGTGCTAAGTGGGTCATTGTGCGAGAAGGTTCTTTAGGAGGTGCATCGATCCCAGTACTCTATGCATCCAGGTTCCAACAAGATGTATAGAGATCTGAGAGAACATGTATGGTGATATGGGATAAAGCGGGAGGTAGCGCACTTCATATCCCGATGCTTAGTGTGCCAGAAGGTGAAGGCGGAGAGGCAGAGGCCAGGAGGATTGCTCCAGCCGTTACCCATTTCGGAGTGGAAATGGGAGCATGTGACCATGGATTTTGTTTCTGGGCTTCTCCGTTATCTAGGAGGGAAGGATGCGATTTGGGTCATCGTAGACAGGTTGACCAAATCGGCCCACTTTCTACCATTCAAAGTGGGTACGTCTACGGAGAGACTAGCAGAGATGTATGTGCGCCAGATAGTCAGACTGCATGGAGTTCCTGTGAGCATAGTATCAGACCTGGACAGTCGCTTTACTTTACATTTCTGGAGGAGTCTGCGGGCTAGATTGGGCTACCAGCTCAAGTTTAGTACTGCATATCATCCACAGATAGACGGTCAGCTAGATAGGACCATTCAGACCCTCGAGGACATGATTCGCACTTGTGCACTGGATTTCAGAGGCTCATAGAAGGATCACTTGCACTTGGTAGAGTTTGCTTACAACAACAGCTACCAAGCCAGTATCGAGATGTCACCATTCGAGGCGTTGTATAGATGGAGGTGTCGCACTCCGTTATCATGGGATGGTGTAGGCGAGAGAGCTTTGCTTGGCCCGGAGATGGTGGTGGATGAGGCGGAGAAGGTCAAGCTCATTAGAGATAGACTTCGGGTGGCGCAGGACAGGAAGCGGCATTGGGCCGATAGCCACCGGAGACCTTTGGAGTTTGAGGTATAGCTTAGAATTTAGATTTTGTTTTTGTGTTTGCTTGTGATTGCTTATTTTAGATTAAGTGCTGAGACCTTGTTTGTGCTAGGTTGGTGATCTGGTGTTCCTGAGGATTTCTCCGACGTGGGGCACTATTCGTTTCGGTGGAGGCGGGAATCTTAGCCCACGTTTTGTCGGACCCTTCAGCATGCTTGAGAGGGTCGGCGCTGTGGCGTATAGGCTAGATTTGCCTCCTACGCTAGAGGGAGTTCATGATGTGTTCCACGTATCGTAGTTGATACGGTACGTGGCGGATCCCAATCACGTATTGGATCACTCAGAGATTGTGGTAGGCCCTACTCTTAGCTATCCAGAGCAGTCGGTGGAGATTCTGGATCAGCGGAAGAAGGTGTTGAGGAATAAGACTATTCCCTTGGTTCGCGTCGCGTGGAGGCATCACTCTCCAGGTGAGTTGACCTGGGAGAGGGAGGATAAAATGCGCGAGCGATACCCTTATCTTTTCGAGCCTTGAGGTATGGTTCTTTCTTTTTCTTGCATTCTTGTCCTAGTTTCGTCTTTTAATTTCGAAGACGAAATTATTTTAAGGAGGGTAGGCTTGTCACTACCCAATTCTAAAAATAGGATTTTATTTTTATTTTAATTTAGTAAATTTTGTATTAATCATAAATATTTGTATTAATATTTAATTAGTTGGATGTATTTATTTTTGTTAGTTATTTTAGAGTTTTGGCTAGTCTGGACCCATGTCAGACCCTAGTGGACCCTTGTTAGACCCAACCAACACCCTTGTCAGACTTATTTATTGGCGTAGAATAGTTATTTTATTTTTTAAATTATCTAGCTGGGTTATTTTGGATTAGTTAGATTGGTTTAAGAAACCCTAAACCTAAAACCCTAGTTTGGAAGACTTAAGTTGAGGGTATTGTGGTCTTTGTATTAGGCTCAAACCCTAACCCTATATTTTCCTACATGGCCACCCCCCCTTCCTTTCCATTTCCTTCTTCTTCATTTTTCCACTCTCCATTCTCTTTCCTTACTTCCTTCCTTTACTTCTTCCATTTCCAAGTAAGTATCTTCACCTTCCCTCTCTTCTTTTATTTACTTCTCTCATTAATGCAAACCCTAATCTTCCATTCTTTCTAACCTAGGTGTGTAGAGCCTAGATTTGGTGTAGAAGCTTGGTTTGGAGGCTTAGAGGCTTGGTATGGTAAATTCTATAATTTTTTGAGACTTTGGCCTTGGGTTTTTAACTCCCAAGAGGTAAACCCTAACTTTCCTCTTAGTGATTACTCAAATATAGTGTAATTAGCAGTTTAGAATCTTTCTAGACCTTAGGGATACCCATGGGAGGAAGTTAGAACTTGTTTGGATATGTTTGGAGACTTTGACCTAGGGTTTTATGTCAATTTTGGGTAAAATCCAAGATTGGCCTATTTTGGGTGTTGCCCTAGGTTAGATGGACCTAGGTAGACATGCTTGGGTGTCTTGAGGGTAGGTTCGTGTCCCCGTTTGGACACGCGAGGTCGTATCATGGAGTTTTGGGTGTTTCGGACGATTTGGGGATTTTTCTTCTCCGTGGGTTCCACGTGCATGTAGAATTTGGTCACGGACCTAGAATCGGAGAGTTAGCATTTTTGTGAGGTTCTAGACATCGATTAGAACTCGTGGATAAATTTTGGGTCAATTTCGATTAGGTTTGGCGTGTGTTTCGCGAGGTGTTGCAAGCCGCACTCCAAGTGTTCGTCAAAATGACCAAATGGCCATTTCGACTTGGTTTCTAGGTTTCGGGCTTGTGCGCGGATTGGTTTAGCCTTGGAGAGTGTGTATTAGGGTTTTCGAGTTTATATATATATATATATATATATATATATATATATATATGTGTGTGTGTGTGTGTGTGTGTGTATTTATATGTATATGGGTGAGTGTGTGTGTGTGTTTGTGTGTGTGTATATATATATATATATATATATATATATATATATATATATATATATATATATAGGTGTGGATGTATCTATATATATATATATGTACATAGATATAAGTGTTTATATATATAGATAGTGTGTGTGTGGATTGATATATATATATATATATATATATATATATATATATATATATATATATATATATATATATATATATATATATATGTATAGTGTGTGTGCGTTTATATATATGTATGTGTGTAGTGTATGTGTATGTGAGTGTTGAGGATGTGAGTGAGTGAGTGAGATTGGTAGAGAGGAAGAGAGAGTGAGTTGAGAGAGATCGAGAGAGAGTGAGACATATAGAGAGAGAGAGGGAGAGGAAGCAGCAGCAGCAAGTAGGAGCAGGAGCAGCAGCAAGTAGCAGCAGCAGTAGGTAGCAGCAGCAGCAAGTAGGTAGCAGCAGCAGCAACAGCAGCAGCAGGTAGTAGCAGCAGCAGTAGCAGGTATATATATATATATATATATATATATATATATATATATATATATATATATATATATATAACCTAGTATATAGGCAATACCTCAAGGTATTGAAATCCAATACCAACCTTGCCTCACCCTTCTCTCTTATCTCACTATCAACTTATATATATATATATATATATATATATATATATATATATATATATATATATATATATATATATATAGTTAGCTAGTTAGTTAGAGTTAGAGAGGGGTAAGGCTAGAGATATCTCAATACCTTGAGATACTCAAGGTATTGGGTATCGGGGCGAGGTATTTAATTTTTGCCCGTATATGGGATAAGTGATGCTTATAAATATATATATATATATATATATATATATATATATATTATATATATATATATATATATATATATATATATATATACGTGTTAGGATATATATTAGAGGGTATAGGCGGGGTATATAGCGTAGGTTGATATATCGGATACCGAGGGTATCCCGGTATCTCAAAGAGGCGAGTTTGAGTGTTTACTAGCTTAATGAGCTAGTTTTGACCTAGAATTTTAGGGACACCCTAGTTTGACCTAGAGTTGACCGTAATTGCCCTGGTTGACCACCAAAGTCAACCTTTGACCTAGTTTCGGCCTAGAGTTGACTTTTTGGACCACGGGTTGACTTTTGACCCAGATTTTACCGGTTTGACCCGTTTGACCTAGAACAACCCTAGAAGCTTGTTTTTAGTTATTTTATATCTGTTTAACTCTTTAGAACCCCATTTAATCTTGCTTTTCGTAATAGGTCCTTGCGACGCCAGTCCGGATCTCGATCCTCACCAGTTGCTCAGGACGTCAGGCGAGTACCTACCTCTGATTGTTTCTATTTCATGATAGCGTATATCACCTGTTCTAGAACTGTTAATACTTGATTCTGACACATTGTTTCACGAGTTGGTACTAGTTGGATTCCGTCATGAGATGTTATCCCCCTTCCGTATTCAGCGGGTACTCTATCACATATATTTTATTATGTGCTTCGAGTATTGATTCTCATGTGCTTCATGTGCTTCATGTGCTCTCGCTATCATGTGCGTGAGTTATTTATCATGTACGTAGCGTATCATGGTTGGATCCAAGGGTATTAGTGGGGGAGGGGAATAGAAGTTGGTTATGTGATCAAATCCAAACAGTATTCATGTGTATGTCGGTTATACAACTCACGCATAACAGAGTTATCGTAGAATAAATTATGTGCAACCCAAGCCGATCACATAACGAACTTGTGCTCAAGGCACTTAGCTAGTATTCCTATTTTCTCACATGCAGTTACTTCTCTACTACTTGTATTATTCTCCAGTTTTACATTACAGTTACTTTATCAGTTCTACCATGTATTTACTTTCCTGTGCATCTTGTATTCTTTTCTATTGCTAGTCATATACACCTTACCATGTATTTGGAGTTGCTTTCAGAGTTATGTACTTCGCTCCAATCCTGACTAGATATATTTTTCAGAGGATCCTGATGAGTTTTGCCCGACTTACTACGGGCCAGGTGTCGACTATTATTGCGACCCTGAGATAGAGGAGGAGCCCGTCCCAGCTGAGGAGATGCCGCTAGTGCCCTAGTATAGCTAGGTGGGTTTCACTGGGTTTGTTCCCAGTTGGTTTTGAAGGACTGTATTACTTATTTTGTTGCTACTGTGAGATGTTGTACACTCTTAGACTTGGACTGTATATTTTGGATATTATACTTGCTCTCTTTGGTTCTTTGTGTCTTTTGTTGATATCTTATCGTGCTTTTACTCTTCCCTTAGTTATTGCGATTGAGTTTATGTATATATTGTAATGGTGTCCTCCTTTTGGAGAGGTTATCTTGACAGGTTATTATAAGATATAGATAGTTGTGACCTAGACAGCGTTCTACCACCGATTCTGCGGCATAGACTGGACGTACCCACGACTCATGCCCGATTTTTTGGGTACGGGTCATGACACACACACACACACACACACACACACACACACACACACACACATATATATATATATATATATATATATAAAGGCAATAAAGCAAACACGTGGAGTGCACCGTACCCGTATCATACTCATTCTATGATAAGCTTGCGATACGGCTCCAACACACAACCAAACGCATCCCAAAGGACACGATCAAGTCTAGAATACTAATTATGCACTATACGAACAATAATATAATCAACTACGTGTCCGTGTCAAGAAATAATATACACAAATCTCCGTGTCGGAGGAAAACCTCAAAAAATAACCCGTCAAATCGACGAGATACGGCCTACACATATCCAATTGTGGACACGACACTAGTCATAAACAATCAATCATATGTCATATTGATCTATTTGACCAATTAACAAATACCTGATGTGCCAATCTCGAAATTCCTCCAAAATTGACACAAAAATACACATAACTTCTACCATAGGTCTCCTATGAACCTAAAACCAATTTCTATGGGTAGCCTATGCATGTGGGGTGGTTCCTCATGGTTAAATCACAGATTTAGAGTCTAGTAGAAGAGAAAAAACTGAAATGTACCTATTGGGAGATGGATTCCCAATAAAAATTCTCAAATGATGAATGTAGCCTCTTCCTTGTAGATCTTGGCCTCCTCCTTGTAGATCCTTGCTTCCTTCTTGTAGATTCTTGTTATAGTATCCTTAATTAAAGGATAGGGAAGGAATTTGGGTAGAAATTTTTGAGGGAATGGTGAGGTAATAAAGAAATTAGAAAGGGGGAAAATCTAAATCTGAAATAAAATGAGAAGAGGCTCTCTCTCTCTCTCCTTCCTCCTAATGTGGCCGGTCCTAGCCTCTCCCTCAAGCAATGTAAAATGTCCAACTTACCCCTTGGGGCCTCTCATGAAGAAATTAATTAAGGAGAAAAGGTTCTAATCTAATGGTTTCACTAATTAATTCATCCTCCTAACTATGGCCTAATTATTGGGCTCAATCCAAACTAAGATATAATGTTGGGTCCATGCATCTAACTAAACTAGTTGGGTCCACTACACAAGTCCAAAATAAATACTACATCTAACAATCAATAAATAATACAACAAATACTTAATTACACATGCACAATACTAAATACAAAACTCCTAAAATAAAAAAATATGCATGTCAATTACCAAACTACCCTTGATTGAAAAAGTGAGGGTGACAATATTACCTCTGAGCAAACTCTTTCGTTTTGACTATCGATCGTCACGTCCACCATACCTCTGATATCGACTGTCATCTAAACTTAACATCTGTATTTAACCCCAAGACGTCAGCGGTGATAAGACTACAGAGCCTATCACGTCCATATCACCTATGATAGGGTTTCGGTTTGAACTTATTATTCGTACCCAAGTGCGCCATGAATAATAAGGTCCACCAAAATCTTCCAGTAGAATATCCTTAATAAACTACGGTATCGTGCTATGTCCATATTACCTCTAGTACAATATCCAAGTTCACACAATTGTAATAAAAAAGAAGCTTTTATTTCTTTTGCATAAAGAAAATGGAAAGAAAACTACACTGGGGCCTACTAATGCCCCAATATGAACAACTAATGAAACACAAGAAAATAACAAAAATAAAGGACAGAACTGACAACACTAAGTTTTGGTACACAGCTCTGCTATCCATTCTTGAAGCTTGGCGATGGTACCACTTAGGCGCATCTTCACCCGCTGTTCAGCTTCTTGAGCAATGATAGCAGGATCTTCAAAACGAGAGTGAGTCTGGTGGTTGTCCTCTAACTTCTTCAACGTGCCCTCTAGGACGGAAGAAGACTTCACTACGGTATCAGATTCTCTATTAATAACCTCTCGTTCCTGACGGGCCTCATCTAGGTCGCCCTCCAAGATCTTAAGATTAGCGTAGAGATGCGCGATCTGTTCCTTAATCTCAGTCATTGTGTGGGATACACAGTCTTCCTGAGTCAGACAGGCCGCCCCACGAACACTTAACTCGGTATGTTGGTGTTCCAACTTCTTGAGATCTTCTACTAGACTCGCCTTTGTCTTCTTATAGGCATCCTTCACTTTTTCCATGGAGTCCGAGAGGTGTTCACGCTCCGCGGCCACCATCGCTGTCACCCCCACTTTTTTAGCTAGGGATAATTTGATAATTTGGCCTAGTTATTTAATTTTAGGAATATAATATTAATATTAGTGGGCCATGTATATTTATTTAATGCTTGTATTAGTTATTTAATTATTATAGTGCTATATTTAATTAGAGGCTTGTAGCATTTAATTTAGTTAGTGGACTAGCCTATTTAATTTGACTTAACATTAGTGGACCTAATTAGACTTGTCATGACAAATAGTGAGCTAACATGGACTAGGCCCAATGAACCCATTCCCACAAATTAACTAAGGAGAATTAGTTTAATTACAATTAGTGTAGAGACTTCCCAAATAGTCCTTCCTTAATCCTCTTCATAATTAGATGGAGAGGGACAACTTGGTCATTGTACATTGCTTGGAGAGGGGGGAACTTGGGGCCGGCCACATATAGGCCATTCTTTTCTCTCTATCCTCATTTATATTTCATTTTTGATCCAAATTCTAGATCCCCAATTTCCTATTTTTTTTCTCTATTGATTTTCTACACAATTCACCACCAATTCCTTCTCAAATTCATCACTCTTGGAGCCTTGGAGCATGGAGAAGCAAGAAGCACAAGGAGGAGCAGCTTTGGAGCTAAAAATCGTGTCTAGATCATGTCCAATTATATTTTTATTGGAAATCTATCTGCCAATTGGTAATTCCTGAATTTCTTTCACATTATAGCTTCTTAATCATGCATTTGACCATTATGAATGATCCTATGGCATAGGATTGCCTATAGGAACATATTCTAGGCTGTTTGGCTATGTATTATGAGTTTTATGTGGTATTTTATGTCAATTTTGGAGGAATTCCGAGATTGGCACATCATATATTTGTCAATAGGTCAATTAGACAAAATTAGCATGTGTTTGGTTGTGTGAGACTAGTGTCATATCCATAATTGGATACGTGTAGGCCGTATCACGATAATTTGGCGATACGGGTTGATTTGGGGGTTTTCTTCTAACACGGGGGGTTTGAGCATGTCATATTTTGATACGGGCACGTAGATGAGTAGCTAACACTTTGTGTTGCTTCTAATTGTGATTCTAGTCTTGCTCGTGTCCTTCGAGATACGTTTAGTGGTATGGTGGAGCCGTATCGCAAGCGTATCATAGATTGAGTGTGATACGGGTGCGGTGCACTCCACGTGTTTGCTACTTTGTATTCTGATTCAATTTACCTTGGTTATAACTATTAGAGTATTGTATTTATAGTTGTTATATGATATAGATATAAATATATATATATATATAGTTATAGTTATAGTTATGATTTTATTTCATTTGAGATGTGTTGGTGGTCTTATGGAGAGTAGGAAAGTTCATGTGCACGATTAGTATATATATATATATATATATATATATATATATATATATATATATATATATATATATATATGTGTGTGTGTGTGTGTATGTGTGTGTGTGTGTGTGTGTGTGTGTGCTAGAGGGGGTGTCGGGTAAGTAATAAGAAGCAGCAGCAGTAATAAGCAGCAGCAATAAGCAACAGCAACAGTAATAAGCAGCAGCAATAAGCAACAGCAGCAACAGTAAGTAGCAGCAGTAAGCAGCAGCAGCAACAGCAGCAATAACAAGCAGTAAGCAGCAGAAGTAATAGTATAAAAAAGCAATAAGCAACAGCAGCAATAAGCAACAGCAGCAATATGCAGCAGCAATAAGCAGCAGCAACAACAGTGTATAGCACAGCAGTGCATTAGAGATTAGGATGTATGTATCAGTTAAAGTTAATATTGTTAGTTAGATATAAATATATATAAGTTAGTATATATATATATGAGGGTATATATATATATATATATATATATATATATATATATATATATATATATATATACACACACTAGTTAGCATAAGTATTAGTATTGATTAATATTATTTCTAGTTTACCTTGAGTTACACCAAGGTAATAAGAGTTGAGGTTTCCTGGAGTATGGGTATTGAATACCAGATGAGTATGCTAGTTATGTTAGTTTGGTATAGTATTGATATAAGTTGTGAGTATAAGTGCATGTTAGTGTATAGTGGGGTATGAATGGCTAGTTAGTTAATTGTTAGATATTGGATTATCTTGTGATACCAAGGTAATGTCAAGATATTGGCTTATACTCAAGGTATTGGGTTTGTGTATCAAGAGGGGTGTGTAGGTGGTGTGATATCGTATTTGGCTCAAAGCCAAGGTATCCACTTAGCATTAGTTTAGCTAGGGATACTATATATTTTTATCTTGTATATATATATATATATATATATATATATATATATATATATATATATATATATATATATATATATATATATATTATTGTATTTTTATATCTAATAATTTATGTATCTTATGATACGGTATAGTGTTGGTATCCTAGTATCCTAACATAGCTAGTATAGCCTAGTTACATAGAGTATGGATCCAATATCCTAGAGATGGACTCATACAACCTAGAAATAGCTAGTTTGACTAAGTTTGACCTAGAGTTGACCTAGTTTGACTATTTTGACTTATAAATGGCTTTATGACCTAGAATTTGACTAGTTTAACTTATTTTTATTCAAAAATCTTGTGTTAATGTAATATTCTATATATATAGGTCTGTGTGATGCCAGTTTGGACACCGAGTCGCATTATTTACTCTGGAGCTCAGGCGAGTACATTTTTTAATAGTTTTTATTATTTGATAATTACTATAATGCAAGTATTTAGAAATACTTTACTTGATTTCGATACTGTAGTTACACGGACTGGTACTATATGGATCCTTTCAGGAGATATCATCCCATTATCGTGTAATTTGGATACTCCTTCATATGTACTTTATCGTGTGCATCAAATATTTTTTGTGCTCGTATTCATTCGTGTATATTCATGTTCTTCGTGTAATCATATTATATTCGTGTTCATGATGTATCATGATCGAATTCATGAGTATTGTTTGGGGCAGGGGAAGTGTTAGCTAGATATGTGATCAAAGTCTAGACAATGTTCAATGTTCAATGTTCAAGTAGATAATGTTTATCCAACGTTAAGTAGATAATGTTCAACCAAAGCCGATCACATATTTAACTAGTATTTCAATCACTTAGTTTAGTTACAGTTCTTTACCATGCTCTATTTTATCGTGATCAGTGTATGCCATATTGCTCTTGTTTATCTGTTTCTTCTACCATAGTATGATATTGCTCATTGTTTCTCGTCTTGTATTACATTCTCTATTTTTATTTATAGTCATTATCAATTAACTGGAATTTCTATTGGGTTGTACTTCACTCCAATCATGACTGGATATATTTTTCAGATGAGTGGTTAGTGAGAATGTGTCCCACTTACTATGGGCTAGCAGATGGAGTATCACCTGAGGATGTAGTGCCAGATACTAAGGCCATTTAGATTTTCATATCTTGTAGTAGTTGTTTCTAGTTAGACTTTGGATTATATTATTATTTTGAGTTCTTGAGTTATGTTTAGATGTTGAGTTGGACCTGTGATGTATTGAGACTTGTATTTCTTTTTCTTTTATTTCATATCGTGCTTATATCTTCCTTTAGTTTTTATATGTGATTGAGTATTGACTACCCTTTATTATTATCATCATATTGCTCCTCCATTTGGAGTTGAGATGGAAAGATAGGTATTATATATATTTTGTGTGAGATATTAGATAGTATAGAAGATTGAGACAGCGTTCTATCGCCGATGCTGAGGCGTTGGCTGGATGTACCCACGTACTCGTGCCCCTATACCGGGTGCGAGTCATGACAATCGCAGCTATGTCAACTTGCTATGTCCGTTGTAACTCGTTCAGACGTTGTTCTACTTCAGTCAACTTCTGAAATAATAATTCAGTTGTCTGCTCAGAGCCTAAAAAGTTCTTCAAAAGCTCTATCTGACCCAGAGCACTATGCTTAGATCTAGTGAAAGACTTCCCTCGCTTCAGCATATTCTGAACCACTTGCTTTAGTAATATGTAGAATCCCTGAAGAATGACCTTGGAAGTAGCTTCTACCTCAGTTTCAGTATAAGGCGTCGACGATACCGAAACCGAAGGGACTACATACGAAGGAGCAACCTGGGCAGCCTGGGGAACCGAGGTGATAGCACTCGAAGATTCAGGTGGCGGAATAGCAGTTGTAAGACGGCGAGTTGCTTTCGCAGCAGCCAAGTCCTTCCCTATTGAAAAAAGTATTGACGTTAGGTAAATTGGCAAGCTTGGTATTCACGGTAGTAGGACGCCTCAGGAAGACTACTACCCCCCGCAAATGAGGAAGCTTCTGCCTTGTGTCCCCCAACGTCATTCTGAGGAAGTGATGAAGTGGTCGCCACACCCGATGGATCCGCGGCTATAGTGCCTCTTCCACAACATGAGTCCTCACAGAAGAGTGAGAAAGAGGCTCATGCTTCCTTTGACCCAACCCTTCATTCATTTCTTCCCCCGTACCTAATACTATAACTCCAGAAAGATTGGCGTCAGAAGCAGGCTCCATGCCTGTCATAGGGGAAGTTCCTTCAACAGCGGAGGAAGATGGGACTGAACCAGGCCTTGCCCTAGCAAGTCCCTGTTCAGCCTCTTCCGCTATACTCACTTCTGCGGCCTCATTAAATATGTTTACTGGTGGGGAAGGGCCTGTCGAATCAAAGCAATCAGTGAATAACCTCACCTAAACAACGAAGAATTGAAGCCAAAAAATCTTGTCCCTTGAGAAATGGCGAAACAACGTACCCGGGGGAGGTGGCAGAGTTTGTGGTTCAGTAAGCGCAGACAGGGTCGTGCCCAAGGTATCAACATCTCCAACTGAGATATTTGCCAAAGAAGTGTCCCCTCCCTCGCCGAACTCTCCCACCATCTCGACGACATGTTCGCCAATATACGGTTCAGAGGAAGATGACGTCGTCTCCTCCTCCCTGTAAGAAACCCCTGTCGTAGAGGCCCGCGGAGGAAGTATCCTCACTCATGATCCTGATCTCTACATATATTTCGATAAACCAAGGCGAAGAGTGTCATAAAATGGGGACACAGTAATAAAGCTAAAAGGATATATGGATACCGCCTCAGCTTCAAGAATGAGATCCGATTGGCGAACCACCAATGCAAGGGGTCCTACCTCCTCTTCTTCATCATCTTCTTCTCCCACATCCTGCATAGGAGGCTTGGTAGCAAGTTTTTTCCTATAACCCGAACGTGCAACCGCGGTCAGTCCTTGTCTTCTCTTCTTAGACGACGAATGACTCCTCACCGGGGAAGCCCTGCGCTTCATCGGGGAGTCTACCGGAGGCAAGAGGTCATCAAAAGTATTATCTTCCCCTGTCGTTGATTCAGGATCAGCACGTGAGGGTGCGGGCTGCCCCTTACCTCTCCTCAGACCTTTCTTGGACCCGCCACCTTGGGACATCAGCTTGGTGCCCACGATGAAGCTAGTATCCCGATCAAAGCCGGGAGGTGGCGTATTCACGACTACGTGAAAGTTAGATGGTGTATACACGATCTGTGCAGAAACACTAGCATCCGAAAGTGTTAATCGAACCTGGGTATTGGTTGCAAAATAGTAATCCCAGGCTCGAGCTCCATCAAGAATGTTACCCTCATAACCAAGACACGGGCCTAGATTGCTCAGCATGAGTTGGCTGTATCAGAACTAGCGAGCGAACCTACTCGGCAAATAGGTCTCTAAGAAGATAAGATTATGTTTTGGGTATACCAAGTGGGAAGGTCAGATGGAGAGTAACCAGCAGAAGAGCCTCGGAGATAAGACCTGGCGGCCAGGGCCACCATCATACTGAACCCTATTCACCTTATTTTTTGTGAACTTCGGGACTAGTACAAAGGAGGAATAATTCGCCATATGGGCGAGTGCGTGTCGGCAGGCAAGAACCTCAGTATGAGCCCATGGTATCCCGCCATACCGATAAATGAAAGCGCCTGCATTTGTCGTCGTCCCCTCGAGTCCAGGAGGCATCAAGGATGGGTAATGCATTAATAGCCAGCCTATTAGATAATGGTAGGGCATCTCAAACCGGTTGAAATTCTTGAAAATACTGTCATGCTCCAGCACCTTGCTTGTGAAAGCTCGAAGCCCACGATGGATGTTGCAGACCATCGCGGGGAGCAAGGTGAGATGATGACCAAATACCAACTTTACTGCAGGAAGGATAAGGTTGAAGCTAGCCCTTTCGATTAATCCGGAACATCCCGGGACTATACAATTTCGTAGCCATATTATAAAGAACCTAGCTAGCACGGCCTTGTCAAATAACGACTGAGTATCTTGGTAAAACAAATTGAAGGAGTCGCCAGAGCTCCCAAACCCCTCACCAGTTGCAGCTGTTCTTTTAGTGTTGCATGCCAGATCTTCGACTTCCTTCCGAGACTGAGGCTTTCGGACGCTGACCTGAACTGAATCATTGAATACAAAGAGGTGGAGGATCCAGGCTGTGGTATGGGGTAACGTCCCCTCTGAGCTCTTATCATTCTTCTTGGAAATCTGCTGACAAGTGTTGTGGTGACATAGAAATTCCCTATACACTGCGAGGAACCCCAATATTGTTCTTTCAGTTCCTCGAATTCCTAATTATCAGGCATATACTCCTCATACGGTTTCTCGCCCCAGGGAAACCGTGAGATATCATACATTTCGTGAAGGGCGAGTCTCATCTCTCCGCCAGGAGTAAAGAAGGTCCCAGTGCAGCGGTTGTACATCTCAGTAAAGGCCACGAACAACATCGGGTTCTTCTCCAAGCCATAATAGGAACCCCATATGGCATAATAGAGGTTAGCCGCCCTATTGAGGACCTGTTCATGCTTCTCTAACACCCACATGTTCAAAGCAATCCACGAAGGTGAAAGATGCACCCAATTGAGCAGGCGCATCTTTATCGTTGGATAGGACCCTTTATCCGTCAACTGGTTTAGAAAGGTATCAGAAGAGTAAAAAATAGACATTTGGCCCCATCTCACTCACAAAGGTACCAGGCTCCAACCCTCGAAGATAATAAGAAAACGAGTCCTTAAAAATTGTCACTTTCCTTTGCAGCTTGGAGCTGGGACGAATACGGCCAACCAGGGCTTCCTTTTGGTCTGGAGTCAGGAAGTCCTCTATCTTCCTCAGAAAGGACAAGTTGAAAGCAGACAAGAGAAAATGGTGCTCCATAGTAGGTATGTGTATCTTCATCCCGCCAGACGTGAAGTCCCAGTTCTCCTTAACCTTCACCACCTTGGGGTCCGAGATAGTAAGGGCATCACCAAATAGGAAGATGGGATTCAAGTAAGCAGTACTATTTTTGTCCTCAATCGGCCCAGAGTTCAGCTGGCTATGTAGAAAAAATAGAGGTTGGTCCGCTATGAACTTCAGCCTCACCTCGGATTGACTCTTGTTTATCTGGGCTTGGATATGTGCCACTATCTGGTCAAATCTTACATCCAATGCGGCCTGAGCGCGCCCAACAAGCACCTCCCCTAATGGAGCCACAGGCAAAGTCACTACAAAGTCAGGAATAAGAAGACAGTTAGAACCACCAAGATAGCATATGCACCAAAAGACAACTGGGGCACGTAATAGCATACATGCGGCTGAGTCATGTGAGGCGCATATGACCACATACATGCGGCCAAGTCATGTCAGATGCATGTCAGGACATCCATGCGACCAAGTCATGTCAGGCGCATGTCAGGACATCCATGCGGCCGAGTGAGACGCATGAGATGCCATCAATACGGCCAAATCAAGCCCGGCGCATGCGGCCCAAGAAAGACCTGCGCATAAAGCATGCGGAATGGTCATGTGGAAAAGTCTGCACATGTTCTAATCCATGCGGCAGAGTGTGCACAAAGGGTCTATGCATCCAGATTTTATCTTCCACAAAATTTCTTACCCTTAATGGGCACTTGAACGTCCGGATGGAAAGTCGGGGCCTCATCCTTGGACTTAGACGAAGAGGCAGGACGCTTCCCCTTGTCATCAGCCTTCTTGTCCTTAGATGAAGAAGACGAAGCTTTAGGGGTCATGGCAGATAGTTGGAGAAGATGACCGAAAGCAGAGAAAGAGTCGAAGACAAAGGGGATGGAGGAACTCAGCAAAACAAAAACTTCTCTCTCTCTTCCCCCAAAACCCTTATTTGTAAGCCACTAAAGAGATAATGGCAACTCTTCGATTTTCGTGTCCTGCTAACATCTAATGACAGCGGCGGACAGTTGGATTCTCGATGCAGCTCTATCCTTTGCAGCCGTCAGTTTGGGATCAATGTGAAGAGGCGAGTCAGAATCTTAAGAGATCTTCAAAATTGAAGCAAATCAAAAAAAAAAAAATATATGACAGCCTAGAAGGGCTTGCCCATGCGGCCCAACATCCATGAGGCCCAAATGCTCCCTATCCATGCTTCTTATTAAAAGTATTTCAAACTTATTAGTTTGAAAACTTTGAAGGAGTGTTTTAGAAGCATGAAAAATATGAATCCAGGAGTCCAACAACCATGCACCCCATAATCTGCTCAAGAGAAATCGGGACTCAGTGTAACCATGTAACCCAGAAAGACAATATACATGCGTCCCAGGCTCACAAAAGAAATATTGGCCCCATGCGGATCTGACGTGGCATCCTGACAACAAGATTGCGTCTGACACGAAATCCTGACAAAAAGGCGCTTTATATGCCTCAAAAAATATGACCATACTAAAAATGACAGAAGCTCTCATCAGCCTAATGATGACTCCTGACAAGCTTGCAGCGTCACGTGAACGACGCCATGCGTCTCTGGCCACATGCATCCCAGACTTCATGTATCCCAGGCGTCTCTGGCAACATGCGTCCTAGATTCTATGCGTCCCATGCGTCTTTGGCCACATGCGTCGCAGATTCTATGAATGTGGCAATGCTCCCTGAGACGAAATCTTTCTGTTACAAACAGAAGAGATTCACTCCAACTAAGTGTGGACCACTTGTCAAGATGTCACGACCCGCACCCGAAATAGGGGCATGAGTACGTGGGTATGTCCAGCCTACGCCGTAGCATCGGCGGTAGAACGCTGTCTAGGTCACAATACTATCTATTCAATCTCACCCGAATATTCAACTCCATAAGGAGACACAGATATAACAATATAATATGAAATACTCAACCACAGAACTAAAGCACGATAAGAAATCGAAAGAAAGTAATCGAAACACAACCACAAGTCTAAACAATAAAATAATCTATCTTCAAACAATAACATCAAAGTCTCAATATATGCCAGAGACAAATTCGATACCAAAATCTGCTTAAAAAACTAACTAAAATAACTAATGATTCTGGCTAGACCTTCCGGCAATCACACCTGAGCTACAAGGTCCAAGGCTGCAGCTACTATCCCTGTGGTCCGTAATACGTCGGACACTAGTCCTCTTAGTCACAGTCTGGAAAATATATCCAGTCAGGATTAGAGCGAAGTATAACCCGATAATAGTTCCAATTAATTGACAAGGACTATAAAATAATAAAATAGATGATGCTATATACTGAGAGAAAATTAGAATAGATGCAATGGCAATTTGTAAAGAAAATAGGCAATATAGACAATATGGTATAGTCAGTGCATATATAAATTGAAGCGAAGGAACTACAATATCATATACAGGGTAATGTAGTATATGAACTGAAAGGCATAACTGTAACTATTCTAAGTGTTTGAAATACTAGTTTCGATATGTGATTGGCTTGGGAACTTGTACGATAACTATATGGCCTGGCTAATTATATGTGAGGTGTATGATTAACAATAATAATATTTTACAATTTAAAATAGGAATATGATCACATCTCTTATTAGCAATTTTTCCCGCCCCAACTAGTATAGTGGATCCAACCATGACACATTACGATACATGATCATTGTCCAATAATAATACCATGTACAATGTCTAATATCAATGTCGTGTACGATGTCAATATGATAACCATTGTAACATCTCATGACTGAAGATCCAAGCTATATACTAGTCCGTGTACTAAAGTGTCAAGTATCAGATGTAACATTTCTAAGTACTTGAAATATAGAAATTATCAATTAATGGAAACTATCAGAGAATGCACTCGCCTCTGGTCCTAAGCAAACGATGTCACTCGGTTCCGAGCTGGTGTCACCTAGACCTATATACCTATATATGGAATATTACACCAATACACGGTGTTGAAAAGAAATTAAGTTAAACTAGTTCAATTCTAGGTCATGAAGCCATTTCTAAGTCAACTCTAGTCAAACTAGGTCTTCTAGATCAATTTTAATAGCTAAGATATAATAAATATCATACTAGATAATATGATACTCTATGTCTCTTAGTACACTATAAACTTATATATACATATACTGTCACGCCCCAGTCCCAAAATACATAGAACTATGACACGTGAGCATGCCAGCCGTATGAATATAGCACTCCAATATATGGAAACCATAACACACGTACGCTGTATATGAATAACAAAATCCACAAGTGGTATAATCCCACACAAGTCACATGGTATAATATAGATCTCATCCATAAAATCAATATAATTAAATGACCAGTAGCTATGAAACTAGATCTCTATAAAAAGTATCTAAAGGTGACAGTCGGATGGAAATAAATCTAATGCCGAACTAGGATATGGAATAAATAAGATAAGACGATATAAGTACCATATCTAACAGTCACGTGGCTCAAAGAGAGGAATCCTCGGAACGTACACAACCAGTCCGGATCTGTGCTCCTGTGAATACTCATGAACAATGCACCTGGAAAGGAACCAGGTCCTCAGAGGGACGTAACAAGATACATAAAAAGCATGCCATAAAGTAAATACTGAATAAATAACTCCGGGGTGACCTAACCATCTACGTGAAATGTAACTTGAGGACAACTGTGAGTATATGGGAAGGTGTAGGCTAGACATATGCTGACGTAATTCACCAGTCGTGACAACCGGCTAGTATATGCCACACATGCCCCCTATAACACGGGCACAGGAATACAGTAACGTCTAACATTCTATAGAGTGTGGTATCTGTAATATTACCAAGTAACGTCCAACACTCTACAGAACCTGGTATCAGTAATATATATACGTCCGTATCACTCCGTCGAGTGCGGTACCAGTGTAAAGGAGTGGGGTATCCCATATGCCTACTAGTCGTCCTCCCCACCCAATGATCTAAGCATATTGTATCCACAACACACGTCAGCTACTACACCTCGGCGTCGTAACTCTGGCTCATAGACTAGCATTTGAGCAATGGTCCATCCTTACAACCAAACAAGGACAAGGATCGAACTATCGTATCGCGATAGTCTACGCTCCGTCTACTAATAACTGCTAAGTCTTCTAACATGCATCACTATTAGCAGTTATACCCTATCCGTCGCACGCCTACCCGTACAGGTGTCCAACCATATACGCAGGACCGTGCCCTACATGAGACTCACAACACGTGTACGGAATGTGTCAAGGCCTGGGAGTCATACCAATAACTCCACAACTTTAGGTGGGTCTACTAGACACTAGGTCAGACACAAGTCCTAACGTCAACACCTTCGTTGACTGCACTCGAGTCTTCTCGGACGCGCACAGTTAAATAATAATTATGCATCTAATAATACAGAATTTAAACAGTACAACAAGGCAAGGTATACTTGCCTGGCAAGAAGACTGCGTAGCACCAATAACCAGCTTCGGAAGTCGCGTGGAACCAATCCAATAGATCCTCGGGGTCAGCGTGCACAGGTACAAAAATTGGGGGTAACTGCTGTGGGTTGTCTGGCAAGGGTGACGGGTTTATGATGTCGATGAGGATGAGGGTGACGATGTTTGAGGTTGCTAAGGGTGATGGTTAAGGGTGATACCGATCATGGTGATTAGGTGAGGAGGTAAGGAGGATGCTGTAGAGGGTGACTGGGATGCTAGTGATGATGGTGGTGAAGGTGATGACTAAGACGACAATGATGATAACGATATGGATGACGATGACGATGGAAGCGATGATGATGATTACTGATGAAGAAGATGGTGATGTGTATGATGGTGATGACGAGGATGATGGTGGTAATGAAGATGATGAGGCAATGATTAAGGTTTTATGTGTTGAGGATGGATGATGATGATGATGCCAAGAATGATGATGATGACGACTAGGATGAGGATGACGAGGATGACGACGTTTGTTGGCGACGACGCTGACGAGGATAATGTCGATGACGTCGGGGATGACAATGTGGATGCGAGCGATTGCGAGGACGACGATGTAGGTGAGGATGATAAGGTTTATGTTGATGGTGTTAGTGTTGATAGGATTTTGTGGTGAAGATGATGATGTGTAGGATGATGACCGTGGATGATGTTGACGACTGACCGGAGGCCGGCCAAGGGAGATCCGGCCAGGGGAGGCTGCTAGACGGTGGTGTCGCGGGAAGACGATGGCGGCAGTGGTTGGATTAATGGTGGTGGTGTTTGATAATGTAGGTGGTGGTGGTGATAATATAAGTGGTGGTGGTGGTGACTGGTGTCGGAGTTCGGCCAGTCGAAGGAGGAGGAGGGGACAGGAAGGTGGAAGAGGAGGAGGAGGGGTGGAGTTCAGGCCAGTGGAGGAGGGTGGTCCAGTCAGGGGGGGCTGAGCAGGGGGAGAAGGTGACTCAGGGAGGAGGTCGGACTGGGACTGGGAAGAGGGAGGCGTTTATGATGGTGCTGGTGGTGGTGGTGCACCGGAGAAGGGGGTCACCGGTGGCTCTCTGCGAAGAAGATAGCCGAGGAATATTACTCGCTCGTCGGCGGCGGATTCGTTCGACGAAGGAAGGGAGGCCACCGGCGGAGTAAGTTCCGTCGATCGCCATGGCTGAACCTTCGTTGGATCGAGGTGGAACCATGCGGCCGCGGGATCGAAGATCACGAGCGTCGGCCGTCGGTTAAGTAGTCGTCGAGGTGGAGGATGGTTGGCTGGGTGAGACTCGACAAAGTGAGCGGTGGGGGTCGGGCCCCCGCGAGGTCAGGCGGCCGGTCGGTTGAAGAAAGGGAGGAACAGTAATGGCAAGGGGGGTCGGCTGGAATTAAAATATAGGTTTTGGAGTTAATAAAAAAAGGGAAAAGAGGTAATTATATACATGTGAGGGAGGGTTGGTTTGACCTAGCAATATTTTGACTTTGGTCAACGCTCTCCTTGGGATGGGCCTTGGGCTCGCTTGGGGATGTTGGGAGGGCTAGAATTTTGCATTAATTAAATGCAAGGATAGGTTTAATATACGGGGCGATGTGCGCGCGTTGCACATCCCGAAAATTATAAAAAAATTCACGTGAAGGGAAAATTGGGTTTCTTCACGTATTGTCCAATGGTGGGGACACCTTAATGTATTTTTGCATAAAAGCCCCCAACAATAGGAAAAATTGCACAATGATGGAAATTTGGATTTAATTGATTAAATCGAATGCGCATGATGTTCTAAAATTAATTAGGGGTACATGGAGATAAAATTAGGTGGGACACAAGTATCAGGGACGAGGAGGATACAGTGCAGAATATTAATAAAATGCAGGTTATATAAAATAGTCAAGGTTGTGTCTCCAATTTCGATTGGTACGCACAAGGGTACAGAGTTGGAATTTAGTTTAGAATTAATAATTAACGTCCACGACGTTTATTGTGCGACTAAAATGTAGCACCAGAGAGCATGATTATAAGTTACACAAAGGTCAGAAAGGTAGGTGGGCACGTCTAGGACAAAGTTATGAAATTTGCAGATAGGCAATGGCTAGCATAGTGCTCCAATTAACGAAGCAACGGTAAGGTGCGCTACGTGATAAAATAATGTACAGTTAAATCAAATATCATGTTCTAAATTCTAATTGGGTTCAAACTAGCCCTAATTCCACTATATAAGCCAAGTAAACCTAATTTCGGGTGAGGGGGTTTACAATCTACCCAACTTAAAAATAATTCCGTCCTTAAAATTAAAATAAGGCATATTTGGTTTAACTCCTTCACTTGCGTAAGTAAGGCAAGTTAAATCGCAATCACTTCCAAAATTTAACTTATTCAAATCCATCGAAATCCCTTTCAAATTGAACCATTGTTTAAATCGAACGTCAACACACCGCGTTGTCTTCTTTATTCTCAATTTAATAATCCACATCAAATCTAATTCAAATCTCTATGACATCCCAAATCAGAATTTATATCACAATCTTCAACTGTTAAAATTTCCTCTAGAAAGTTATAATAAATCTTTATTTCTATCCTCAACCTGTGAATTCCGTACTCTTCAATTTTTTTTTTAAATTCCATTTTCATCCTCAATATTTTCAAATAGGTAATCCCATAATCAACATTTCTTTTAAATTAATCCTCAATTTTAAAATTTAATCCGTCCATGTCCTTGTTTAGAGTTCTATTTATTTTCCTCGAGGTTTAAATCGTTGATTCAACCCTCAATATTAAAATTTTAAATCATATGCTCGCGTATCGGTATTTGGTTTGCCATATCCCCCTTTTTAAAATTCATCAATCATTTATCATATTAATCATTCTTCTAGAATTCTCAATTTTAAAATGACTTGAACCTCTACATCCAATTTTTCTCGATCACAATCTAAGAGAAGTTTCTCTTGAGTTGACAATGCAACTGCTATCCAACTTAAGATCTACTCCTCTATCACATAAGGCTCTTACATTTCAGAAATCTCATTCCTCAATTTTACTTAATCCTGTTACTCAATCCTCAAAAGTTTTAACACCAAATATATTACATGGGATATGCCCTTGGTTACAAAATAATCATCAAATAATATATTCGGCCCATAGGGTACATCTAATACTATCACGCACGAGGTTTCGTCTTTCCGAAATAAGGGAAAACGGAAAACAATAATAAAGAGTTCAAGGGGGAGGTAATAGATTAGGAGTATGGGGATCAAGGCGTTTAAAGAATTCAATGGGAATTGTCAAGGCAGTTGTGGATTAAAATCTTATTTTGATAATTCCTATTCACATGCTCGCATCGGTACAGTTATATAACGGATACGATATGCTCAGACATATCTAGAGGGCAAGTACATTTGTCTACTAATCACTATATATCTCAATCCATGTAAAGTAGTTATGCGAAGGGCGAACCAAGCGCACTATGGTTGATCAGACCGTAGTACACTGATTCTAAAATGTATTAGTGTACGCGTCCAATAATACATATGTCGTGAACAAGCTCGATAAAAGACCGAGCTTACAAAACTAGGCTGTAACAGCAGCATAAGTCGAGGTAGTACAAAAATATAAGTACGCTAGATTATGATGAGAGAAATTACAAAATAATTTAAGTTCACAACACCAAACAAGAACAAAATTAAGATTCTATAATCTCTACAGTTGTCATACTCACTCCTTATCTAAGTCGCTAGTCGACCCAATAGGGGTTTGGGCCTATAATTTCTACAGTCTGAATAAACACTATCTTCTTATGCAAGTCTAAAGTTGTGCCATCGTATTATACTTCATCAATGGGTCAATAGGGCTATGTGATACTATGTTGTGAGGCATACTACCCAACTTAAAAATAATAACTAATACTGTGACAGTCTTGAGGGGATCCTACAAATTAATAAGGTTCTTGCAATTAAAGTACAAATTCTTATAGGGCTATATGAGGAACGGATCTTAGCACTTATTTGGGTCTCCTATTGTATCATGTAGGTAATGGCCATCTTAAGTCTTAATCATAGTGCTTATAGAACAAGTATCAATAGTATGAATGGAGAAGTTACTGGTCTTCAAGGGAAAAAAAAAAGGATATAATCTATACTGATGTGGGGTACATGTTACGTGATTTAAAACTAAGAATAATCATATCACAATCTAAGGGAACAACTCAAACTATCAAATTTTAACTACCACGCACAAAATTCAAAGTTCAAATTACCAAACTATAACCCTAGCAAACTATATATCCTAACATAGAATAAGATCACTAGGCTTATAATCAGAGGAGTCGAGTGGCACGAGTTAAAAGATGGAGAAAAGAAGAATCATAATTTAATCGTCGCGTAATTAGCGAACGCTAAAGTTTTGGAGGAACAAGATATAAAATTAAAATAGTGGGACTCAAGCTAATATCATGATTTTCTAAGGGGAAGGTGGTGTGCTAAACTCTGTGTTTGAGGAATAATCGAGGAAATGTTATATTTTATTCCTCTTGGCTTCCTAGGGTACGGTTTGCTAATATCAAGATAATGCATCTAATGTATAGTTCTATAATACTATCTCACCATAAAGGTTAAGTTTGGTCCCCTATTATTCAACCTTGGGTTTTTATGGGTTCCTCAATGCTAGGGTCAAACAATATGGTCAGATTTATAGCTAACCCTAGTTGTGCCTATACCACTCTTAAGTCATTCATAATTATATCAAGGAATAATGGTAAGCCATTCTATAGATAAGGGATGCTAGGGTTTACTTAGTATTCTAACTTAGTGGTGTGTCAATATCCTAGCTGCACTCTTAATAGGATGGTTACCCTACTTAGCATCCTATCAACAGGGACTTCTATATTCTAGAAGAAGGCTACACTCAAGGAACTAATGGGAAGGCACATGAATCAAGCAGGATGCATTCGTTCAAATAGAATGGATTGGAAAGAAGATGAGTCATAGTCAGATGTGGATGAGATCCTATACTCTAATCCTATTTGCAGGCTTGCTCGATAAAGTAACGTAACCGAGTCAATATGCTCTGACCTGTATGGGCCACCACAAAAACATGTCACGCCCCAGTCCCAAAATACGTAGGACTAGGACACGTGAGCATGCCAGTCGTATGAATATGGCACTCCAATATATAGAAACCATAACACATGTACGCTGTATATGAATAACAAAATCCACAAGTGGTATAATCCCACACAAGTCACATGGTATAATCTAGATCTCATCCATAAAATCAATATAATTAAATGACCAATAGCTATAAAACTAGATCTCTATAAAAAGTATATAAAGGTGACAGTCGGATGAAAACAAATCCAATGTCGAACTAGGATATGGAATGAACAAGATAAGACGATATAAGTACCATATCTAACAATCAAGTGGCTCGAAGAGAGGACTCCTCGGAACGTACACAACTAGTCCGGATCTGTGCTCCTATGAATACTCATGAACAATGCACCTGGAAAGGAACCAGGTCCTCAGAGGGACGTAACAAGATACATAAAAAGCATGCCATAAAGTAAATACTGAATAAATAACTCCGGGGTGACCTAACCATCTACGTGAAATGCAACTTGAGAACAACTGTGAGTATATGGGAAGGTATAGGCTAGACATATGCTGACGTAATTCACCAGTCGTGACAACCGGCTAGTATATGCCACACATGCCCCCTATAACACGGGCGCAGGAATACAGTAACGTCCAACGTTCTATAGAGTGTGGTATCTGTAATATCACCAAGTAACGTCCAACACTCTACAGAATGTGGTATCAGTAATATATATATACGTCTGTATCAGTCCGTCGAGTGCGGTGCCAGTGTAAAGGAGTGGGGTATCCCATATGCCTACTAGTCGTCCTCCCCGCCCAATGATCTAAGCATGTTGTATCCACAACACGCGTCAGCTACTACGCCTCGGCGTCATAACTCTGGCTCATAGACTAGCGTTAGAGCAATGGTCCATCCTTACAACCAAACAAGGACAAGGATCGGACCATCTTATCGCGACAGTCTATGCTCCGCCTACTAATAACTGCTAAGTCTTCTAACATGCATCACTATTAGCAGTTATACCCTATCCGTCGTATGCCTACACGTACAGGTGGCCAACCATATACGCAGGACCGTGCCCTACATGAGACTCACAACACGTGTACGGAATGTGTCAAGGCCTGGGAGTCATACCAATAACTCCACAACTTTAGGTGGGTCTACTAGACACTAGGTCAGACACAAGTCCTAACGTCAACGCCTTCGTTGACTGCACCCGAGTCTTCTCGGACGCGCACAGTTAAATAATAATTATGCAGCTAATAATACAGAATTTAAACAGTACAATAAGGTAAGGTATACTTGCCTGGCAAGAAGACTGCGTAGCACCAATAACCAGCTCCGGAAGTCGCGTGGAACCAATCCAATAGATCCTCGGGGTCAACGTGCACAGGTACAAAAATCGGGGGTAACTGCTGCGGGTTGTCTGGCAAGGGTGACGGGTTTATGATGTCGATGAGGGTGAGGGTGACAATGTTTAAGGTTGCTAATGGTGATGGTTAAGGGTGATACCGATCATGGTGATTAGGTGAGGAGGATGCTGTAGAGGGTGACTGGAATGCTAGTGATGATGGTGGTGAAGGTGATGACTAAGACGACGATGATGATAACGATATGGATGACGATGACGATAGAAGCGATGATGATGATTACAGATGACGAAGATGGTGATGTGTATGATGGTGATGACGAGGATGATGGTGGTAATAAAGATGACGAGGCAATGATTAGGGTTTTATGTGTTCAGGATGGATGATGATGATGATGATGATGCCAAGAACGATGATGATGACGACTAGGATAAGGATGACGAGGATGACGACATTTGTTGGCGACGACGCTGACGAGGATGATGTCGATGACGTCGGGGATGACAATGTGGATGCGAGCGATTGCGAGGACGATGATGTAGGTGAGGGTGATAAGGTTTATGTTGATGGTGGTAGTGTTGATAGGATTTTGTGGTGAAGATAATGATGTGTAGGATGATGACCGTGGATGATGTTGACGACTGATCGGAGGCCGGCCAGGGGAGATCCGGCCAGGGGAGGCTGCTAGACGGTGGTGTCGCAGGAAGACAATGGCGGCAGTGGTTGGATTAATGGTGGTGGTGTTTGATAATGTAGGTGGTTGTCACGCTCCAATCCCAAAATATCGAGGGACTAGACACGTGGCAATGGCCAGCAGCACACACCGATGGACAACCCAATTTAATGGATCCATCAGGGCGTACTTAAGCTATAGTACAACAATAAATAGGTCCAATGATACAAGTCACAGTCTATTCTAATCTCATCCACAACAGATAATCACAGATCAAAAAGCCAGAATAAATACAAATAAATATAATCTAACATATCTCAATAAAGGTGTCTCGGAGAACAATCCGAGAATAAGTCTGATACATCAAATGCAATAGACAGGAAATAAAGGAATGACTAGAAACAAAAATGACTGAGTATATAAAGCCAATACTCAGGAGAAGTCCTCTGGCACGATCTCGTCCTCAGGTTCTGGTTCTGCTCTAATGTAGGCACCTGCTTCTGCTAATGCTAATGCTCCGGTCCCGTATACCTCGGGATAGATCTCGTCAGCTAATCCTGGGGACATAATCCGGATCCAGGTCCTCAGGGGACATAGCAAGGTACAAAATAACTCAAGCCAAAATAAATAATGTAGTACAGCAATAAATGAACAATAGGGTAAACTATATAACCATCTATGTAAAATGCAAGTTGAGAGCATCACTAAAACTCAGGCTGAGACCACTACAAGCTCTGTGTCGGGGAGCCGGTAGCAGAGATATCGCTAGTAGAGTGCCTAGCTCTGATATAGAGTCTGAGGCCTCACAATAAATATAACACTAGTAGAGTGCCTAGCTCTGATGTAGAGTCTAAGGCCTCACCATAATAAATATATATAAATCAGCCTGTAGCCTGTGTGTCTCTCCCCACCCAATGTAATCACACGTCTCATGTCCATGACACGCAAGATCATAACTAATGCAGCAAGTCATATAATGTCTATGAATAAAATGTCTATGTCATAAAATCTGTATCCTATACAGAATCACCATGAATATCTCAAGAAGATTCTGTCTCATGAATAGTGTCAAGTGTCCTGGGTTATAATATACTTGATATGACCAGTACGAGAATGTATAGGGTCTCGGTATCCATGTCTAGGTGACGTTACACAACTCCGCGTACGGTGTTGGCACACGACTATTAATCGAACGATAAGTAAGTCACACGGTCCTAGGTCAAGCATGTACAAGATATAAATAAATCAAGGAAATAAGTAACAAGAACTGCAATTTTGTAAGGTACACTTGCCTGTGGTTCTGGCTCCAACTGTAGCTCTGGTATTCGTAAAATCTCCAGGAACGTCCCCGGATGCTGAAATAAATATTATCATCAGATTCAGAAAATATCAAATAGCTAGAAACGCCTGTCCTTGGGTCCAATTTGGAGACAAGGGCAAAAATCATAATTTCTGGTCAAAGCGGGGTCCACATGTGGGCCGCTTTGCACCGAAAATGTGTCAGGAACAAAGGTCTCCAAATTCGTCAAACTTAGTGTCAACAAGTCCAGAACGATGATACGAACCCAACGAAACTTCCAGAATTGGATTCCGATGAGCCGATCACAAAATTGCCCGTCAAGTGGAGCCTGTGGGGCCCACGATACGCGACATTGTCGACGGATACGCGTTGATTTCGGTGTGCACGCACATCCAAATCAACTTCTGCGAAATCTCGTACGTCCGTATCAACGGCGCGCACGTATCGGTGAAGACCGCATGCGACCAAGTCATCCCGTTTGGCTGGGCGTACTCAGTTCCGGGGTAAAACAGGGTATTGTTTTTCCTGTTTTTGGATCACGGTTCGTGATCGTCACAGGATGCGACACACCGAGCGGGTTGCACGGGCATCGAGAGGGTCACGCAGGGTTCGCGTTGCAACAGACGGAACCGAAAATGGGTCAACGAGCAGAGAGAACGGGTTACCTGAACAGGGCTCCGTGAAATCGAGGATTCGCGTGTCCTCGTGTCGTCTCGACACAAGCTGAGTCGTGTTCGGGTACTGTGCAACCTAGGGTTAGGGCTAGGGCACGATGCCGGAGGCGGCGGAGCTGGCCGGAGGGAGGCCGGGGGCAGCGGAGGCAGCGAGGGCTGGAGGCGGCGGCGCGCGCGGACGCGGCGCAGGGGCTCGGGTGGCCGGAGGTGGGCCGGGGGCAGCTGCTGCTGGCTGCTGCTACTGGGGGGAGCCGCCGGAGGAGGCGGGCGGAGGCTGGCGAGGGAGGTGCAGCATCGGCGGCGAGGCGGCGATGAGGGTGGCGGAGCTGGTGGTGGTTCGTGGTGGTGGCGGAGGGATGACCGGGGGGGTTAGGGTTTAAATAGGGCAGAGGGGAGCGGGGCCGAGCGGGGGAGGCGGAGGCGAGGGACGACGTGGCAGGGTAGGCGGAGGCGAGGGGGAGGCGTGGCCGGGCGGAGCTGAGCAGGGCGGGCGGAGCGCCGGAGGACGCAGGGCTGGGCTGGGTCGTGCGGGTGACAGGGGAAGCGGGTCGCATCCGGGTCAGGTCGGGTTTAGGGTGGAACGGGTCAGGTTTGCCGGATCTGACCCTTTAGGGGGCGGTCCAGTTTGGTTGGACCGGGTTCTGGCCGGTTCAGCCCGGTTTGAGCCGGTTCAACCCGGTTTATTTGGTTTAAATAAAAATAGGGTTTTGGGGCTTTTAAAATATTTTTGGGGTCCAATAAATTCCAAAAAAAATTATCCTAAGTCCAATATTTTATTTTACACCAAAAAATATTATTTTTATAATATTTTAATATATTTTAAAAATATTTAATTTTATTTAATGCCGAAAATACCTTGTTTTTAATTAGTAAAAATTCTCGAAAAATCCCAAAAAAATCTAAAAAATCATGTTTTAAAAATCCTAAAAAATCAGGGGATTTACAGTGGTGGTGATAATGTATGTGGTGGTGGTGGTGACTGTCACGACCCGCACCCGGTGTAAGGGCACTAGTCGGAAACAACGCCCAGCCTACGCCGCAGAATCGGCGGTAGAACGCTGTCTAGATAATCTATCTAACAATATAATGAACCACCAAAAGATAGTGTACTCAATCACAGAACTAAGATAGAATGAGCACGAATCAGATAAAGAATAGAATAGTCAAAATACAACTCATGAGTTTAAAATAATACATCAATGAGTCTGAAGAAAAATACAAAAATATGCTGGAGACAAATCCAGTACAAAAAAATACTACAAAACTATAAAGCTACAACTCCAGGGTCAACTATCTCAGTTGGGATAAGTCCCTCTTGAGCCAGGGTCTCAGAATCTAAACCCACAACATCCTGGGGTCCATAATAGGTAGGGTACTCCTCAGTGTCATCTGGAAAAATATATCCGGTCAGGAAAGGAGCAGAGTACAACCCTAACAGCAGTTCTCAAATAATGATAAAAACTATGTAACAGTAAATAGTTGTGGATAAACAAGATGCATAAATAGATACAAGAATGTATAGACAATAAGGAAATACTGGAAAGAAATACAATAATGAACAATATGCTGATGGAACAAGAATACTAATGACTAAGTGTGTGAGTACTAGCTTTAACATGTGATCGGCTTGGGAACTTGCACAAGAGTATAATGGCCTGGTTAATCATACGTGCGGTGTATGATCAACACTCACAAGAAACAAGACATGCACAAGGAGGGTATGATCACATATCTACACTAAAATACTCCCCACCCCCGACTGGTATAATAGATCCAACCACGGTACGTTATGGCACGAGATTCCCCAAGAAGATAGCTAGTCTTCCCGGAAATCGGTGTCTGTACATGTACAAGATAACCAATGAAACAATACTTGCACCATATACACCATATACCAAGGAATAACATCTCATGACGAGATCCGGATATACCAATCCGTGTAACCATAGTGTCGAGAGAAACATGTAAATCTACACTAGATACAACGAACATAGAGGATATCATAAATGAGAAACTATCAGAGAATGTACTCGCTTGAAGTCCAATGAACAGTCTCACAAATGTCTGACTCGGTGCCTCGAAGACCTAGACATGGAATACCACATTAATACAAGGTCCCGGAAAGAGAACAAGTCAAACTAGGCAACTTCTAGGTCAATAAGTCAATTCTAAGGTAAAAGTCAACTATGGTCAACTCTAAAGTCCACTAAAGTCAAACATGGTCAAACCCAAAGTCAACCTCACAAGACATCTATAAAATAATATAGAGATAAACTACAATAATTTAGGAATCAAATTAGATTCAAAAAGAACTCACACAAAGTATACTAATAATACAATTAATATATACCCTAAAATAATATATACAACCCAACATTTATATAAATAACATAATATATTATTACAATTATTATTCCTCACAAAACACATATATATATACATATATATATATACAATTATAATATATAATATATACATTAAATCTGTCAAAGCGTCATTGAAAAACAGTGAATAAAATAGGATTAAATCAAAACAGTTTAAATAGTGACAGTCGGGACTGTCACCGAAGGACTGTCACCGAAACCCAAATAATAAACTGCCACTACTTTGGTTTTCGCTGACAGTTAAACTGTCGCGGAAAAGCATCGCAGAAAAGCTGTTGTTTCCCGCTGCTGCAATTAATGACAGGTTTGTCATTAATTGCCCGAAGGCTACAGCGGCTGCTATTAGTCGGCTAATTAATGACAGTTTTTACTGTCATTAATTCACTGTCACTAAAACAAGTTATATATATATAATTATATATATAAAAACAGAATATATAAAACAATATATATATATATATAAACAGAATATATAAAACAGTATATATATATATATATATATAAACCATTAATACAAAAATGTACATATATATATTAATATACACATAAACTTATACCTTCAAATATTTAACAAAGAACAAATAATTTACATGGCTAGAAGCACACCTAAAATATTTACATTAATATCCAAATAATTACATAATAATTATAAATAATATAATTACACAATTAAACATACAAATATATTTTATAAAACATTTTATGTATAAATTATATTATTTAACAAGTAGTAACATATATATTTGCATGCAAGAAAGCTACATATTATATTGTACATTATATTAGCACACCCAAAATATAGATCTATGCTACAATAATTACTATAATAAATGCACAAAATAAATATTTAATATCCATATATATATACTAATTATAAATGAAGAATTGAACCACAATTAATTAGATCTATGCAAAAATACACACAATTGGAGAGTATCTCACCGTATCCCACTAGATCTAGGATACGCATGCGACACGAGTCCAACACACAACCAAATGCACCCCGAAGGACACAAACAAATCACAAATAATATTTATGAACAAATCAAAGCGTCAAAAGTAGATCTATGTGTCCGTGTCAAAATACGACATGTTCGAAGCCCCGTGTCGGAGGAAAACCCCCAAATGACACGTATCACCAAATAGTTGGGATACGAACCACAAGTATCCCAATATGGACACGACACTAGCCTCAAATACAAATCTCATGTCCAATTGATCTATAGGATCAATTGACACACACAAAAAAATGTAAATTCGGAATTCCAACAAAATTGACACAAAAAGCACCATAACTTTCTCCATGGGTCTCCTATGAACACAAAACAAAGTCCTATGGGTACTACATACATATAGGTTGATTTTACATGATTAAATCTCAGATTTAGAAGCTATTTAAATGGGAAAATCTGAATTATACCTATTGGGAGATGGATTCTCAATGAAACCTCCAATTGAGATGAACTTGCTTCCAAATTGTAGATCCTTGCTCCTCTTTGTAGATCCTTGCTCCTCTTTGTAGATCCTTGCTTCCTTCTTCTAGATCCTTGCTTCCTCCTTCTCTAATGGTGAATTGGGAAGAATTTGGAATGAATTTGGTAGGGAATTGGATTGGGAATGGAGGGAATGTGGTAGTGGGAGAATTCTAGATCTAGATTTGGAATGAGATGAGAGGAGAGAGAAATTTCCCCCCCTCTTTAATAGGCCGGCCATAGCCCCTCCCCCAAGCAATTGTAAAATGTCCAATGTACCCCTTGGGGCCTCTCATGAAGAAATAATTAAGGAAGGAAGCTTCTAGTCTAATCATTTAATTAATTTAATCCATCTTCTTAACCATGGGCTTTCTAAATGGGCCAAGTCTAACTAATTAATTCATGTTGGTCCATGGGTCCAAACTAAACTAGTTGGGTCCACTAGAAATAAGTCCAAAATAATTTAATAATATCTAACAACAATTAAATAATACAACAAAAATTATTTACCATGCACAATATTTATTTAAATAGAAAATTACTAAAATACCCTTTTTCCTAAAATGTGGTAGTGACAATTCTACCCTCCTTAAAATAATTTCGTCCTCGAAATTCAAAGACGAAAACTACCCCCAGAAAATCACAGAACAGAACTAAAGAATCACAATTCACTAATGAACAGAACATAACAATGAACAGAACATAACTAGAAATAACATACCTCAAGGTACAAACAAATATGGATAACGCTCTCGCATTTCATCCTCTCTCTCCCAGGTAGACTCCCCCGGAGAGTGATGCCTCCATGCGACGCGCACCAAAGGAATAGTCTGGTTCCTCAGCACCTTCTCTCTCCGATCCAGAATCCCAACTGGCTGCTCTGGATAGCTAAGAGTAGGGCCCACCTCTATCTCTGAGTGATCCAATACATGACTAGGATCTGCCACGTATCGTCTCAACTGCGACACATGAAACACGTTGTGCACTCCCTCCAATGCAGGTGGCAAGTCTAGTCTATAAGCAACTGCACCGACCCTCTCTAGAATAGTGAAAGGTCCAATGAATCGCGGACTAAGCTTTCCGCCTCCACCGAAGCGAATCGTGCCTCGTGTCGGAGAAATCCTCAGAAACACCAAACCACCCACCTAGAACAAAACACCACCTTAAGAACTTATCTATAACAAACAACCAAGAACAAGCACACAAAATAAAATCTAAACTATACCTCAAACTCCAAGGGTCTCCGATGGCTATCGGCCCAATGCCGTTGTCTGTCCTGCGCCACTCGAAGTCTGTCTCTGATCAAATGAACCTTCTCTGCTGCATCCACAACCATCTCTGGCCCAAGCAAAACTCTCTCTCCAACATCGTCCCAAGACAAAGGAGTACGACACCTCCGACCATATAGAGCTTCAAAATGTGACATCTCTATACTGGCCTGGTAACTGTTGTTGTAAGCAAACTCTACCAAATGGAGATGGTCCTCCCAAGAACCCCCGAAATCTAGTACACAAGTGCGCAACATATTCTCGAGAGTCTGAATAGTCCTCTCTGACTGCCCATCTGTCTGGGGATGATATGCAGTACTGAACTTGAGCTGAGTGCCCAAACTCTCCTGCAAACTCCTCCAGAAATGAGAAGTGAAACGACTATCCCGATCTGAGACTATGCTGACGGGAACTCCATGTATCCTAACGATCTGCCTCACATACATCTCTGCCAGCTTCTCCGTAGACAAACCCACCTTGAAAGGCAAAAAGTGGGCCGACTTGGTCAATCTATCAACAATGACCCAAATCGCGTCTTTCCCTCCTGGAGATCGTGGTAGTCCGGACACAAAATCCATAGTAATGTGTTCCCACTTCCACTCTGGAATGGGTAATGGCTGAAGTAAACCTCCTGGCCTCTGCCTCTCGGCTTTCACCTGCTGGCACACTAAGCATCTGGATACAAACTGTGCCACTTCCCTCTTCATGCCATACCACCACACACTCTCTCGCATATCCCGATACATCTTGTTAGCACCTGGATGTATGGAATACTGAGAGCGATGCGCTTCCTGCAATACCTCCTCGCGCAACTCCCCACTAGGCACACATAATCTAACTCCATGCCTCAAGGATCCATCCTCTGCAATAGTGAAATCATCCTCCAATCCTGCTCTCACCTGAGCTCTGATACTCCTCAAAGATACATCATCATACTGTGCTGCCTTGATCCTGTCCATCAAATCTGAGTGTATCTGCAATCCCCACATCTGCATAGCACACCCAGGAACAATCACCTCAATGCCCAAGCTCTCCAAGTCCTCCAACAGATATTGATCCTGCGTCAAGAACATAGCTACCGGATACCTGCTCAAAGCATCGGCAACTACATTGGCTTTCCCAGGATGATATTGCAAAGAGATATCAAAATCCTTCATCAGTTCCAACCACCGACGCTGCCTCATGTTCAACTCCTTCTGCGTGAAAACATACTTCAAGCTTTTGTGGTCTGTGAAGATCTCCACACGCTCTCCGTACAAATAATGTTTCCACAACTTCAGGGCGAATATGACAGCTGCCAACTCCAAATCATGGGTAGGATAGTTCTTTTCATGAGGACGCAATTGCCTGGATGCATAGGCAATCACTTTCCCATGCTGCTGAAGAACACAACCTAAACCCTTTCCCGATGCATCACTATAAATAGTGAAACCTCCGGACCCTGATGGCAATGTCAAAATAGGAGCAGACGTCAACCTCTTCTTCAACTCCTCAAAAGCAGCCTGGCAATCTTCCGTCCAAACAAACTCCACATCCTTCCTTGTGAGTCTGGTCATCGGCTCGGCAATCCTCGAAAAATCTTGCACAAACTTTCTGTAGTAGCCTGCCAATCCCAAGAAACTCCTGATCTCTGCTACCGAACTCGGAGTCTTCCAAGATTCCACTGCTGAAATCTTCTTCGGATCCACTGAAATACCATCACCAGTCACAACATGCCCCAAGAATTCCACCTTGTCCAAGAAAAACTCACATTTGGACAACTTTCCATACAGCTTCTCCTTCCTCAGCACATCCAACACAATCCTCAAATGCTCCTCATGCTCCTCCGGTGTCCTCGAGTATATGAGTATGTCGTCGATGAACACCACCACGAACTTGTCAAGGTACTGGTGGAACACCTTGTTCATCAAGTTCATAAATACCGCCGGTGCATTAGTCAAACCAAACGGCATCACCATAAACTCGTACTGACCATACCGAGTTCTAAAAGCAGTCTTCGGTATGTCCTCCGGCTTCACCTTCACCTGATGGTAGCCTGATCTCAAATCTATCTTAGAAAACACCTTCGCACCACTCAACTGATCAAACAGATCATCAATCCGTGGCAAAGGATACTTATTCTTGATAGTGAGATTATTCAAAGCCCTGTAATCAATGCACATGCGCACCGATCCATCCTTCTTCGGTACAAACAATACCGGGGCTCCCCATGGTGAAGAACTCGATCTGATAAACTCCTTATCCTGCAATTCGTCCACCTGCTTCTTCAACTCGACCAGCTCACTGTTGTTTACTCTATAGACATGTTGCAAAATTGGTTCTGCACCTGGCACCAAGTCTATAGAAAATTTAACATCTCGATCTGGCGGCAATCCTGGCAATTCTTCAGGAAACACATCCAAAAATTCTGCTATCAACGGATGTGGCAACTCCTTGTCTTCCACCATAGCTCCACAAATAATGCCTTCTTCCTGCTCCGCAGCTCCTCTAGCAAACTCGAACTCTGGCTCTCCTGGCGGACCAAACAAAACTCTACCTCCTCTATAATCTATGCTAGCACGGTACCTACTCAACCAATCCATCCCGAGTACAATATCGTAGCTCGGAAGTGGCATTACAAGTAGACACGCACTCAACTCCCGGCCTCCCAGAGTAACTCTTCGATCCTTGCAAATATCATTAACCAGGATAATGCCTCCCCCGGTCATGATCTTGCAAGTCCTAAGCAAAGACTCAGCTACCAAACCATGCTTCAGAGCAAAAGAAACAGTTACAAAACTATGGGAAGCACCACTATCAAACAAAGCTAAAGCTGGAATGGAATCAAGAAGAATAGAACCTGCGATGACATCTCCTGTGGGTTCCTCCTCTTCGACTGTCATAGCAAACGCTCGTCCCTGCCGAGCACCTCCCTGCTGCTGATGCTGGACAAAACGTTGCTGCTGTGTCGGAAGCGGTCCCCTCGGTTGTGCTGCAGGTGGTCTCATCTGTGCCCTCGGAGCTGGAGCTGCTCCCTGAACTGCACGACGAGAACACTCCCTCAATTGATGCCCTTCAGTACCACAATACAAACAAACTCCTAGCCTCTTTCTGCAAACTTCCCAGATGTGGCCGGGCTTCTTGCAGAAGTTGCATAGAGCTTGCTGTAACTGCCTCTGCTGCTGAGGTGCCTGGTGAAAAGGCGCTCTAGCTGGAGTCTGGTTCTGCTGTGGCTGCTGGAAAGGTCTGGACTGGAAATGAGGACGTTTGGCAGATACTGCACTGCCGTTGGCCCCCAGAAAAGAATCACGGTCTCTCTTGGTCTTCAAACCCAGATCCCGCTCAACCTTGCGTGCCTCCGCAAGTATCTCCGAGTATGTCTCATAAAAAGACGGAATGAAAATCAATATGGCACATGATGTAAGACATCAAGGAAAGGACAGTTTAAGGGATCAAGTATCAATGTCAAAGGAGAATAGTTAAATCAAAAGAATTTTCCTAGATGTGATTGAGTATCTCAGCCTATATCCTATATCCTATCGCAGGCTCGCAGTAGTACAACTAAGTTGTCGCACTACCACGACATCACATACTTGTGAAGCTAGACCTGCATGGGCCACCACCAAAAACGTGTCACGACCCGCACCCGGTGTAAGGGCACTAGTCGGAAACAACGCCCAGCCTACGCCGCAGAATCGGCGGTAGAACGCTGTCTAGATAATCTATCTAACAATATAATGAACCACCAAAAGATAGTGTACTCAATCACAGAACTAAGATAGAATGAGCACGAATCAGATAAAGAATAGAATAGTCACAATACAACTCATGAGTCTAAAATAATACATCAATGAGTCTGAAGAAAAATACAGAAATATGCTGGAGACAAATCCAGTACAAAAGAATACTACAAAACTATAAAGCTACAACTCCAGGGTCAACTGTCTCAGTTGGGATAAGTCCCTCTTGAGCCAGGGTCTCAGAATCTAAACCCACAACATCCTGGGGTCCATAATAGGTAGGGTACTCCTCAGTGTCATCTGGAAAAATATATCCAGTCAGGAAAGGAGCAGAGTACAACCCTAACAGCAGTTCTCAAATAATGATAAAAACTATGTAACAGTAAATAGTTGTGGATAAACAAGATGCATAAATAGATACAAGAATGTATAGACAATAAGGAAATACTGGAAAGAAATACAATAATGAACAATATGCTGATGGAACAAGAATACTAATGACTAAGTGTGTGAGTACTAGCTTTAACATGTGATCGGCTTGGGAACTTGCACAAGAGTATAATGGCCTGGTTAATCATACGTGCGGTGTATGATCAACACTCACAAGAAACAAGATATGCACAAGGAGGGTATGATCACATATCTACACTAAAATACTCCCCACCCCCGACTGGTATAATAGATCCAACCACGGTACGTTATGGCACGAGATTCCCCAAGAAGATAGCTAGTCTCCCCGGAAATCGGTGTCTGTACATGTACAAGATAACCAGTGAAACAATACTTGCACCATATACACCATATACCAAGGAATAACATCTCATGACGAGATCCGGATATACCAATCCGTGTAACCATAGTGTCGAGAGAAACATGTAAATCTACACTAGATACAACGAACATAGAGGATATCATAAATGAGAAACTATCAGAGAATGTACTCGCCTGAAGTCCAATGAACAGTCTCACAAATGTCTGACTCGGTGCCTCGAAGACCTAGACATGGAATACCACATTAATACAAGGTCCCGGAAAGAGAACAAGTCAAACTAGGCAACTTCTAGGTCAATAAGTCAATTCTAAGGTAAAAGTCAACTATGGTCAACTCTAAAGTCCACTAAAGTCAAACATGGTCAAACCCAAAGTCAACCTCACAAGACATCTATAAAATAATATAGAGATAAACTACAATAATTTAGGAATCAAATTAGATTCAAAAAGAACTCACACAAAGTATACTAATAATACAATTAATATATACCCTAAAATAATATATACAACCCAACATTTATATAAATAACATAATGTATTATTACAATTATTATTCCTCACAAAACACATATATATATACATATATATATATACAATTATAATATATAATATATACATTAAATCTGTCAAAGCGTCATTGAAAAACAGTGAATAAAATAGGATTAAATCAAAACAGTTTAAATAGTGACAGTCGGGACTGTCACCGAAGGACTGTCACCGAAACCCAAATAATAAACTGCCACTGCTTTGGTTTTCGCTGACAGTTAAACTGTCGCAGAAAAGCATCGCAGAAAAGCTGCTGTTTCCCGCTGCTGCAATTAATGACAGGTTTGTCATTAATTGCCCGAAGGCTACAGCGGCTGCTATTAGTCGGCTAATTAATGACAGTTTTTACTGTCATTAATTCACTGTCACTAAAACAAGTTATATATATATAATTATATATATAAAAACAGAATATATAAAATAATATATATATATATATATATATATAAACAGAATATATAAAACAGTATATATATATATATATATAAACCATTAATACAAAAATGTACATATATATATTAATATACACATAAACTTATACCTTCAAATATTTAACAAAGAACAAATAATTTACATGGCTAGAAGCACACCTAAAATATTTACATTAATATCCAAATAATTACATAATAATTATAAATAATATAATTACACAATTAAACATACAAATATATTTTATAAAATATTTTATGTATAAATTATATTATTTAACAAGTAGTAACATATATATTTGCATGCAAGAAAGCTACATATTATATTGTACATTATATTAGCACACCCAAAATATAGATCTATGCTACAATAATTACTATAATAAATACCCAAAATAAATATTTAATATCCATATATATATACTAATTATAAATGAAGAATTGAACCACAATTAATTAGATCTATGCAAAAATACACACAATTGGAGAGTATCTCACCGTATCCCACTAGATCTAGGATACGCATGCGACACGAGTCCAACACACAACCAAATGCACCCCGAAGGACACAAACAAATCACAAATAATATTTATGAACAAATTAAAGCGTCAAAAGTAGATCTATGTGTCCGTGTCAAAATACGACATGTTCGAAGCCCCGTGTCAGAGGAAAACCCCCAAATGACACGTATCACCAAATAGTTGGGATACGAACCACAAGTATCCCAATATGGACACGACACTAGCCTCAAACACAAATTTCATGTCCAATTGATCTATAGGATCAATTGACACACACAAAAAAATATAAATTCGGAATTCCAATAAAATTGACACAAAAAGCACCATAACTTTCTCCATGGGTCTCCTATGAACACAAAACAAAGTCCTATGGGTACTACATACATATAGGTTGATTTTACATGATTAAATCTCAGATTTAGAAGCTATTTAAATGGGAAAATCTGAATTATACCTATTGGGAGATGGATTCCCAATGAAACCTCCAATTGAGATGAACTTGCTTCCAAATTGTAGATCCTTGCTCCTCTTTGTAGATCCTTGCTTCCTTCTTCTAGATCCTTGCTTCCTCCTTCTCTAATGGTGAATTGGGAAGAATTTGGAATGAATTTGGTAGGGAATTGGATTGGAAATGGAGGGAATGTGGTAGTGGGAGAATTCTAGATCTAGATTTGGAATGAGATGAGAGGAGAGAGAAATTTCCCCCCCTCTTTAATAGGCCGGCCATAGCCCCTCCCCCAAGCAATTGTAAAATGTCCAATGTACCCCTTGGGGCCTCTCATGAAGAAATAATTAAGGAAGGAAGCTTCTAGTCTAATCATTTAATTAATTTAATCCATCTTCTTAACCATGGGCTTTCTAAATGGGCCAAGTCTAACTAATTAATTCATGTTGGTCCATGGGTCCAAACTAAACTAGTTGGGTCCACTAGAAATAAGTCCAAAATAATTTAATAATATCTAACAACAATTAAATAATACAACAAAAATTATTTACCATGCACAATATTTATTTAAATAGGAAATTACTAAAATACCCTTTTTCCTAAAATGTGGTAGTGACAGTGACTGCTGCCGGAGTTCGGCCAATCGAAGGAGGAGGAGGGGACAGGAAGGTGGAAGAGGAGGAGGAGGGGTGGAGTTCAGGCCAGTGGAGGAGGGTAGTCCGGTCAGGGGGGGCTGAGCAGGGGGAGGAGGTGACTCAGGGAGGAGGTCGGACTGGGACAGGGAAGAGGGAGGCGTTTGTGATGGTGCTGGTGCTGGTGGTGCACCGGAGAAGGGGGTTACCGGTGGCTCTCTGCGAAGAAGATAGCCGAGGAATATGACACGCTCGTCGGCGGCGGATTCGTTCGACGAAGGAAGGGAGGCCACCGGCGGAGTAAGTTTCGTCGATCGCCATGGCTGAAGCTTCGTTAGATCGAGGTGGAACCGTGCGGCCGCGGGATCGAAGATTACGAGCATCGGCCGTCGGTTTAGTAGTCGTCGAGGTGGAGGATGGTTGGCTGGGCGTGACTCGACAAAGTGAGCGATGGGGGTCGGGCCCCGGCGAGGTCAGGCGGCCGGTCGGTTGAAGAAAGGAAGGAACAGTAATGGGAAAGGGGGGGGTCGGCTGGAATTAAAATCTAGGTTTTGGAGTTAATAAAAAAAAGGGAAAGAGGTAATTATATACATGTGAGGGAGGGTTGGTTTGACCTAGCAATATTTTGACTTTGGTCAACGCTCTCCTTGGGATGGGCCTTGGGCTCGCTTGGGGATATTGGGAGGGCTAGAATTTTGCATTAATTAAATGCAAGGAGAGGTTTAATATACGAGGCGATGTGCGCACGTTGCACATCCCAAAAATTATGAAAAAATCTATGTGAAGGAAAAATTGAGTTTCTTCACGTATTGTCCAATGGTGGGGACACCTTAATGCATTTTTGCATAAAAGCCCCCAACAATAGGAAAAATTGCACAAAGATGGAAATTTGGATTTAATTGATTAAATCGAATGCGCACGATGTTCTAAAATTAATTAGGGGTACATGGAGATAAAATTAGGTGGGACACAAATGTCAGGGACGAGGAGGATACAGTACAGAATATTAATAAAATTCAGGTTGTATAAAACAGTCAAGGTTGTGTCTCCAATTTCGATTGGAACGCACAAGGGTACAGAGTTGGAATTTACTTTAGAATTAATAATTAACATCCGCGACGTTTATTGTGCGACTAAAATGTAGCACCAGAGAGCATGATTATAAGTTACACAAAGGTCAGGAAGGTAGGCGGGCACGTCTAGGACAAAGTTGTGAAATTTGCAGATAGACAATGGCTAGCGTAGTGCTCCAATTAACGAAGCAACGGTAAGGTGAGCTACGTGATAAAATAATGTACAGTTAAATCAAATGTCGTGTTCTAAATTTTAATTGGGTTCAAACTAGCCCTAATTCTACTATATAAGCCAAGTAAACCTAATTTCGGGTGAGGGGGTTTACATATACTACTATATATAGTATCCTAGTATACTCTATAACTATATTAGTATCCTAAGTATCTCACTAATCTCTAGGTATCATGGGATACCTATACCACACTTGATACCTTAACTTATATGGTATCCTAGTACCACAATCTAACTTAACACTTATACCTTATAATACATTAGTTAATGATCCACTACCTAAACTCATTCCTAACATCTATCCCATTTCTTAGTATCTTGGTATCATAATACTTAGCCTATAACTATTATCATATGTACATACTCTATAATTCAAAGTATCAATATATATAATAACTTAGCTATACCACATAAACATATATAAATCAATACCCTAACCCAATACCTCACTATTATAATTATAAGCATATTATACTAGCACAACAGGTGTTTCTCTGATACAATGGTATCAATACTCAACTCAAATTTTTGTGTTCACTCTCAAAGGTTCTTAAAACCCAGGTATCACTCTTGCTATTCTACCGGCTGGCTTAAATACCTATTGCTGCTATCTTGAGCAATTGGACACTCCACATGCACTAACTTGTAACTAAACACTACCCTTTCCCCCCTCAATATCTGAAGATTTCTCCCAGGTTATACGTCCTTAATACTGATAGTGTACATGGGTGCACTTCCACCTTTCACTTCATCAGTCACTTAAGCACATTGGTGTAAACCCCCTCACCCAAAATTAGGCCTACTTGGCTTAGATAGTGAGATTAGGGCTAGTTTGAATCCAATTAGAAATAGAACATTTTATTTTAGATGATTTTATAATATTTATATTACTTAGTGCACCTTACCGTTGCTTCAATAATTGGAGCACTACACTAGCCATTGCCTTCCTACAAATTTCACACCCTTGTCCTAGACGTGCCAGTCATCTATTATGACCTTTGTGTAACTTATAATTATGCTCTTTTGTGCTATATTTTAGTTGCACAATATTCATCGCAAACGTTTATATTTAATTCTAAATAAATTTAACTTTGTATCCTTTGTGCGTTCCAATCGAAATTGGAGACACAATCTTGACCCATTTTGTGTAACCCAATTTATGATAATATTCTATTATGAGTCTTCTATGTCCATGACACTTGTGTCCCACCTAATTTTAGCCCCATGTACTTTTAATTAATTTTAGAACACCAATTATAATAATTTTAATTAATTTAATCAAATTTCTATCTTTGTGCAATTTTTCCAATGGTTGGGGACTTTATTGCAAAAGAGCATTAAGGTGTCCACACTATTGGACATAATACATGAAGAAACTTATTTTCCCTTCATTATTTGGTCATATAAATTTTTTCAATAATTTTTGGAATGTGCAACACACAACATCGCCCCCTCATCTAATCCTAGCCATGTATTTGGAACCATGCAATCCTAGCCCTCCAAACATCTCCATGTGAAGCCAAGCCCATCCCAAGGATGTTGACCAAGCCCAACACCCTAGGTCAACACCCAACCCTAGTTTTCTACATGTATAAATAATCACTTCTACTTTTTTCATCCATATTACAAAATCCAAAACCAACATTAGCCGACCTTCACCCCATCTCCCTGTTCATCATCCCCTTCCTCTCGTCGGAGCCCAGCCCTCGCCGGAGACCCGCCTGACTCCAAACCCGACCGCCGCCAGTCTCCATCCTTATCCCCTCGCCGGAGCAAACAGGATCCCGACCGCCTGCATGCCTGAAGCCGCCGCCACTGCTGCCATCATCTCCCTCGACCATACCTCCCCCCAGTGACCTACGCTTGAGCCCCTGCCACGACTACAGTCCGTCAAATCCGCCGACACACTCGACCTCCCCTTCTTCGACCTCCCCACTCGACTACCTTCCAGCCTCGACTTCTCTCCGGTCTCCCCATCACCCCGACCTCGCCGGACCACTACCATCAATACAACCATTACCATCATCACCACCTCCATCTTCCCTGTCCTCTCCCTTCCTCCCTGGGCAGTACCCCCTGACCGCCGAGCAGCAGCCCGCTGCCTATCTCCTCCTCCTCACCGGACTCCTCACGACTGAACGCTCCCTGCCACCACCAGCACCACCACCATCGCCTCCTCTTCCTTCACCCCCGACGTTCTCTACCTCCCTGTACCTCGACGCCTCCCTGAGCCGTTCACCACCACCACTCCACATCCCATCTCCTCCCTGACCTCCTCCTCTTCCCTGTCCTCCTCCTCTACTGACCTCCGACTCTGGTCATCCCCATCATAACCTTCATCACAATCATAGCCTACATCATCATCACCATTAATCATCATCATCATAATCTTCATCATCATCATAATCATCATCACCTTAATCACCATCATTATCACCCTAATCATCATAATCATTACCATCATCATTACTCTCATCATCTCATTATCTCATCATCATCATAACCTACATCATCATCATCATAACCTCAATCATTATCTCATCATCAACATTGATATCATCGTCGTCATCGTGGACCCGTCACCCTCACCGAAGATGACCTGCAGTAGTCACCCTCGATCCTCGTGCCATGTACACGTACCCCGAGGACCATTGGATTGTTCTGCGAGACTCCAGGAGCAGGCTATTGGCACTACGCAGCTTTCTTACCAGGCAAGTTACCTTGCCAAATTGCTTATAGTATTTTGCATGCTTATTATATTTTTATATATTCATTGCATGTGTGTTTTCTTTCAGTCATATTTATATACTATATATATGTTGACACACACTTGACACATAGTATCATGGGAGGGGAGAATAATCAGTAGGCGTATGGGCTATAACCACTCTGGTAAACCGTAGTAACTAGCACACACTATGGTAGTTGTGATCGATGGTCGCTACCCTCGCGATATGTCGGCTGATGGAGTCACGATGGTTGCTACCCTCATGGTATGTCGGCTGATGGAGTCAAGATGGTCGCTACCCTTGCGGTATGTCGGTTGATGATGTCCCTGACGTGTGTGTGAGTTATGAGATTAGATCGAGTAGCCTACCCATGCCCATATGTCGAAAGGTTGTCCTCATTATGCATTCATATAGATTATCTTGTACATCGTACTTATATATTTTCTACCTATTATGCATGTTTACTGTATTCAATTGGCATGCTTCTATGTATCTTGTTAAGTCCCTCTGAGGACCTGGTCCCTTGCCAGGTATAGACGACCAGGAGTATCCGCAGCAGTACGAGCCAGGACCTGACGCATTATTTTCAGCCGAGGAGGTCTTACCTTCTGAGCGTCTTTGATTATCTCTAGCGATGGATCGCTTCGCTGTACCTTTATATCATCATCTTATCTTATATTGGAGATTTACCCTTCTCTCTCATTTTAGTATTGATATAGTCATTGGTAGTGGATTTGTCTCCACCCAACTATTATTTTTGGATGATTCGGACTCATTATTCTAGTTTAGTTATTTCTTTTCTATGACTTATTGTATGGATGAGATTAGTATTTCTGTGACTTGTGACTATATATATACCACATGTGAGTTAATATTCATATAACAGCGTACGTATGTATTATGGTATCCATATATTGGAGTTGCCATATATATACGGCTGGCATGCTTACGTATTCCTAGTCCTACGTATTTTGGGACTGGGCGTGACATATTTTTGTGGTGGTCCATGCAGGTCGAGAGAATATTGTCTCGATTACGTTACTGTACCGAGCAAGCCTGCAAATAGGATTAGAGGATATGATCTCATCCATAATGATTATGACTCACATTTCTTCCAATCTATTCTATTTAAATAATTGCATCCTGCTTGATTCATGTGCCTCCCTAATAGTTCCTTGAGTATAGCCCTCTCCTAGAATATAGGAATCCTTGTTGTTAGGATGATAATTAGGGTAATATTTCTACTAAGGATACAACTAGAATTTTGATATATCACTAAGTTTAAGCATACCTAATGAACCCTAGCATCCCTTACCTGTAGATTGGTTTAACATTATTCCTTGATATGTTTATGAATGATTTGAAAGTAGTATAGACACTACTAGAGTTAGTTAGAAATTTGACCATAGTGTTTGACCCTAGTATTGAGGAACCAATAGAAATTCAAGGTTGAACCTTAGGACTAAACCTAACTTTCATAGTGATATAGTATTAGAGAAATATAAATTTAGATCCTTGTCTTGATATTAGCAGACAGTACCTTAGGAAGCCAAGAGCAATGAATATAACATTTTCCTTGATCATACCTCGAATACATATATTAGCATACCATCTTCCCCTTAGGAAACCATGATCCTGTCAAGAGTATCTCTATTTAATTTCATATCTTGTTCCTCTGAAACCTTAACGTTTACTATTTGTGCTACGACTAATTATGTTTTTCTTTTCTTCATCTTTCAATTCGTGCCACCTGACCCTTCTAATTGTAGGCCAAGTGATATTCTTTTATGTTAAGATATATAGTTTGCTAGGATTATAGTTGTAATCTTGAATTTTGAAAATTTTGTGCTTAGTAGTTAGAGCTTAATGGTTTGAGTTGTTCATTTAGATTATGATTTTATGATTACACTTTAGTTTTAAATCACGTAATTGTACCCATATCTCCATATAGGTTACATCCTCTTTTACGTGAGAGCTAGTAACTTCTCCATTCTTAGTATTAACTTTTGTTCTATAAACACAATGATTAAAGACTTAAGATGACCATTACCTATATAATGCAATAGGATGCCCTAATAAGTACCAAGATCTTTTCCGCATGTACCCCAAAAAGAGTTTATACTTTATCTACAAGGACAATATTATTTTGTAGAAACCCATAAATACAGTTACAGTATTAGTTAATTATTTTAAGTTGGGTAGTATGCCTCACAACATAATATCACATAGTCCTCTTGACTCATTAAATGAAGTGTAATAGAATGACACCAACTATAGACTTGCATAAGAAGATAGTAGTTATCCAGACTGTAGAACCTAGAGGCCCATACCCCTATTTGGCCGACTAGATACTTAGATAAGGAGTTAGTATGGAAACTGTAGAGGCACAACACCGGATGGGTCTCATCTTCTTGGTAAACTTGAATTATTTTGTAACTTCTTTCATCATAATCCAGCATATTTATATTTTCCGTACTACCTTGACTTATGCCGCTATTATAGCCTAGTTTTGCAAGCTTATTCTTTTATTGAGCTTGTTCATGACATATGTATTATTGGATGCATACACTAATAAATTGTCTAATCAGAATCAGTGTATTACGGTCTGATCAACCTTAGTGCATTTGGTTCGCTCTTCGCATGACTACTTTACGTAGATTGAGATATATAGTCGACTAGTAGACGAATATGCTTGCCCCTAGACGTGTCTAAGCATATCGTATCGGTTACATAACTGTACTGATATGAGCATGTCAATAAGAATCTACCAAAATAAGATTCAATCCACAACTGCCTTGACAACTCCCTTTTGAATTTTATCGCTTTAAATTCTGTACTTGTATTCTATCACCTCCACCTTGAATTCTTTATTATTGCTCTCCGTCTTCCCCTATTTCGGAAAGACGAACGCTCGTGCTTGGTATAAGTTTGATACACAGAGAATGCTAGATATACCCCATAGGCTAATCACATTACCTTGTGACTATCTTTTATAATTAAGGGCATATCATATATGATATATTGGTGTTAAAAAAAATTTTGAGGATTGAATAACATGATTAAATAATTTGAGGAATATTTTTCTTAAATGTATAGCCTTACGTGTTAAATGGGTAAATTCTAAGTTGGGTAAAAATTGCATTGTTAACTTGTGGTGAATTTCTTTTAGGTTGTGATCAAGTAAGATTAGATAGAGAAAACCATGCCTTATTTTAATTTCAAGGACGAAATTATTTTAAGTTGGGTAGATTGTAAATCCCTTCACCCAAAATTAGGCCTACTTGGCTTAGATAGTGAGACTAGGGCTAGTTTGAATCCAATTAGAAATAGGACATTTTATTTTAGACGATTTTACAATATTTATATCACTTAGTGCACCTTACCGTTGCTTCGATAATTGGAGCAATGCACTAGCCATTGCCTTCCTACAAATTTTACACCCTTGTCCTAGACGTGTCAGTCATCTATTCTGACCTTTGTGTAACTTATAATTATGCTCTCTTGTGCTACATTTTAGTCGCACAATATTCGTCGCAGACGTTTATATTTAATTCTAAATAAATTTAACTTTGTATCCTTGTGCATTCCAATCGAAATTAGAGACACATTCTTGACTCGTTTTGTGCAACCCAATTTATAATAATATTCTATTATGAGTCTTCTGTGTCCATGACACTTGTGTCCCACCTAATTTTAGCCCCATGTACTTTTAATTAATTTTAGAACACCAATTATAATAATTTTAATTAATTTAATCAAATTTCCATCTTTGTGCAATTTTTCTAATGGTTGGGGACTTTATTGCAAAAGCGCATTAAGGTGTCCACACCATTGGACATAATACATGAAGAAACCCATTTTTCCTTCATTATTTGGTCATATGAATTTTCTCCATAATTTTTGGAATGTACAACACACAACATCGTCCCCTCATCTAATCCTAGCCATGCATTTGGAACCATGCAATCCTAGCCCTCCAAACATCTCCATGTGAAGCCAAGCCCATCCCAAGGATGTTGACCAAGCCCAAGACCCTAGGTCAACACCCAACCCTACTTTTCTACATGTATAAATAATCACTTTTCCTACTTTTTTCATCCACATTACAAAATCCAAAACCAACATTAGCCGACCTTCACCCCATCTCCCTGTTCATCATCCCCTTCCTCTCGCCGGAGCCCAGCCCTCGCCGGAGACCCGCCTGACTTCAAACCCGACCGCCACCAGTCTCCATCCTCATCCCTTCGCCGGAGTAGACCAGATCCCGATCGCCTGCACACCTAAAGTCGCCATCACTGCTGCCATCATCTCCCTCGGCCATACCTCCCCCCGGTGACCTTCGCCTGAGCCCCTGCCACGACTGCAGTCCGTCGACTCCGCCGGCACACTCGACCTCCCCTTCTTCGACCTCCCCACTCGACTTCCTTCCAGCCTCGACTTCTCTCCGGTCTCCCCATCACCCCAACCTCGCCGGACCACTACCATCAACACCACCATTACCACCATCACCACCATCACCACCTACATCTTCCCTGTCCTCTCCCTTCCTCCCTGAGCAGTACCCCCTGACCGCCGAGCAGCAGCCCGCTACCCATCTCCTCCTCCTCACCGGACTCCTCATGACTGAACGCTCCCTGCCACTACCAGCACCACCACCATCGCCTCCTCTTCCTTCACCCCCGACGTTCTCCACCTCCCTGCACCTCGACGCCTCCCTGAGCCGTTCACCACCACCACTCCACATCCCATCTCCTCCCTGACCTCCTCCTCTTCCATGTCCTCCTCCTCGACTGACCTCCGACTCCGGTCATCCCCATCATAACCTTCATCACCATCATAGCCTACATCATCATCACCATTAATCATCATCATAATCTTCATCATCATCATAATCATCATCACCTTAATCACCATCATCATCACCCTAATCATCATAATCATCACCATCATCATTACTCTCATCATCTCATCATCTCATCATCTCATCATCATCATAACCTACATCATCATCATCATAACCTCAATCATCATCTCATCATCAACATCGATATCATCGTCGTCATCGTGGACCCATCACCCTCATCGAAGACGACCTGCAGTAGTCACCCTCGATCCTCGTGCCCTGTGAGCGTACCCCGAGGACCATTGGATTGTTCTGCGAGACTCCAGGAGCAAGCTATTGGCACTACGCAGCTTTCTTACCAGGCAAGATACCTTGCCAAATTGCTTACAGTACTTTGCATGCTTATTATATTTTTATATATTCATTGTATGTGTATTTTCTTTCAGTCATATTTATATGCTATATATATGTTGACACACACTTGACACATAGTATCATGGGAGGGGAGGACAATCAATAGGCGTATGGGCTATAACCACTCTGGTAAAACGTAGTAACTAGCACGCACTATGGTAGTCATGTCCGATGGTCACTACCCTCGTTGTATGTCGGCTGATGGAGTCACGATGGTCACTACCCTCACGGTATATCGGCTGATGATATCCCTGACGTGTGTGTGAGTTGTGAGATTAGATCGAGTAGCCTACTCATGCCCATACGTCGAAAGGTTATCCTCATTATGCATTCATATAGATTGTCTTGTACAGCGTACTTATATATTTTCTACCTATTATGCATGTTTACTGTATTTAAATTGACATGCTTCTATGTATCTTGTTACATCCCTCTGAGGACCTGGTCCCTTGCCAGGTATGGACGACCAGGAGTATCCGCAGGAGTATGGGCCAGGACCTGACGCATTATTTTCAGCCGAGGAGGTCTTACCTTCTGAGCGTCTTTGATTATCTCTAGCGATGGATCGCTTCGCTGATACCTTTATATCATCATCTTATCTTATATTGGAGGTTTACCCTTCTCTCTCATTTTAGTATTGATATAGTCATTGGTAGTAGATTTGTCTCCACCCGACTATTATTTTTGGATGATTCAGACTCATTATTCTAGTTTAGTTATTTCTTTTCTATGACTTGTTGTGTGGATGAGATTAGTATTTTTGTGACTTGTGACTATATATATACCACATGTGAGTTAATATTCATATTACAATGTACGTATGCATTATGGTATCCATATATTGGAGTTGCCATATACATACGGCTGGCATGCTTACGTATTCCTAGTCCTACGTATTTTGGGACTGGGGCGTGACAATTGGCACTTCCCTTACCTAGGTAACTGATATCACACATGACTCAACTCTCTAATACCCTGACCAGGCACTTGCACATTCAGTTTGTATCATACTACCACATAAAAACCCTTCAAGATACTGCCACCTACACTGGACCAATTATTTACCTCACTTCTGCATCTATCTCCATTTTACAGTATAAAATTCTGCACCCAAACCTGAGTATTCACTTCTGATCACCCAAGGCACAACACATATGCATACAATCCCTCAACCTCTGCATAGTCCTCTCCTCATCCTACTATTTATTATACCACCTGGTATCATAGCGTAATGACAGTCACACTCTAACATGCTATTGACACTAGCTAAAGCCCTCACTGTGCAGTTCCAGGTAACTTCCTCCAAGACCTCACTGTGCACACTGATTTAGTATAAACTTTCACCCAATAGTACACTCGAACACTCATGGCCACAAAATAAGTCCTCATTACCCGCACCCTAACAATGAAATAGACCCACTGGTTTACCCAATTTCTTCCTCTAACATTGATACATCTAGCTATTCAATCTCTAGCTAGACAATAAATTTATTCAATCCTCCATATTCATTCCTTTACTTGAATATGTGCAATCAATTACCTCCAATCTAAAGTACCAGCTTACTTATGAATAGTCATGGTAGATGTTCAATTTTTTATAGTTTATACTTAGTCAGTGCACACACCTATGTAGGATACACACTCAATGTTTGATACCCACAACTAACCAAGTTACCCTCATGATACACTTGAGGGATACCTAGACACACCTATACTCAGGTATGGGACTGCTGCTCTGGGTTCACTCGAGTACCTACTGCTGCACATGAATGCACTACTTGCTCTACACCACATGTCTGCACACCCATATAAACCTTATCTCACATACCCGACCCTCAAACCTGTAATGGCACACTCCCGTTCAAGCATTGCCTTACTACACAATAAGCTTCCTCCCCAATCTAGATGCTAAGGCCTGCAACAGTGGAAGCCATTCTTGTTACTACCTTAAGACCTACCCAGGGATGTACACCCCTCCAACTGTTATGAAACATGCAGCAGCTACAAGCTTCTGTGCTTAGTGTAGAATACACCACTGCTATGCAACATCAATGCATTCACTCATGTCCCTCCCTACTAAACTAATACCAGCACAGGACCCCACACATGTATCTAATGCATTAGGGTACACTGCCCCTACCAGTTCCTACAACCAAGTACTTATACATATCCACACATAGACATACATATACATATATACAAGTACATATATATATATATATATATATATATATATATATATATATATATATATATATATATATATATATATATATATAAAACTATATACTCTATTATATACACACATAACACCAAAATAAAACCAACTATCACACAAATACATATGCATACCCAAATCTAACATGCGTATCATGAGATAGCATGACACGACACTACGTATCCTATTTAGGACACATACATCAAATCTCGACTCAAAACAGACACAAAAATCCCTTTGGGAATACGTGTCGAACACTTGGTGGACACGATTCAAAATTCCTCTGAATTGAGCCCAAACATCATTCCACAAGAGGGAAAACCTAGATATATCAAAATGAAGGCTTCTAACACCTAGGTCTAGCATTAGAGAGTCAAATCCACCTATTGGAGGGTTCCTATAGGTCTAATGGGTGTCCTTAACCACAAATAGAGTAGAAAATTGAGAGTTACCTAGGTTTTGAATGACCTTCTTGAAGAACTCCGAATTTGGACACAAGAAAGATGAAGTGGACACGATCCTCAACACATGGACTCCTCTTCAAGCTTCCTCTAGCAATGCCAAGCTCCTTAGCCTCCTTGGAATGAGAATGAGAGGGATAAAATTTGGAAATGGAGAAATTAGTGTTTGCTCTCTAATTTTAGGAATGAAATAATGAGAAGAGGGAATGAGGGTTATTCATGAATAAGAGGCTTATATAGACTTCTTCTTAGGGTTAGGGTTAGGTTAAGGAATGTTCAAATTGACACAAGTGCCCCTCTCATTCCTTCATGAATATGATCTAACTAAACCATAGGAGAATATTCTATTCATGGGTATAATTAGGTTTGATAGAATTAATCTAGTCATGACTAACTATTTAATTGAGTCAATAGGTCAAGTCAAGTCTAGTGGTCCACTAATGTCAAGTCTAATAAAATAGACTAGTCAACTAACCAATAATAATATTATTTACTATATATATATATATATATATATATATATATATATATATATATATATATATATATATATATATATATCATGCATATTATTTATAAAATAAAAATGACAAAAATACCCCTATTTTAGAATGTGGCAGTGACACAAGCTGACCAAGTCACGCACACAAAAGATGAGAACTGTACATATCTTCAGCAACAACAAATCGAAACAAACGTCCACGTGGCAGCTCGGCCTTGACTCGCTCTCACGGTTGGAACTACATCCTGTTAGGGATGTCCACGTGACAGCTCCTAACATCCATGCGCCTATGGTATATGCGTGTGCATGGTCATATAATGCGATGTCTATAAATATCAAGGTGGTATACCCACACGTGGGGGGGGGGCAGGACACAGGGGGCAGACACACATGCAAGAGAGTGAGAAGAAGCATTTTTCTTCCTAGTCAGATCGTCAACGGAGTAAATGAGCCACTGCAGCACTCGATCTCCATCATTCCACTCCCCAGAATCAAAAACTTGTACTTAGATTGTCTGTTTATGATTTCTTTGTACTCTTTTTCGTGAAATTAAATACAAAAGTTTGTTCAAACTTGTTTAATGGCGAACAATAATCCCTACATGCCAACTATGTATTCTAAATACACATGTACATACACGTAGTTCCTTATCATCTTGTAGTAGTTTCATTTTTATGTCCTGAGATATTCATGCTTCCCTTATTTTCATGGTTTACAGTACTTGCTACTTAGTTTCAGTTCTCACTATTGATCATGGTTATTTAGTATAATTTTATCGTGTATTGGTACTTGCTCCAATCCTGACTGGATCCGTTGACATATTAGGCAATAATGGAGATTATGTCCCTACCGTATATGGCCCACAGGACATAACAGATGACCACGTCGAGGAGCCAGTATCTACTCAGGAGACTACTTTTGAAGCATAGTTAATTAGTTAGACTAGTACTTCCTTTTTGGCATACTAATCGGGTTGTCCCCGATTTATCTTATCTTTTGGCATGTACTAAAACTATGGATGAATAAATGTGCAAAGATTATAGTTTTTGGTATACTAGTACTTAATATTTCCTGTCCTCGTTCCCTGTTTATTTATTTATTTTTGTGAATGAGCTAGAATAGAAATTATTGTGGATGCGAGAATTATTTATGGAATATTGGATGATTATAAAAGAGATTTAGACAGCGTACTACCGTTGATACTGCAGCGTAGGCTGGACGTATTCGCGTACTCGTGTCCGATCAATCGAATGCGGGTCGTGACATTCCTGCAAAAGCACATTACTTGCATGAAAAGTGGAGAGAATTTTCTCAAACATTTAAGCCTCTGCTACTTTTTCTCAGCACAACCTAAGGTGAGAAACAATATTAAACAGAGTAGAGTTATATTCTTTAACAGTTTTATAGTCTTGGTATCTTAGGTTCAACCATACACTTTGAGCAAACGGAAGGATTACCATCCTTTGATGGTCAAATATATCCTTTAAAGATGTCCACAAATTCAATGGATCATCCTCACATAGATATTCTGCCTTTAGATCATCATGGATATGATGTCGTAGGAAAATCAAAGCCTTAGCCTTGGCTTCAGAAGATTCTTTATTTTCCTTCTTAATAGTGTCATCAAGCTTGATGGACTGCAAGTGCAACTTCATATCCAATTGTTATGATAAATAATTGTCTCCGATCACATCAAGAGCTTTGAATTCAAGCTTTGCAAAACTCGACATCTATATAGCAGAAATAATTATATTAGAGATAAATTAATTTAAATAATAAAATTGACAAGTGTTTTCAAGATTATAAAAATTTCACATATGCCACAATGTGATGAAACACTATCAAAGAATATTGTGTCTTATGTGCATCACATATACAACAATATGATTATTGCATAATAATGTATTTTAGGTACTTTTTCATAATTCGATTCACATATACAATAATGTAAAGTAGTACCTTGTAGAATTCAAATAAATCAAACAAAATAATAAAAATAGTACCTTGTAGAATCACATAAAGTAATTTAATGTAATTAACTAATTCATAATAAGAGAAAAAAATTCAAAATATTCTAGATTAATTTCATACTTGGATAGTTCATTAAAAAAAAATATAGAGATGAGATTTTTACATAATCTTAAATAAATTATCTTAAATTTTCTATTTTAAATAAAATTGTGGACATGTTCAATGCAATTTAAAGCTAAGGGGCTGTTTGGATAGATGTAACTCTTTGAAAGTGTAAATGTGGCACTTGCAACATGTTGAATTTCAGTACACTTGCAGCAAGTGTCACTTTCCAAAATGTGTTTGGATGCAGTATTTTTTGTCTGCTGCAAGTGGGATAGATGACTTTCAGTGTTTGGGTAGAAGTAACAATTGTTCATCTAATAGAAAAAATAAAGTTACCAATCCACTAATGTATCCACCTCTAACCACTCACATGTCCATATCCAAAAAAAAAATTAATTAAAGAGCAGCCTCTCCACCACTCTTCTTCTTTTTCATCTTTCCAAAGAAAAAAAAATGGCTCGTTGACGAGACGAGGACGAGGAGGAAGAAGGTGGACGGATGGTTGTGGTGGGGATCTCCTATGCAGAGTCTTCTCCGAGGACCTCCTCCACCTCGCAGATCCGGGCACGACGTGGCGAGTCGAGCTCGTCCAGATCCGGGAACGACATGGCGAGTCGAGCTCGTCGTGGGCCTCGAGGAAGAAGACGAGGAAGTCGCCAACACGGCTGAGGCCGTCGTCGAGAGACATTGAGGGTCATTGAGGAGCAGACGATCGGTCGCGCACGCTGGTGCTCGGGGAGGGCTCCAGATCTCGGTCGTCGAGGAGGCTGCAGACGAGACGATAGCCCGTCGCAGGCAACCCACTCCACACCACACCACCGCTCAAGCCACCATCACCGCCGCCACCGATCCAGTTTTAGCGCACCTCCCTCACCTTTTGGCCGCAACCGATGCTTGAAAAAAAAAAAGCAAAGAGGAGTTACCGTGGACTTGCTGCGATGTGACACTTACCGCATGGTTGTTGCGGCCAACCAAACACGAAAATTGGCCGGAGCTGCTGGCAGTTGCAGCGGGAACCGCCAGTTACGTCGCAGCTACTGCGATCGAAACAATCCCTAAAAGAGAAAATAGATCTAGGAAACTTATATTCTAATCATTCTATAAACATATAAGTCAAACACATATTTAATTTTACTAAAACATGTATCTAATATCTAAGCATACAAGATTTAGACTTACCTCTTCAATATTAGTCTTTCTAATAATCATCACATGATAGTATATATCTTTCAAGAATATTATATATCAAGATTATTTAAGTATTTATTTGACATAGATGTAAATTTTAACATTTCTTAATCACATGCATATGATGTAAAATATGCAATAGTGAAGAACTATAGATCAAAAGAATGAAGGCATATGATGTAAAATATGTAATAGTGAAGAAATATAGATCAAAAGAATGAAGGAAGTAGGACTTACCTTTTCTTTTCTTCTTAAGAGAGTTCTTCCTTCCTTCTTCTCTTTCCTAGAGCAACTCGTGTTGATAACGTATTGTAAAGTAGAAAATGGAGGAAACTGTTTCTTCATCCACCGTGTCTCATTCAACTAGAGAAGACTCCCTTATATAGACTTACAATTGATGTTAATCTCATGATGACAATTAAAAAAAAAAAAACATACGTTATGGATAACCAAAAAACATATATTATAGCCAAATAATAATGGTGAATAATCTATATGGTTCATGCTAGGTTGGCCGTGCACGGACCAGCCCACAAGTCATGCGTCGGACAACCATTGGGGGGGGGGGGGGGGGGGAGGGACGGATTTTGGGAGGATGAGTCCCAAAGGGTGAGGGGTGTGGCGTGAGGCGAATTGGGGGGGGGGGGGGGGGCGTGGGCTAATCCACCGTCACCTTTCCTGCGGTCCATTTATTATTTCTGAATCTATATTTACAACAAATTTATTCGATTTTGACTATTTTTATTCGATTTCAAATGGATCTATATTTACAAACAAATTTATTCGATTTTGACTATTTTTATTCGATTTCAAATGGATCTATATTTACAAACAAATTTATTAGATTTTGACTATTTTTATTCGATTTCGAATGAACCAATGATCATCCCGGACCCTACCACTCGTACCCCTACTTGCATCAAAGAGCATGATATTCGTTCTGAGTAAAATTCAAATTCCAAGAACTTAGGCCATTGAAATATTCAAGTGGGAATGGTAAACAACGCAAGGATGAGGTGATAGGTGAGGGAAGGCGGCGGGAGAAGAGTTTGGTGAGGAGCAGAGGAAGCCTTTAGTTCATTTGTACAAGTACGAATTTTGGGAGGATGAGTCCCAAAGGGTGAGGGGTGTGGCGTGAGGCGAATTGGGGGGGGGGGGAGGCGTGGGCTAATCCACCGTCACCTTTCCTGCGGTCCATTTATTATTTCTGAATCTATATTTACAACAAATTTATTCGATTTTGACTATTTTTATTCGATTTCAAATGGATCTATATTTACAAACAAATTTATTAGATTTTGACTATTTTTATTCGATTTCGAATGAACCAATGATCATCCCGGACCCTACCACTCGTACCCCTACTTGTATCAAAGAGCATGATATTCGTTCTGAGTAAAATTCAAATTCCAAGAACTTAGGCCATTGAAATATTCAAGTGGGAATGGTAAACAACGCAAGGATGAGGTGATAGGTGAGGGAAGGCGGCGGGAGAAGAGTTTGGTGGGGAGCAGAGGAAGCCTTTAGTTCATTTGTACAAGTACGGATTTTGGGAGGATGAGTCCCAAAGGGTGAGGGGTGTGGCGTGAGGCGAATTGGGGGGGGGGGGGGGGGGAGGCGTGGGCTAATCCACTGTCACCTTTCCTGCGGTCCATTTATTATTTCTGAATCTATATTTACAACAAATTTATTCGATTTTGACTATTTTTATTCGATTTCAAATGGATCTATATTTACAAACAAATTTATTAGATTTTGACTATTTTTATTCGATTTCGAATGAACCAATGATCATCCCGGACCCTACCACTCGTACCCCTACTTGTATCAAAGAGCATGATATTCGTTCTGAGTAAAATTCAAATTCCAAGAACTTAGGCCATTGAAATATTCAAGTGGGAATGGTAAACAACGCAAGGATGAGGTGATAGGTGAGGGAAGGCGGCGGGAGAAGAGTTTGGTGAGGAGCAGAGGAAGCCTTTAGTTCATTTGTACAAGTACGGATTTTGGGAGGATGAGTCCCAAAGGGTGAGGGGTGTGGCGTGAGGCGAATTGGGGGGGGGGGGGGGGGGGGTGGGGAGGCGTGGGCTAATCCACCGTCACCTTTCCTGCGGTCCATTTATTATTTCTGAATCTATATTTACAACAAATTTATTCGATTTTGACTATTTTTATTCGATTTCAAATGGATCTATATTTACAAACAAATTTATTAGATTTTGACTATTTTTATTCGATTTCAAATGAACCAATGATCATCCCGGACCCTACCACTCGTACCCCTACTTGTATCAAAGAGCATGATATTCGTTCAAAGAGCATGATATTCGTTCTGAGTAAAATTCAAATTCCAAGAACTTAGGCCATTGAAATATTCAAGTGGGAATGGTAAACAACGCAAGTATGATGTGATAGGTGAGGGAAGGCGGCGGGAGAAGAGTTTGGTGAGGAGCAGAGGAAGCCTTTAGTTCATTTGTATAAGTACGGTTTGGTCCTTGATATGTATAGATTTTGGAGTATTTAAGAAAAAATAGGATTGAGAAGACAGGCCAGATCTGTTGTCCGAAAATATATATATATTATGTCCTCCATACTATTTGTCTCGTGAAGCACACCGTCTCAAAAAAAAAAAAAAAAAAAAAAAAAAAAAAAATTTACAAAATAGGGACAGCAGATCAGCTCCCTTGAGAAGGTGGGGAGGCGGGCATTGAAGAAGGTGGCGGAGGCGGGCATTGAAGTATGCAAACAGACGTCTAGTTCTTGAATTCTAGCATCTCACATAATTCCAATTGGCTACAGTATAACAAATATGCCAAAACTCCACCAATCAATTTACCAACACTATTATTGTACATTAGCTGATGAGATTAGGGGATGAGTATTTAAAAATTCAAAACCAAAATTAATCAAAACAAAAACCAAAACCAAATAAGATGTTCAATTTATTCGATTGGACTATCACTTTTGTTTAATAGATCAACCCCAAAGTCAAAATTGTGGTTAAATTATATTAAAAATTATAATTTTATACACATATTTGTTGTATTTCAAAATTGTACTTCAAAGCATATATATATAATTGTTGTTTTCAAAATATACATATTTTTAATCACAATATGTATAGAATTAGGATACTTACACATTTGCATAAATCTTTTCAGTTTTCAATTTTGGACAAACCAAAAACCCAAATAAGAAATTTTAATATTTTCAAAACTGAAAACAAAACAAAAAACTTTCTAATTCAGTTCGATTTTCGGCCAAAACCGAATAATGCTCACTCCTGGATGAGATCATCCTTAATTTTATTACAAAGGCTGAAAAAGTTGACATGAAGCCAATTATGGTATCCCTCTGTATGAAACTATACAGAGACAAACAAGAAACCAGTATCATATACATCCTTTTAAGGATTCCGAAAAAGTTGACATGAAGCCAATTAATGTATACAGAAACACAAACAAGAAACAAGTCATATACATCCTTTTAAGGTATTCCTAAACGTCCCCAATATCTTTCACAGAATTGTCATAATCCTGGAAACAACATAATGGGATAAATCAGCAAAAATGAAAAAAGAAAAAAATTCTGACTACTTCCGTCCGGTAACTACGTCACCGCAGTAGAGTTTAACCACCAAGTTCAGTGTAAGCTTGTTCAAGTAAAAAGCTTGCAAGCCTGCTTTACTATATCACAACAACAAATGCTTTCAAATATCTGACAAGGATGTCAGGATCCAATAGAAGGATGGAATAATCCACGTCAGGAAGATGGATCAGATATAATTACGCAGATCTTCATGTGCTATCAACATCCTGAAGAATTGATTGATCTATTTTATTCTACCTCATAAAGGGCTTTTCCGGGTAACATAATCCTGAAAACAGAGTAGTGATGATTCAAACTTCTCTCTCCTTGCAATCTGTAGACACTACCGAGCGCACCAGCAATTGGATTTGGAAAGGCATAAAATATACGCTGGATTCGCTGATGAACAAGTGCCATTGCACACCTTCAAAGATTAATAAAGAAGTGGATTATAAGTTGGTCGTCGTGATGTTTGGAGCTCAAGTAGAAAACTAGTCCTAATAGGAAAATGTTGCATGGACACAAGTACAACACAACATAATACAACACAGTGACATGGACACAACATCATTTTTGGTGCGTCTTGGTGTGCCCATGTCATGTCCAATACGAGCGTGAAACAACATGGACATGACACTGATTTTTGGAGTGTTCTTGCAACCTAGGAGATGAGCAAAAAGAAATGAGAGACATGGTTACATTTAATCTCCACATTCAACTTATTAAGATCTCTCAGTACATTACAATCATAACCAACTACTACACCTTTAGCTCCTAAATATTCCCTCTGATGTTCTTATGCCATATGAAATCAACACGAGGATTTTCGCTGCAACTTAATTTGTTTCAAGTTCAATTTTAAGCTAATAGTTTTGGTAATATGGCTTTAAATTTGGTTTCACTATTTGTTTCCTCGTGCATCAATCAGAATGCACCATTGGACTGGCACCAAATGCAAATCCATCTGAATTTAATCCCCAAAATTTAAGTAAAGAATCATTGACTTTGGTGTCTCGTAGTTGATACTTACATTGTACATGGCTCCCAGACGAGGTAGATATCAAAACCTGTGCAAAGATAGGGCCGCATTTCTTCAGAAGGAAAGCCATTAGCATGCTCATCCTTGACCGAGGTGTCCTCGTTCTGTAATATAATAAATATAAAATGAGCAGTCAATATCTAACATAAAGAAATTAATACATTTCATTTCAACTAGGATAACTAGAATTGGTATCCTTCAAATTGATTGCTTACATGGATAACGTGATCATCCTTGACTGATGTGTCCTCATTCTGAAATAAAACATATTAAATTGGCAATGGGCATTCAACATGTAGCATACAGACATCAGTCAAATTAAGCAGATAAATGACACAAATTAAGCATGCAGATTTTAGCTCACTTCAGATTGCTGGGTCTTCTGACGTTTTGCTTGGAAACTGTTGGAAAAATGCTGCAAGCTCCCGTCAGAATTAGAAAGATCTTCAGCAGATCCTGAAAAGGGGTATAACTGTCTATCCCTTGCAGCAGCCTTTTCAATAGCAACCATCGCAGCATGTCTCAAAGGATGCCAGGAACTATTGCACTTGCTCCCACATTTCACCAGAGAACTGGCATTATGTGGATTATGTGTATTCCATCCCCAAGGATTTAAGCAGGAAACTCCAGTATATGAATTGCTGACATCATTAGGTAATAAGAGATTTGTAACAGAATCATCCTCATTTACTGATCCATTTGCATTGGAATGTGGGGAGCTAGTGGCTGCTGACAGCTTGTTATGATTGACATCTTTTGAGCTAGTATTATTCAGAGTAGACGAGCAACATGTTTCATCAATAGCAGTGGCAATAATTTTTTTCCTCAGAGGATCAACTATTACACAAGCATTTACTACCTGTAGGGTTGAGGATTATGAGGGCAGGGAAATGCAAAAAAAATTAAGAATTTAAAATATATTAAAGAAAAAGACTAAGCTGCCTCATGTTCCAAATCATGCGTAATAAAAATCTCAGTTTGATGAAAGATGTGGGAAACACTAGAAAAGAACTATAATGAGGTGAAACCATAATGATATGATTTTGTACAATGACTGACATCAAATTTAGATTGTCATGAAATCCAAATCCAGACTTTTGTGTGAGCTTGAACATACATGGAACTAGAGCATTCCTAGCCCCTTTCTCTTCTCGATCTAATTTTAAATCACAAGTGGGAAGCATGTCATACCAGAGGAGCTTTTAGCCTATTCAATACAGTGGATATAGGGCCATGTGCCTTAGTATCCTTCATGCATACACTAATACTATTAACTCACATATATTGTCACCATATTTAGAGCATCATGAATTTCATCTTTTTTCTTTAAAACCTGCGTTTATCTCTTTCAGGTTTTGTCCTGATAGTGTGACATCAAGGAATATCTCCCGAGGTAATAACTTTATGCAAACAGACTTCCTTATCACAAAACAATAGTGGCTTTAGTATGATTAGGCTGACAGATTACTCAAAATTATATTTGATTTAAAAAAGAAACAATGATTCCCGACAGAAAACTCAAAGTAGCTTACACAGTAGAGAGTATGAATCCTTGCATAACTATTGCGAATCCTAGCATGTCAGTACGCTATTCTTGTATCTTATATTCTTAGGCTATTTGTATGTATTATTAGGTGTTGGTATGCATGCAACTTCTAATATAATATGGTATACACAAAATACCACCCAATGACTACCATTATTTAGAAAACTAGACATGAAAAGGTTAGAAATCATTGGAGAAAGGTAGTTATTGTATTAATATATAGCGCTGCTAAAATTACAAAATATGAGAGAAGTAAACTGGAACTTCTGAGCATTAACAAGTTGGGACAACTGTATTGGCAAGAGCAGCAAGACCAATGGGAATTTAGAAGATAAGTAATAAATACAATGAAAAAAGCAACCAAAAGACTCATCCATTAGCCAACTAGAAGTGATCAAGGTATGAGAAACAAAACACAACCATATAATGGCAGGAGTTCCCAGAGTGGTGTTGGCAGATTTTTCAAAATCCTTTGTATTTTTGTGAACCCCCTTGTTAGTCAAGAGAGTTTCAAAAGCTGTCTAAGAACATCCTGTTAGTCAAACCTAGGTTTTGTTTTCAAGCCAACCCACCCTACATATAGTGGAGAAGTGCGAACAACTTTTTGGTGCATTTTTAAAACTGCAATGGTTCAAACTTTTAAATATGAAAACAATCAAAGTGTAGACTAGTGCATGTTTTATGAACCCCTGAGGTGGTTCTTAAAACCCAATTTGGTCGAAAACATGTTTTCTGAAACCATGCTTTCTAATCCAATGCAAAACACTGTTTTCTGAGCCCATTGTTTCAGTTTTCTGAAACCCATTTCAATTAACTATCCACAGTTGACCTCCACGAGAGATGATACATGCACTTATAGAAGCATCATGTTTAAAGAGAATATGGATTGGGATGCATAATTTGTGTGGAGCAACAACTTCAAAGAGGTATATCTTTTCAAATTTCATTTTAACAGTTCAGTAAAGTTGCAAATCAGAAACAAAAAAGAAAGTCATTTGCAAGAGTAAAAGCAAGAATCGAGATACCTTACCAGCAAGACAGCTCAAATGTGTGAACTGAATAGCTCTCCTCATGTAGTCAAAGCTCAATTGTGAGTCCTCTTCACTAAATGTAGTAATGCTATCAATGCTGTTGTAATAGCAGTATATCAGAAGATCACTTCAAAAATGGGTACAAACGAGGTTATGTCAAGAAAATAGGTCACATAGGGAATTTGGAGCCAAAAGAATGATAAGCATCAAGTGGGACTTCATGATGACAAAGTTCATAAAGAATCGCCAGCAAAGGGAGAAAGCATGTACTGCCAATTGTACAAGTCAACATATAATGTGAAACTTACAATGATTTGGTTAAAAGATGAGAAAATATTTTGGAAAAAGTACCTATTGCGTTGATAAATAATGTTAATCAACGACAAGTCATTTACTCAAACTTGTCAACCATAACTTAGTCATGTTACTCAAACTTGCCAACCGTTTCTAGTTCTATAGAACCACTTAATTAATGGAAAAGAAGATTAATGAAAACAGAATAAAGAAAATAAAAAATGTACACATTCATCATATATGATTCTTAAAATTTTGTATAGTTAAAACTGGGGCATGATCACTTGATTCACTTATTTTGCACGATATCAAGTATATATTTTTGCTTTATATATGATGCTTAAACAATTGAATAGTTCAAACTGGGGCATGATCACTTGATTCACTTCTTTTGCACCATATCAAATATATTTGTATCTTTTGCTTTATGATCATTGTATGAGGAAATATGAATAAAAATCTTACTCATTTGGTGGATGATATGATGTTGGCCAGTATTTGCATTGTTCCTCCCATTCTTCTTTTGAAGCAGCAGCACATTTAGCAACCTGGAAAAAACTGACCAATGTAACTGTATACAACAAACTCCCTAATGCAAAGATGCTGCTGTGTAATTATAACAAAAACAATGATTGAACAACTAACATCATAACCATACCCGTTCAAAGCCTGGACCGAGCCTGAAACAGCTAAAACTGAGGCAGGTCCAGGCCGAGGTTGGGTCCTCAGGTCAAAATAACAACATAGGTGTTGCCTCATGTGCGAACAAGTTGATGGTTAAGAAAACTAAATTTTCACTCCAGTTTGAAACTTGCAAATTTGCTAAATGACATAACACTAATACTAGTGTTTTAAAAGGCCCATGAAGCTCACGCCTAGGCGGGCCTCGGGATCGAGGCTCACCCTTGCGCCTCATTTTTTATGAGGCGAGTCTCGTTCACCTAGGCTCACCTCAGGCATGCGCCTAGTGTGACTCACATGGCCACGCCTACTTTTGAGGTGAAACTAGCTGAAGCGCACGAGGCACTCATTAACCTAGTGTTTTTTGTGTTCTTTTTATTTTGTTTTTTTTCTTTTTGTAATAGATGTCTTAATATTTAAAGTATATAATAATTCAAGTAATCTTCATATTATAATTAATAGGTTTTCTACCTTAACTTTTGATGTTGTCAAGTCAATCAAGAGAAGACCCTGGCAAAAATATTATCCCAAACTGGATCTTGATGATGGAAACACTATAAACTGTATCAAGTCCAACTAATCATATTGTAATTAATAGGTTTTGTATTTGATGATGACAAAGACGATGATGAAGGATACAAAACTGTTGGTAGTGTTCATGGTGGTGATGATTTTTAGGGTGTTTCAATTTCTATTATTATGAACTTGTGGTAATTGTTGATTTTATAATGGTGTTATGAATTGATTAGACTCCATTTTTTAATATTTTAATGATATGAATCGATTAGATATAATATGAGCCTGTTTATTTCAAACTATATTATTTGAAAGAATTTCAAAAATGTATGCCTCGCCTCGTTCAAGCTCACGTCTTATCATGTGCCACAAGCCTAGGCTCCTGAGGACTCTACCGTTCCAAGTGCGTTTCACGCCTTTTAAAACATTGGCTAATCTCATAGAGGGTCAATACCAATACCAAGTTTCTAAGCTTTGAATAGACGAGACAAGGACACAATAGAATGAGCAACTGTCATAAATCGCGGGGTTTAAAGGCACTAAGTAGAGATCTAAATAGAAATTCCATACACAGAGAAATGAAGTTCTTGTAACAAAGAAAGAACAGTATATATATATATATATATATATATATATATATATATATATATATATATTCCTATTGGTCCACATAATATATATATATATATATATATATATATATATATATATATATTATGTGGACCAATAGGAATATATATATATATATATATATAAAGGAAAGAAGGTAATTAGTGACTGAAAAGATGACATACAAAAAATAAGTAAACATTGAGATAAAGAGGAAAAACATAGAGCTCCCTTTTTAAAGGAACACAATGCAGAAACCTCTTCCCCTAGAAAAGAACTACTAATGAATGATATTCTCCAAGACTCCAACCTTATACTAAAGTGACTTAAACCCAATACAGAGAGCTCCCTTTTCAAAAAAAACACAATGCAGAAACCTCTTCACCTAGAAAAGAACTACTAATGAATAATATTCTCCAAGACTCCAACCTTATACTAAAGTGACTTAAACCCAACTATCTAACTAAAATTAGAACATTTGCAACATATCAAACCTCCTCTAAATAAAGAATTGATTGTTTAAAGGTCCTACTACATGTGCATTTAAAGAACTGGGAAGGGTTGATAAAATTGAACGCAAGGAGAAATTATAAAAAAACAAAACAAGATACTACTAAGTCGTGATTGATGCCAAACCAATTCCAGCCAAGGATCATGAAAGCTACTATATGGTAAGTTGAAAGGAATCCAATCCGATGGGTTGGCAGAAGGGAAAGAAACTTAAGATGTTGGGATAAATGAGAGCAAGCGAATACATGTCAGCTATGTTGCACGAGCACGGATACGGGTACGGATAAGGACACGATACCGATACGACATATGGGCATTTTCAAACTGCTACATTGTAGTGACCTATGTTGCACAAATACGGACAAGGATACGAGTACGCCCAAGATACGGATACATGCACCATTTTGTTGTGTCCGTGCAACATAGCATGTCAGTGTGTGTTCCATTGGGCTTCAATTTTACCGAAGCCCCTTTTTTTCCAGAATCTTTGTACTATCCCCTTATAAAGTTATAACTTCTGGAATCCTGATTGCCTGAACTTATCTTTCTTTTTTGCATGAGGACGGCAACTCCTTGGTTTTAGACATAAGTATTTCCCTTGCTAGGATCTGCCCGTGCTTGCATTATTTGGTAAATTTTGCCACCCAACTCATTGTATAAAACTCCTTCAGTAACCATCCTTTCAATCTCATGCATTAGTTAATTACCCACTTTCTTAGACCGTATCTGGGTGTTGTCACAACTTTTTCCATCAGACATGCAGTTACCTCTTGTCCCATGTTCCATCTAATTCCTAAAGCCAATTTATGACTATTCAAGAAGAATCCATACTCTGATGGTGTGTGAAGTTAGTGTGCAATTACATGAGCTATGGTGAATTGTTTAAGATGGTCATAGGAGTCCATCCGGGTTTAAAAGTGATCAGCCACTCAATCCAATTAATCCAGGTGGCTGGTTAAGCAGAATTCCCAAGTGGTCACATATATGCAATTAACTGGCGTAATTTCGTGTAAACCCATCTAGACCTAGACGAGTACATAAAGGAAGCATTTTTCACAACACTTGTTTTCAATCAGGTGATAGTCATTTTTACCATAAATTAAATTTGTGCTGATGAATGATCAAAAATCAAATCCAAATTAACACAAAATACCATTTAACACCTCAACCTGAAAGTATATATTACCAAACTATATAACAAAATCTAAACTATTCAAATAATGATTTTGAACAGTACAACTTAGTGATGAATGATGCACCTTTGCTTTGAAAAGACTCAATTTGTTTGAATTTATAAGCTGAAGAAGGTCATCTGGTATGCCCTCCATGAGATTATCATGTCCACTGGAAAGACAAACAATCACTGATAACTCAACTTTTCCTGCAAAGAGAGTAAAAAGATTTATATATAGGCATGGACTGAACCTTGAGTACAACCAGGGTGTGCCATGTGTATATGTGCAATATTTCAAATATTAAGGGTGTGTTGTAATTTCTGAAACTTTTGTAAAACAAAATCTTACTCCTACTAAAAGAGCAAATCATCCATCAGGGCCTCCCCAAAAAAACCCTCTCCTCTCCTCTCCTCTCCACTCTTATCTAGATTACTGGTACAAAGTAAACCTCTTCTTTTCTTATCAAGTTATATAGAATCTTCTTATGTTGACGGTATGCTTCTACTTTGCTAGTAATCTCAATAAAAGCTTGGGGTTTTGGGAAAAGATTGGATCTTGGTGAGTTTTTCCCCTTCAATTTTCAGGTAAAAATTCTTTTTTTTCCATATAGAGCTATTTTGAACTTTTTTTGGTGATTTTTTTTAATCTGGATGTTCTTACTTTTGGATTTGATGAAGGTTTGTGTATGAAAGAAGGGAATTTTTTTTTTTTTTTTTTGTGAAAGCTTTTTCTTGCATTTTTTCATGCGGCTGTTTTTTATTTTTGGATTTTATGAGTAATACTTGACGGAAAAGGGTATTTTTCTTGAATGTGGATGATATTTTAAAGCTTTTGCTACTTTTTCTATATGGACATCCTTTTTTGTTGTTGATTGAAGAAATGGATCTCCTTTTTTGGAAAAAGAACTGTCTTTAATTGAAAGATCTCCGTTATATGTTGGATCTACTCTTCATAATAGAGTAGATCTACTGATATTAGGGCTTACATTGTAGACCAGGAAATTTGGATTGGGAAATTTCTTCTAATGGGTGGTGTTCATATCTAATTTTAAGCATAGCTAAGCTGAGTTGATGAAGAGAGAGATGGGTGAAGCCTTGGTTGGCAGATATTGCTGTCACATGTGCTCGCAAGTCGTGAGCCCAGTCAGGGAGGCGGAGATCAAGTGCCCATTCTTTGACAATGATTTTGTCAAGGAGATTACGGAAGATAGTACTAGAGAAGGCCTCGGTGCCGACGATGAGGATGATGACATTGGTGTCGGTTTTGTTTTACATTAAAATTGTGCTAAAATCTTTCAAGCCAGTGTCATTGCAAATCCTGGATCCGCCACTGTATATAGGAATCAACCGAGTAGAACATATGGAAAACAAACACCTGAGTTGGCCACAGTAGGACCATCAAATGTTACTGGCATGATGGCATTTTTCTTCAACAAGTGCAAACTAAAGCACAAAATTGTTGTCCTTCCGTGTCATGTCCATGTCGATACACACTGGACAGAGACATAACATCCAAGATTGATGTTGCATCACATCGTGTCATTGGATAAGACCAAAATGGTCTAGGCCACTACAGTGAAATCAGTGATGGGTCAGTACTGTTGTGTCTGTATCGTGTTCTAAAATATCTGTATCTGTGCGATGCAAATCTAACATGTCCCAGACTCTTGGCATAATCTAGCCTATTTTGGTACTTCCTAAACAATATCAATCAGATTTTTATGCAACAAAAGAAATTAAGTTGGCCACAATCAGACCATTAAACGTTACTAGCACACTAGCATTCTTCTTTAACTGCAAACTAAACCAGAAATTTGGTGCCATATTGTATGATATCATATCCGTGTCAGATGCGAATGGAAACGACACGAACACTCCAAATTACACTAGGGCACACCATAGCACTGTTGGGTCACCTTTATTATGCCGTATCATGCCTGTGTTGGACACGCACTGCAATGGGCATTGTCAAAATCAGTGTTGGGTCCATGTTGTGCCATAGGGCACAGACTCCAAAAGATGGGCATGCCAAAATCATTGGCGGGCTGTATCGCCATGTCCGTCCTTTGTCGTGTCATGTTTGCGTAGAACCACGTGTGTCGGATACGACGCACTGAACAACAGCACAGGGGTTCCAAATTACAAGAGCGCCGGTTCCGCATCACCGCGTCTCCGGACTTGCCCTACTATGTTCGTAAAGGTATGTCGCGTCGCACAACTCTTGCCACAACTTTCTTAAGCACTACCCGAAACAATGTCAACACCACTAAAAACTTTAAGCACAAGAAGAGAGCGAGGTCGAAGAATAATCGCACCTTCGACGCACCTCCTTCGCACCCGTTTGACGTGGCGGAGCCTCTCCATTGGGCATATCCGATTCAGCTGCCTATCAAGAACATACTAATAAATCATAAGATCGTAGTAAAGAGAGGAGATGGGCAAGCAACGGACGGACCTGACGAGAGAATTGGCGAGTTTGGGCTCGACTGCACAAGCTAGCACATCAACTGTACAAAAGTTCAAACATTATACATAATATTTTTTTAATAAAAAAATAAAAAATAAACTCTAGAATGAAAATTGGGTTGAATTAGAAATTATATTTACCGAGGGATTGAAACAGTGAGGAGGATGGGGCTTTGTCGGGAATGTGAACAATCTCCCACTGCATCATCGTACTGGCTCTAGCTTATGTTTGTTTTGGGTTGGGGGATATAATGAGAAATATTAATGCATAAATTAAAGTTTGGAAGATTAAATAACAATTCCATGGACAAGCACAAACTACAAAACTCACTCTCATTACCAGCGTCAAGGTATGATGAGATGGTTATCCTCCGCCGCCGCTCTGCCCTGGGGACGAACAGATTAATCGGTTAGGGTTTGTCATTTGGGAAATGGGCTGGGCGTGATCTTATCTGCGTTTTCCAAATAAACTATTCAGTGGGCCGGCCTCACTGCTCACCTAAAGACTATTGAACATGCCACTACAGTCACTTATTCTGATGTTATCAAGTGAAAGGGCAATTAAGATATACGGTGGACCCATCCACTAAGGATTTGATTGACAATTATAGGAGTAGTGGTTATAAGATATTTTTAGACTACCGGTTATGAGCGGTTATGAGAGTTCGATTTTTTGTGCTTTTAAATAACGACTTTTAAACCAGTTCGATCCATACTTGGTAATTCATTAACAAACGGTTCTAAAATTTTTTTACACGAATAAAATTATATATATGTCCATATATAAACATAATGGTCTCGAACACGGGAGCTGTCATCCAGTCCACGCCTCGATCAGGATGAAGTCCATATTTGATCAAAATAATAAAAACACATGAAATAATATAAACGTATGGATAAAAGTAAGAGAGAAATATTTTAAAAATTTATCGAAAAAGTAGCCATAGTTTGGAAGAAAAAAAACACAAATGAGAAAGAAAATATAGGATAGAATTTTAATAGTTATACTTATATATTTTTGGTGAGGATATAAATAGAATAAAATAATAAATTCGTTCAAAACCCACTGATTTGGGATGTTTATAAAGCCACCCAAAATTATATTATATCGATTTTGGGAGGTTTTTAAGCCGACAAAAACCGGTGTATCAAAAAAATTAACAAGCAGTGGATTTCATAAACAGTCGATACAAAAATACCCCAAAACCAATATAAACATCGTTACCAAGCAGACCCTAAATAATTTCTTGTTTCTCCATACCATACACACAAAAAGATATTTATAATTTTTTATAAATTTATACTAATATATAATTTAAATATTAGATATTAAAAAAAAAATTTGTATTTATCCCCCAATTTTAATTGCTGCTAATTCTATTTCTCATCCATTTTTATTTTTATTTGTATCTCCCGATTTTTTTTCTTTTTCTTTTTTCTTTTTTTCTTTTTTTGGGGGGAGTGCAACACTAATAAAAATAAAAGGGCTTATTATGGAGGAGGAGGAAGAAGAAGGGGGGAATAAAAGGGGAGAGAGGGGGTAGGATTAGCAATGAGGATTTTATTTTTTATTTTATTTTTATGTTTTTTTATGGTGGGGGGGGGGGGGTACTTTTTTGTCTTAAAATATTATAAAGTAATTTAGTCACCCACTAATTCAAATTTCTATAATCATCTAAAACTATTGTAAGCCTCCTCTCTTTCTGTGTCCATGTTCTTCATGTACTCAAAGTTACATATGAAACGTGTATGTAGAAGCATGGAAAATATACATCCATACGTCTAACAACCATGCGTCCCAAAGTAAATCTCAGAAGAGATTGGGCCGCAGAATCACCCTGCGGCCAAATAAGGCGACATTCATGCGTCCCAAACAACCGAAGCAGCTTTGGCCGCAGATGTACCTTACATGGCATCCTAGCAACAGGATTGTCTCTGACATATAATCCTGACAAAGGAGATTTTCTAAATGCCTCAAAAGACGTAAACACACTAAACGACAGAACTCTCACGTTAGCACAGAACTTCACTCTCGATGGGTGTGCAGCGCCACGCGTACAGCCCAATAAGGACCCCATGTGTCCTAGACTTCATGCATTCCATACGTTCTATGCGTCTCTGGATGCATGCGTCCCAGACTCCATACGTCATATGCGTCTCTGGCCCCATGCGTCCCAGACTCCATGCGTTCCATGTATCTCTGGCCCCATGCATTCCAGACTCCATGCGTCACAAGCTTCTCTGGCCACATGTTCAAATCTTACTGTTACAACAGGAGTGATTATCTCCAACCAAGTGCGGACCATGTGTCAACCTGACCAAGTCACACCCACAAAGGACGAGAACCACCCAGATCTTCAACAACAAAAAATTTCAACAAGCGTCCGCGTGGCAGCTTGGCCTGCTCACGGTTACAACTGCACCATGTTAAGAAGGTTACAACTGCACCATGTTAAGAAGGCACATGTGGCACCCTCTAGCATCCCATGCGGCCCAACATATGCGCGCCCAATGATGACTATATATACCTAGGTGGCATGCCCAAACGGGGTGACGGACATAGGGTGTGGGCGACACAAAGAGAGAGAAAATAGAGACGAGCAAAGAGAGAACATAAGAGAGCTTCTTCACCCTGCATCGGATCGTCAACGGAGCAAAAGAGTCGTTGCACTTCTCAACCTCCATCGTCATACCCCAGACCAAAATATTGTACTTAGATCATTCCGTTTAGGATTCTTTGCACTCTTTTTCGTTCTTTAAATACAAAGTTTGCAAAAACTCATTTAATGGCGAACAAGATGGCGACTCTGTTGGGGATGTCTTTCTCCTCTGCTGAGAAAGTTGTGACGCAATCCAACGCTACCAAGCTCGAATCAACTCAAAGGATGTTGGTGGTCCGCTTCGACCAGCAGGCTTTCGAGGAGATGCTCTCGGAGGGAGGCGCTAGTCCTTCGTCAAGGCTAGCAAAGCCCAAGAAGACCCGTAAGACGTGGGTAGCAAAGGCCGTTATGTCTCACCCAACTGCGGAGCAAGCGCTCCTTGTTTCTCTTTGTTGTTGAAGACGCTCGCCAGATTGTCCATGTCCATGCGGCATCCCCGCCTAACGCAGAAAACGCTCAGCACCCAAACTCTGGCAGAGAAAAATATTATGATGCCAGACTTTCGGGTGTGATGCAAGTTCAATACAGCCTAGAAGGAGGCGTATAAGACCAACTATGCGACATCGGCTGACATCTGTAGGCAGATGGCCGCATGCGGCTTTGATAGCAGCTGAATCTCTGCTTTCGACCGAATCTCATGCAGCGCTAATCCTATGCGCCATGCTGAGAATGGTGAAAATCAAACTTTGGACTCTTCATATTATTCACCTGCGCGTGCTAAGTCAAAGAAGTCTAGTGCGGTGCAAGCTCGTCAATCTCAAGCAACTGTCCATTTGGCTGACCATCAGGGGGTACCGCTAACCGTTATGCGGGCCCCTGATAAAAAGATATATAAGATCACCTCGTGCGTCCAGCCCACAACGGCAAATGGACAGGATCCGTCTCAAAAGTATTCCACTGACAATCTGGAGAAAGTTCTTGTACAAACCCTAGATCAGGGAGCAAAGACAACTCCCACACACCCGTGCGCTCGGTCTACTCGTGCTCAAGAAAAGGGTGCAAAGGTGAATCATCCCTCGCCTGACTTGCGCAACATGATCAATCACAAGCGCAAGTCGAAGGAGACAACTACGGGACATGAAGTATCCTCCCCAGGACATTATTGTGCCAAAATTATCATCAATTGTTGCTGCAACAAAGTGGTAGTAACCACAAACTGGCAGTCGGCATTCCAACGACTGCATCTGAAGGCACATATCCGGCAACAACCAGGAGATCAAGTGCAAACACCAGAGAATAAGGAGCTACCATTCACCTCATGTTACTCTGCTCGGAAGGACCCTTCCACCATGGGAGGAAGGAAGTCCAGCACCTCCAGTCCGTTACTCTCAACCAGTGCATTGAGAATGTGACTACTAGGAGGACCAGCAGTGGGACCTGTGACAGGTGTTTTCCAAGGAACCCGCTCGAAGAAAAATCTATCAGCTGCTGGGGGTAGTTCTTCCTCAGTACCCCTGGGGCCTACACAAGCTTGAGATAGTAATCCCCCCGACCTATACAACAACCCGACGTTCCGAGAAGATGGTGATTCCCAAGGAATAGACTCTGATATCCTTGGGGGTGACCACCCTCGTCAAGATGACGTAGCCTCCTACGCTGGGGGTAGTATTCCCTCTGAATCCGAGGAGGAGGCGACGCTACCTGATGACTACTCCTGGCAACTATCTAAGAAAAAGTGCGGCATCCACTGTCCCGACCATCTCTCCCCATGTGAGGACTGTATACATGACAGGGGACGATCACGAAGGCCCCAACGACCGGCAATGCCTCGAGGCTCTCGAGGCCATAATGTAGACATTGAGTTCATCAATGCAAGCCCTGACCCAGACAATGCTAAAAATTAAAGTAAATATGGCTTCCCAACCAGCAAGGGATTCTGGACAAGAAAGCTTGGACCCTAGGACCAACGCGGATTCTGACGCAACCGCTCCGCCCATAGGCGGTAATCACCCCATGCTTGGCTCATCTGCCTCTTCCGCAGAAGACGAAGCCAGAGAAGCAATGAGGGAAGTCTGGGAACTCTGGGCTCGCCTAGATTCCATAGGCAGCCGGAACTCACTACGCGAGCTCGGGATACGACAACCATACCCCCGCGAGTGGAAAGATGTGTCGTAACCCCCATGTACAAGCCCTTTAACTTGAACCCATTCGATGGAAAGACTTTCCCCCGTCAATACATGAGTTATTTTGACACTACAACATGGCACCTAACTCGCAGTGACGCACTCCTCACCAAGCTCTTTGTGGGGACATTATCAGGGGTAGCATTCGACTGATTTTGCAGGCTACAAGATAATTATATCTCATCGTTTGACAACCTCAAGAGTCTTTTTCTTAAAAGATTCTATGATAGAGGAAGCGACATGATGATGTCCTCCCTGATGGATGTTACCCAAGGGGAAAGGGAACTCGCGCAAAATTATATCGAGCATTTTCGACAAGGAGTGCTGAAGTTTGTAACGACCCGCTCCGCTCAACCTGGAGGACCGATTCAAACGGCACAAGTGTAGCGAACCGACCTACCTTGCTCAGTGAGATGACTCATTCGATGCAAAGGCATTTAGACTTGAACCTTCGAATGGAGTTCAGACTTAGACTTTTCAGAGGCATATTCGGAGTCTCGCTCGGCCGATACGATTCATCGCTAAGGTGGGTGGTCCCGGTGAACCTATCCCTGCTTAGCTGTACACTTAAGAAAAAGAATAATACATGCTAGTTTCTAAGGGATAACCTTTGCATGCTAATAAAAAGAGATGAACGCACATAGCTAAGGGGATAATCCCGCCTTATTATTTCATAGAATATGGAGATCTTACTTGCTATTTTGCGAAATCTGGCTTATTGAGTTGAAGTGTAATAGTTTCTTATATGTGCCACAAAAGTAGTTTTGAGTTCATATTGAGGCACCGCATAGCTCGAAATGTGACACGGGTTAGAGTATAATCATATTGCATACATAGACGAGAAAGACTATCAAGTAGTCGTTCCGAGTTAGGAGAAGAAAAGAAAGTACTCGGAATATCCAGATCACCGAGACATTCTCTAATTAGGAAGCTGCGCAAAGAAGAAAGATCTGAGTGTAGTCCTCGGCAAGATTGAACCGAGCTGAAGTCCTCGGATAAGAGAAATTGAGCAGAAAGTTCTCGGCTAGGATTGGAAGTGGTGGAGTAGTTGTATGGTCACGGACAACTGGTTGTGCACCAGGAAGAGTCCTCGAACGATCTCCCAGGCATCGGAGTCGTGTCGGCCCGAGAGGACTGTGCTAGCTGAAGTTTTAGTGCAATAGCTAGCTGAAGTAATAGCAAGCGAGTGCGGGACATCCAGCAAGGATTACTACCGATCTGAAAAGACAGCCGACTCGTCGGATGGTTCGGGACGCCCAGTAAGGCTCACAAACAAGCTTGGAAGACAACCGTTCCATCCTAAATTATGTCCAATAAGGCTAACAGAGCCAGTGACCTTCATATAGATAAGTCATGCAAGCATAGCGACTATCCGCATTCAGAAGAGGAGTAACATGAAGGAGTACATTTGCACGACACTTTGCACATTTAGAATGGATGCGCGACATATAACATAGTTCGAAGGAAAACATGTCTGAGGCAGAGACACAAATATAACACTTGAATTGCATAGATGTTCTTCGCTACTTAGTAGATTATTGATTATATTGTTGCGTATGACAGGGAAGGTAGAATTGTAAGAAAAGGGTAAAACAAACTCAGTTGTTTACAGTACGACACTCTTATTTCAGACACGGGTATTACTTTCATTATATTGTCGTAAAATTGATCATAAGGCAAAGAGTAGAAAGACAACATAATCAGTTGGTACACATAACTGAAGGATCGTAGGGCAACTCTAGAGGGGGGTGAATAAAGTACAGAATAATCTACCCAATTAAAATTAAGCAGAGTGAAGGCAGTTATTAACTATCAGTGTATATGTAATATAATAAAGTAAGAGAAAGAGAGAGCAAACATAAACACCGCGATGTATACTAGTTTTTCTCTAAGAGGACTATTCTAGTCCCGAGAACTCAAGATTAGAGTTTTATCCACTATAATCATCAATAGTGAATCACAAGATTTGATCCGAAGGCTTGCCGACTTCTTACAACCACGAGATTTGATCCGAAGGCTCGCAACTTCACACACAAGAGGGGCTTGATGAACCAAGCTTTTTACTACTCTGTAGACTTCTAGACTGAGACCGCACTTAGCACTAGAAGGCTGGGAGTTGATCTTGGAGATAAAAAAGTTTAGGATATGAGGGTTTACTCACTATATGATAGAAAGATTGAGAATGGTTGAGTGAGTAAGAATGTAAAAATCTAACTCTATTTATACGTTTTACCAAACCGAGTTCGGCCAGAATTCGATAGAGAATTTTTGAATTTTTGAACGTTTGAGGCCAAGAAATTAGGGATATAACAACTAGATGATTTCATACTAAAAGGGTAACCAAGTTCGGTGCGAATTCGGGGCAAATTCGGTCTGAGTTCGGTTTACCTATTTTAAGCAGATCCAAGTTTGTATGTGGACTAGTTTGGTAGATAGATTCAAGATATATTTGGCCTGATTTATGGATGGATGGGTTTTAGGCTATTTGAGTGGACTGAGTTGCTTTCTAGTTGCTAGTGTAACTCGACTTACATAAGTCCTAGACTCAAATAAAATATAAGATTACATATGAAAACCAAGAGCACTGATGATGCTGTAGAAGCATGAAATATACTGGAGAATTGTACGCGTACTATACAGTCAAAACCCCCAATATGCACGAAGTCCGCGTAAAGTAACGCTTCAAGGCTGTGTGGCATAAAACATGGCTTCAGGACTGCTCGCATAAAACAGAGCTTCAGAGCTGAGTGGCGTATAGAAGAGCTTCAGAGCTGCCCGCATAAAGCAGCGCTTCAATGCTGTTTTGGCGTAAAAGGTTGCTACACCTCCCTACGGCGTAAAATACGTTTGTCTTTAATGCAACGTAAAGTCATACGAGGAACTCTTCGTATTCCCTGAATGAATCTGTCAGACAAAACAGTGAACCTGACTCCTGACAAAAGTACTGCACGACGATCGAGAGGACGGCTGTGATGATAATTTTTGCACAGAGACCCAGACTGTCGTTTAGTGACATATCCTTGATACAAGTCATTTTTACGCATTCAAGGAATATGCTGCCTATTCTACACAGGCAAAGATGAGTTTTTACGCTCAAGATGAGACGAGATCAGACGCCACGTCAAAAGCCATTCTCGTACAGTGCTCGAGGCATATCTCGACATTTAATGCACAAGATTGAGGCATATCTCTGCATTAAATGCACGAGATTTGGTCCCATCCTTTATGATTTTGTCATGACTGGGAGAGCTAAAACTAGGGGTAATACGCTTACATCACCATCCTGGCATTTTACGCCAACCAGGCTATTTTCAACCATAGGAGCACGCTGTATGCTATCTCCTCGAAAAATACCAACCAGGCTATTTTCAACTATAGGAGTACGCCGTATGCTATCTCCTCGAAATACGCCAACTCAGGCTATATTTGCAAAAGTACGTGATAAGGCTATTTGGCCCATAATACGCTCAAGACCTCAGTCAAGAAGGATAATTAGCTACTTTTACGCCGGTTATCTATTATTCATGCAGCATCAAGTTTTACGCAGAATTTGGCTTTTACGCCACCAAGACGGCTATTTGGCTTTTACGCCAACAAGACAGCTATTTGGCTTCTACGCCAATCATCTCTACGCGAGGAGCAGTTACCTACGTGGCTTGCATGCCGTGATCTTCGAGAGGCAGTTATACGCGTTACCTCATAATGGGACACGTGTCATACGCAGATTCAGAGGATCATTCGAACGTGGGTAGCAGTTATTATAACCGCCGCATAAAAGATGCAAATCTCTCCACAGTTGGGCTTCTACGCCGACTGGACATTTATCGTGACTGATCTCTATAAATAGAGACCTCTAGTCACAGGGCCAAAAGAGGACAAAAAACAGAGAAGAGAGATCAGAGATCAAGAGATCATAGAGAGAGAGAGAGCACAGATAGAGGGTGTTGATTGACAACTTTGGCAACGAGAATTCAATCCCTCTTACAATCTTTGAAGCTTCTTCTTCTACAGCACGTCTTCCTCATCGTGTGGTCCAAAGGACAAAGTGATCGACCGCAGATCAGACTCCTATAGCAATTTTTCTCCAGAATCATTTTTATTGTACTTAACATCCTCGTATAGGATTAATTGTACTCTTTTTCTTGTTTGTAAACAAAAAAAAGTAAGGTTTCGTATAAACCTAGTTTTATTCTTTTGTTTATCATCAAACAGAGGCCAAACTTCTGAAACATCTGCTATCTTGAAGATGCTTTTTTCCTTGACGGTAGTTATCCAAAGATATCCAGATTTGGGAATCTGAATACCTTTCTGGGGCTTTGCCCCTGAATCCCCATAAGGGGTACTGCCCCTTCGATCCCCGTCCGCTGACCAGGCAGCGAAACCCCTCGGTGTGAGGCTCCAGATAAGTTATAGGCGGTTGGACAAAATCTTTTGATATAACGTCGCCTTTGGCTCATCATCATATAACATATGTCCATTGTTGATTTTGCTTATTGCTTTCTGCAAGTAATTGTTAGATGAACAAAAAAATATACAGAAGCAAATATTACATATCTGGACAATATTGAGTTTAAGTAGAAGATACTATAGTGATTGATCGATTACCATAATGTTAAACTTAATCGATTAGCCATATTCATAAACTTAACATAAATATTGTGCCAATAATAACTAATGAACGTGCTTGTTTTGTGGCGTGGGCGAGAGGCCTCCCTACCAGTGCATTCAATGTACTAATACCCAACCAGATCGCATACAGGGTACAGGAAGAACTCGTACGGATTTGTAGATCGCTTGATGCATCGAGGCGCCGGACCGCACTTGACGTCTTGGAGCGTGGCTCACGGACCCAGAGCTCACATATATCACCATCCAAAGTATTTGATTCAGTTGTAATCCTAAGGACATATTCATTATAAAGAGAAAGAGAGAGAGAGAGAGCTTGAGCAACTTGTAATCTCGGCCTAGCGTTGCTTATAATCTTTACTTCATATCAATAAAGATCTTGATTTGGATTCAATACTTGTGTTTATTCTATGTTTTTGTTTTGACGACTCTGCGAACTAGTTATCCACGGCCGTTTTGGTATTTGCTTTGCGCGAGAGCAACTCCAGGCTCGTGCGACATCACGTACCGATGGAAATGATCGTCCTGTGGGAGCGTTGGCGAGGTGATTCGAGCCTAGCGGGGACGGCCAATTCCTGCGGGAGATCGGGGAGTGACAAGGTTGCCCTCAGGCAATCCCAAGTCAACACCGATAGATATGTGCCACAGAAACTTACTTCCAGCAGTCAGCCTCTGGATGGGCGACAGTCAGTTTAAAGAGTGGACAACATTCATTATAAGCATTGTCAGTGTTGAGAAGAAGGTCAAGGATGCCCAGCTCTTGGGAATACAAATCCCTATCGTCGATGATAGGGAAAATGTCCTAACAACAACAACAACAACAACAGAGGCAACAAAAGCTGCGATGGAAAAGGAAAGCAGGCCCTGGTGGCCAGCTTAACCAAGAAGCCCGAGCAAAAGTCGATGGAGGTTCTAAAGCCCAAAGAGACTTACTCCTTTGAAGATGATGACATCATGTCCATCTTCGACGTGCTAATGAAGGGTAGTAAGCTTTGGCTCCCCGGCGTCAAATGCCCTGATGAGGCAGTCGACGTAAACAACCCAAAGTATGCCACTTTCATCGGTATATCCACCATGCGATACAGGATTGCTACATACTCAAGCGGTACATCCAACGCTTGCTTGACACCAATGCCCTCACCTTGGACTTCGACCAAAAACTATCGCCGCCAACATAGTGTCCCTCCAATTCGGTAACTTCCAGGCAACGGAGGCACAGGACGGAGTAATCCCTATTCCCAGGGCAACAATGAAGGTTGTTAACCTCCCACCATCTCGTGATCAAACAGCCGCGCTGATACATCTCACCACATCACGAGGGGAGGTTATGTGGATTCATCCAGACCTTTCTCCAGATGTAATACAGCAAGCAACACCTTCTGCCACCAAGTCCAAGGGTAAGAAGTCCAAGTCCTGCTACACGGTTTCTCTCCCATCTGAGCAAGCTATAGCGGGAACAACGAGATCAGGCTTGACGTACCAGCATGAGTACAATATCCAGGACGATGGTGTACTCCCTACTATCACCTCCTCTGATCCGGGTCCATCCCAGCCTCCGCCAGTAGACAAGTCCAAGCAAAAGGAAGTTTGTTTTGACAAATTGCTGCACAAGGATATAGCTTTGGGGTTGGAAAAACCCTACAACTTCGACATCTTGGCCCCAGTGGCTAACACTCCTGCTAAGCTGTCACTATTTGAGCTTCTGCGGCTCTCCAGAGACACTCCGGCCGCTCTGAGTGAGGCATTGCAGAATGCCGACATCTACCTGGCATAGGTCAAACCGCCAGTTGAGGATCTGGCTGCTTGCCCCCACTGCAATAATATCATAGAGGCAATACCCAATATTACATTCTCGCAACAGAATATGTTGCTAAAGATTAACCGGCATGATCATTCCCTATATTACATAGGGTACATTGGTTCCATCAAGGTGGACCGAATGCATATCGATCCTGGTTCATCAATTAGCATCATCCCGTGGAGTCTACTTCAGACCTTGGGCATTCTGATGCATCATCCGGAAGTCACCGATACTACCATCACTGGATTCAACGCAAGAAGGAGCTACCCTTTGGGCAAGATTCGCCTGAAATGCCAGATCGGCGACTTGAAAACATAGGTCACTTGTTATGTCATTGACGTAGATGTATCTTACAATGTCTTGCTCGGACGCCCATAGATACATGAATATATGATCGTGTCGTCGACCATGCACCAGTGCTTGAAGTACGTCGACGAACAAGGCACGATCAAAACGAGTTTGCTGATGTCGATTCGTTCAAAGGAATCGAAGCCTATTACTCTGATTTGATTATTTATAAACAGGTCTACCAAGATGAAGGTGGCAATAATGTCGATGATGAGGCAGAGGCTGAAACAACACCAAAAGATCCCTTGAGAGTCTGTCTAAAGGCACGCGCTCCCGATACCTCTTTCCTCATCGTAAAACTACACAAGAAGGCACCCGAACCTCTGATCGTTCGCCTTAGTAGGACGGATCGATCGCTGAAGAAAGATTCGGCACCATCAACCACGTACAAACCTCTGGTCGTTCGCCTTCACAGGCCGAGTCAACTTCCGAAGGATGCTCCGCTGCCTCCTACAACGTCCGAGCCTCTAGTAGTAAAGCTGCGCCGGAAACCTCCAAATTCTTCGCTCGCACTGGGGTAGATCTCGGAAAGGATGAGCTAGAGGAGTACGTAGTTGCTCACACAAATGTCCCTTCTCTTGTCGATGTAATTCCTGAAGAAAATATACCTTATTTTGTGAATAAAGGACTATCTTTGAACTACTTTGAAGTTGCATACATAAGCACACTATATTCCAGGGAGTACGGTCTAAGCATGCACCTGCAGACACATGTGACTACCACCTATGCTGTAAACCGGATTCTTCCCAACCAAAATGTCACTACCACATTCCAAAAATAGGGGTATTTTCAACTTTTATATATATTTAATATTGTGGTAGTTACAATTAAATGATTCCATGAATAGTATATTTAATTTAAGTAATTGTATGGGATGTGTACTTAAATATATTATATTATATATACTGTGTTCTTAATGTGGAGCTAGTAGACTTGACCTAGAAGCCCAGTAGATGAACACCTGTCCGAATTATGGGATTATGTAGTTAATTGTTTTATTTAGAATTTAATTGATTGGAGGTAATAATTAATTACCGTAATTTATTTAATTGTTGCGCCTTACCGTTGCTTCGATATTTGGAGCGCTACCCTGGTTTTTGCCTTTCAACAAATTTCATAACCTTGCCCTAGACATGCCCGCCTTCCATTCTGCCATTTTTGTAACTCATAATTATGCTCTCTTGTGCTTCATTTTAGCCGCACAATATTCATCGCGGACGTTTATTTAAATTCTAAATAAATTTTGACTTTGTATCGTTGTGCGTTCCAATCGAAATTGGAGGCAATCTTGACCCATTTCTCATATGACCCAAATTAGGGTAATATTCTGTTCTGAGTCTTCTTCACTAATGATATTGGTGACCCGACCAAATTTTGGCCCCATGTACTCCTAATTAATTTTAGAACACAACTTGCATTTATTTCTAATTAAATTGGGGATACTATTTTTGACTAATTCCGTTAATCCCAATTTAATTCCAATGCCCCACTATTTAAGCTCATATCAAACATACAACGCCCTCTCACCCTGCAAAATGCCAAACACTGAATCACCCACCTAATTTTTATTATTTTATGTGTCTGTACAAATACCTAAATTTAAGGGGACTAATTTGCAAATTTGCATTAGGTGTCAACACCCCATTGGTTCAAACCAATAGAGGAGCCCTAATATTTGACTAGTCAACCACCCTCATCCCCACATAAAGAATTTCTTCATGTCAAATCTTGACCATCCATTCAATGGGTGCATCATCACCCTTCATTCACACACACACACCACCCTATTTAATGTCCCATCATCCCCTTTTCCCAAGAAAACCCTAATCCCCAAACATAGGGAAGCCTCCATTTTTCTCTCACCTCACTCCTCCCTCTTCTCCAACATAGGAAGAAATTTTCTTCCTTTCTTCTTCTCTTTTCTTCTTCTTCTTCTTCTCTTCTTCTTCTTCTTCTTCTTCTTCCTTTCTTCCCCTTCTCCTTTGTATTTTTAAATTTTTTAAAAGGGGGGGAACCATCATCACTGAGCCCTCGACCCGGCCCTCTTCTCCGGCCGACCCGCCGGAGGAGCCGTCCTCCACTCCTCGACTCCAGCCTCACTCCTCCACGAGCCACCCCGCAGCCGGCCTGTTTCTTCGGAGCAACTCCGCCACTCCCCGGCCAAGCACCCGACCCCGTTCCGTTCATCCCCTCCGGCCTGCTGCTATACTCCTCCTCCCTATGCTGAGCCTCCCCACCTCACATCTCCGGCCAGCCATCTCCGTTCATCCCGAACTCCTCCAATATTCCTCGACGAGCTCCACCCTCAGCCCGACGAGTTCCCCCTCAGCCATCCCCGAGCTGCCACTCCGGCATAGCCCCGACTCCCTGCATCCCCTCCTGCTCCTCCCATCGGTCGAGCATCCCCGACTCTCCCCCGCTCTTTCCTGCTACACCGGTCACACTCCCCCGACCCCGGAGCCCCCTCGCACCACCACCCGGTGGCCAACCCGACTGCCACAACCACCATCATCATCATACAACCACCACCATCATCATCATACTCCACCACCACCACCACCACTAGTGTCATCACCCGCAGCTCCATCTCCCTCGACCCGCAGCTCCGGCCAGCCAACCGACTGCTGCTCCTCCTCCAACTTCTTCCTCCGGCGGCTGTACACCACCACCACCGTGAGTTTTCTCTTCTACTTCTCTCATTCATTATATATATATATATATATGTATATAAATACGTATATACGTATATGTGTATGTGTATGTGTATTTGTGTATGTGTGTATACGAGTATTAAAAATGTATTTTAGTATAAATACGTATTGGTATATATATAAGCATGTATGTATTAGTATACTTTCGTATAGTATGTGTGTATGTGTGTATGCAAGAATGTAGAATCGGTGGGATTCGTATAGGTATACGAATATACATTTGTAGTGTATTTCTCTATATATGTATTCAATAAATTCGTATATACGTATTAAATAATATATATTAATACATATTTTGGTGTATATATATACGTAGTTTATATATATGATATATATATATACACTTATACCTATTTTTGTATGAAATCATTGATATACACTTACATATATAATGTACGTATTTGATTGGTATATATATATTATGTGTATAATATATAAATAGGTACTAGATGACCCGAGTGTAATTACGGATACCCCGTATTTACACATGACCTATGACCCTATGAACTGTTAGCAGTCTGCCACACGTACACTTACGTACTGGCAAGTCCCGTACCATTTTGATCGTCTGTCTTGCCCAAGCAATCACAGACGCGACGCCCGTGCAACTTGACGCACTTGACCCTAGTTGACTAGTGCCATACCTGGCATAGCCCCTGAGTTCAATGTATTTGTGTTGGTTAGTATAGCAACTGATGCAAATGTTGTATTATTTTATTATATGTCTATAGGACCGTCGGATCCTCCAGATGATACTCTGGGACTTGACATTAGTATTACCAGCTAAGGACCCAAGGCAAGTACATTCTCTGATAATTTCCAATTCCTTGATAATTTTTATAAGTTCAGTAATCTAGAAATGTTACATCTGAATTCTTGACACTGCACTACACGGACTAGTATATAGCTTGGATCTGCAGTCATGAGATGTTACATTGATTATCGTATTGACATTGTACACGACATTTATATTAGACATCGTACATGATAGCTTGGATATTGCTCGTGTATCATGACGTGTCATGGTTGGATCCACAGTACTAGTTGGGGGCGGGGGAGTAGTTAGTAAGAAATATGATCATACCCTTTTATACAAGTATAGAACAATGTAAGTGTTAATCATTCTCTTCACATATGATTAGCCAGGCCATATAGCTCTCGTACATGTTCCCAAGTCGATCATATTTCAAAACTGCTATTTCAAACACTTAGAATAGATTATAGTTCTCTATTTTAGATCATATACTACATCACCCGTATATGATATTGTACCTTGTTCTTTTCATTCCATATATGCAATGACTGTATCACATTACCTATATTGCCTGTCTCTTTACATTGTCTGTCTCTTTATTTTGCCATTGTATTTATTCACTGTCTTCTCTCAGTATATAGCATCATCTGTTTATTGCTTTATAGTCCTTATCAATTAAATGGAATTGTTATTTGAGATTGTACTTTGCTCCTTCCTGACTGGAAATATTTTTCCAGACTATGCCTTAGAGGACCGGTATCCAACACTTTATGGACCTTATGGTGAGTAGCTGCAGACTTGGAATTGGTAGTTCAGTTGTGATTCCGGGAGGTCTAGCCGGAATTACTAGTTATCTAGTTAGTTCTTTTAGCAGTTCATTTGTACTGGATTTGTCTCCGGTATACTTTGATGAGACATGGATATTGTTGAGTTAGATTATTACATTTAGACTTGTGTTGTACTTTACTTTATTTCTTCGATGTCTTATCGTACTGTAGTTATGTGATTGAGTATGTTGTTCATTTATTTGTGTCATCCGTGCCTCCTTATGGAGATTGGATGCTCGTGTGAGATTGCTTAGATAGTATTATGACCTTGACAACATTCTACTACCGATGCTGTGACATAGGCTGGATGTACCCGCATACTTGTGCCCCAATTCCGGGTACGGGTCGTGATATATTTTTAGTGGTGGCCCATGCAGGTCTCGAACTTTGCAAGTTGTGCGATATCGTGGTAGTGTGACATCTCTGTTGTACTACTGTGTGCCTGCGATAGGATATAGGACATAGAATACTAGGATGAAAGTGGATACTCAATCATAATTCCTTGAGAGATTTCTGGGATGACCCCTGAGAACCTCATTATAAAATTCCAATTTAAAACATTTCCCTTATTTCCGTCCATTCTCACTTGTTGATATTGAAATTGATTATTGTTGATCAGTTATTTAATTAAGATTTTGGTATCATTGTAGAGTTTGATTTCATATCAAGATAAATTTACGGACTAATTTATGGTATTATCTGATGACACATGTTGATGAGGACAGTAAGAAAGATTAACATTAGAGCTATTGGACTACAAAAGGTGGATTTTAATTTTAATTTGAGGATTAAAAATGAATTTCAATTTTTAAGAATTTTGAGGAGTTGAGATATTATGTTATTAAATTTTTTTTTTTTGAGGATTCAGATTCAATTCAATGAACCTAGACAAAACTGTAAGGATTTTTGGAAGTAATAAAATTTTTGTTTCAGTATTTGAATATTTGACTTTGAGGAAGGTATATACCTTTTACTTTAAATTGTTCGAGGAGTTAGTTTTGAGGACTTTATTTTGAGGATAAAATTTTATAGTGGAAGAGATATATTAGTATATGAGTAGATGAGGTGCATGTGTAAGGATCTGTTGGCTTGAGCGTGATTGAGATTGTACTGTAAACTGACTTGGGTGTCCATCTAGGGTTGTATTAGAGGGAGCAGTACTTAGTATGTTGTGTTGCATTTGATATGCACTTGAGTGATAAGAATAAATAGTATCAACAATTACAGTAGGTAAGAAAGCTAGCAATGAGTGTGCTTGTAGTAGAACTGTGGTACCTAAGGGGATAGAGGTATCAAACCTTGGATGCATCTTTGACCTATGCAATCACAACTAGGAATATTCCCATCATTTATCTTGAATGTTGCTTCTTTAGAACTTTACTGTCCTTCCTTGATGATACCGCATTTTTGCCTTAATTGATTCTTTTGGATCTGTCTTCAGGATGTCGCCGAAGACACGATCTATGAGAGCGGGAACACCAGCTTTAGAAGGGTCTGCCACCTCTCCACCTGAGGGACAGACAGCCATAGTTCCTCCTACATCTCTGATGCATGTGGGAGTATCTGCACTTTTCGGGGATCCTCCTCCCCCACCTGTTCAGAGGATTGCCGCAGCTGTAACGGACAACCTTCCTCCTCCACCGACTCTGATTTTCGGAGGTTTGCCCATTGACGGGGCATAGATGTTTACCTTGATCCATGGCATGGTAGATGCCCAGAGAGTGACGGCAGACGCTCAGCGAGTTCAAGCTGAGGCTCAGAGGGTGCAAGCAGAAGCGCACCAGGCACAAACCGAGCTGATGAAAGAAAGCATGGAGAATGCTCATCAGGTGACTCTCCAAGCTTTGGAGAGAGTAGCACAATACCAGCAGTTTCCTGGCCAGCAGCAGCAGAGATCAGGCACTATAGTGGACTTCAAGAGGATGATGCCTCGAGAGTTCAAGGGAATCGAAGGGATACTCTACGCTGACGACTGGCTAGAGGACATAGAGAGGAGCCTGCGATTGACCCAGATTTCAGAGAGCTTACGGATAGAGGCGGCTGGCAGTCAGATGTTCGATATCGCACTCACGTGGTATCGCACGGAGTCGAGACTTACTACACAAGGACTTACTTGGGAGACCTTCAAGGAGCTCTTCAAGGAGAAGTTCTTTCCCGACGTAGCATTAGGAACCTTAGAAAGTCAGTTTCATGACTTGGTTCAAGGAAACATGTCGGTCGACGAGTACGCTGCAAAATTTTGTAGATTGAGCCGTTTTGCATCGTCTATGATTCGGGACCCAGGAGATCGAGCCCGAAAATTTAGAAAGGGGCTGACGAGAGAGATTAGGTCACGCACTTCTGGTCGTCGTACCGCTACCTTTGAGGGTATCTTAATGGATGCCCAGATTGTAGAAGAGGATCTGGATCTCAGGCCTAAGAGGAGTCACAATATTTCTGGAGATACGAATGGTAGCACAGGACCGGCCAAACGTCCCCATATTCAGTATCAACCGCAGTACCAGGTACCGGTACATATTCAGCAATATCCATGGGCATTTCAGCATCCACAGCAGTACCAGGCACCAGTTTATATTCAGCAACATCCATGGGCGTATCAGTGTCAACAGCAGTACCAGGCACCAGTTCATGTTCAGTAGGATCAGCAGCAGCCTCCGAGAGAGACACAACAGACTTATCATTTCTATAAGAAGCCAAGTCACCTTTGGGAGAGCTGTAGAACGAGGCTAGGACTTTGTTTGCACTGTGGCGCTGTGGGACATCGAGTAAGGGATTGTCTTCTAGCCCCTTATCTTTCCGGCCAGCGTGCAGCTCCAAATTATAGAGATCCAGTTAGGCTACCTGTGGAACCGTATATTGCTCAGCACCCGCGAAGGAAACCACCCCAGCAGGGCGGGGCATTTGCGATGACGGTCGAGGAGACCAATACTGCAGGTAATGTGTTAACAGATTCTGTTCTTTCTTTTCTTCTATTCCTTCCTATTTGATTGATTGACTGATTCCCTAGTACCGTAGTTTGTATGCATAATTTTCTTATTAGAATGTAGTTAGTAGTACACCCTGATACAGAGACTGCAATACCATGACAAAAGATACCATGACCGTACATATCCCCTTAGATTGTATGTTGTATGATTGTAGGAAGGATTTTTCTTAGACCATGATTATTGGGGTTTGACCATGATGAAGATTCATGAAGGGGGTTATGACTTGACAAGAGAGACAAGATGATTAAAATTCGAGGATAAACATCGATTTAAATAAAGGGTTAAGAAATTAACATGGCATAATTGATGATTTATTAATTCCAGGAAGATTATGATATGATTAAATTGGTTATTAAAATTTGGATATTTTGGGAGATTATTATTATATTTATTTGATTGCAAGTTATAAATTTTAAAATTTTATATTTGGATGTTGCAATTGGAGAATCCATAAGTATCGCATTATTGAGTATTTTGAGGAAAAAGGAAACCGAGGAATAAGATCATTGATGGATTAGTGTTTGAATTCAAACTTTTTGGGACGAGATTTAAATTTTATATATATGCATTAAAAAATTAAATTTGAGGAGTGGATATTAAATTTTGAGTATTTAATTATTAACTTAAAAATTTTGGAGGAATTGTGGAAATAAAAATGGAATTTGGTTCTACTCCGACTTCCAGGAGTACGATAATTAAAATTTTTAAAAATTTTGTGGAATAGCAGAATGGGTTTGCTTTATTATTAAATGGTTGATAAACCAAGATTTGATGGAGATTAATATATAATGAATAACCACTACTATTGAGGATTTAAATTTCGAGGATGAAATTCTTTTAAGGAGGGTAGACTTGTCACTACCACATTCCAAAAACTGGGGTATTTTCGACTTTTATATATATTTAATATTGTGGTAGTTACAATTAAATGATTTCATGAATAGTATATTTAATTTAAGTAATTGTATGAGATGTGTACTTAAATATATTATATTATATATACTGTGTTCTTAATGTGGAGCTAGTAGACTTGACCTAGAAGCCCAGTAGATGAACACCTGTCCGAATTATGGGATTATGTAGTTAATTGTTTTATTTAGAATTTAATTGATTGGAGGTAGTAATTAATTACCGTAATTTATTTAATTGTTGCGCCTTACCGTTGCTTCGATATTTGGAGCGCTACCCTGGCTTTTGCCTTCCAACAAATTTTACAACCTTGCCTTAGACATGCCCACCTTCCATTCTGCCATTTTTTGTAACTCATAATTATGCTCTCTTGTGCTTCATTTTAGCCGCACAATATTCATCGCGGACGTTTATTTAAATTCTAAATAAATTTTGACTTTGTATCGTTGTGCGTTCCAATCGAAATTGGAGGCAATCTTGACCCATTTTTCGTGCGACCCAAATTAGGGTAATATTCTGTTCTGAGTCTTCTTCACTAATGATATTGGGTGACCCGACCTAATTTTGGCCCCATGTACTCCTAATTAATTTTAGAACACAGCTTGCATTTATTTCTAATTAAATTGGAGATACCATTTTTGACTAATTCCGTTAATCCCAATTTAATTCCAATGCCCCACTATTTAAGCCCATATCAAACATACAACGCCCCCTCACCCTGTAAAATGCCAAACACTGAATCGTCCACCTAATTTTTATTATTTCATGTGTCTGTGCAAATATCCAAATTTAAGGGGGCTAATTTGCAAATTTGTATTAGGTGTCAACACCCCATTGGTTTAAACCAATGGAGGAGCCCTAATATTTGACTAGTCAACCACCCTCATCCCCACATGAAGAATTCCTCCATGTCAAATATTGACCATCCATTCAATGGGTGCATCATCACCCTTCATTCACATGCACACCACCCTATTTAATGTCCAATCATCCCCTCTTCCCAAGAAAACCCTAATTCCCAAACATAGGGAAGCCCCCATTTTTCTCTCACCTCACTTCTCCCTCTTCTCCAACGTAGGAAGAAATTTTCTTCCTTTCTTTCTTTCTTCTTCTCTTTTCTTCTTCTTCTTCTTCCTTTCTTCCCCTTCTCATTTGTATTTTTAAATTTTTCAAAGGGGGGGAACCATCATCACTGAGCCCTCGACCCGGCCCTCTTCTCCGGCCGACCCGCCGGAGGAGCCATCCTCCACTCCTCGACTCCAGCCTCACTCCTCCATGAGCCACCCCGTAGCCGGCCTGTTTCTCCGGAGCAACTCCGCCACTCCCCGTCCAAGCACCCAACCCCGTTCCGTTCATCCCCTAAGGCCTGCTGCTATACTCCTCCTCCCTACGCCGAGGCTCCCCACCTCACAGCTCCGGCCAGCCATCTCCGTTCATCCTGAACTCCTCCAGCATTCCTCGACGAACTCCACCCTCAGCCCGGCGAGTTCCCCCTCAGCCATCCCCGAGCTGCCACTCCGGCACAACCCCGATTCCCTGCATCCCCTCCTGCTCCTCCCACCGGTCGAGCGTCCCCGACTCTCCCCCACTCTTCCCTGCTGCTCCGGTCACACTCCCCCGACCCCGGAGCCCCCTCGCACCACCACCCAGCGGCCAATCCGACTGCCACAACTACCATCATCATCATACAACCACCACCATCATCATCATACTCCACCACCACCACCAGTGTCATCACCTGCAGCTCCACCTCCCTCGACCCGCAGCTCCGGCCAGCCAACCGACTGCTGCTCCTCCTCCAACTTCTCCCTCCGGCGGCTGTGAACCACCACTACCGTGAGTTTTCCTCCCTCTTCCCTCCTTCATTATATATATATATATATATATATATATATATATATATATATATATATATGTATATAAATACGTATATACGTATATGTGTATGTTTGTATACGAGTATTAAAAATGTATTTTAGTATAAATACGTATTGGTATATATATAAGCATGTATGTATTAGTATACTTTCGTATAGTATGTGTGTATGTGTGTATGCAAGAATGTAGTATCGGTGGGATTCGTAAAGGTATACGAATATACATTTGTAGTGTATTTCTCTATATATGTATTCAATAAATTCATATATACGTATTAAATAATATATATTAATATGTATTTTGGTGTATATATACGTAGTTTATATATATGATATATATATACACTTATACCTATTTTTGTATGAAATCATTGATATACACTTACATATATAATGTACGTATTTGATTGGTATATATATATATTATGTGTATAATATATATATATATGTACTAGATGACCCGAGTGTAATTACGGATACCCCGTATTTACACATGACCTATGACCCTGTGAACTGTTAGCAGTCTGCCACACGTACACTTACGTACTGGCAAGCCCCGTACCATTTTGATTGTCTGTCTTGTCCAAGCAATCACAGACGCGACGCCCGTGCAACTTGATGCACTTGACCCTAGTTGACTAGTGCCATACCTGGCATAGCCCCTGAGTTCAATGTATTTGTGTTGGTTAGTATAGCAACTGATGCAAATATTGTATTGTTTTATTATATGTCTATAGGACTGTCGGATCCTCCAAACGATACTCTGGGACTGGACATTGGTATTACCAGCTAAGGACCCAAGGCAAGTACATTCTCTGATAATTTCTAATTTCTTGATAATTTCTATAAGTTCAGTAATCTAGAAATGTTACATCTGAATTCTTGACACTGTGCTACACGGACTAGTATATAGCTTGGATCTGCAGTCATGAGATGTTACATTGATTATCGTATTGACATTGTACACGACATTTATATTAGACATCGTACATGATAGCTTGGATATTGCTCGTGTATCGTGACGTGTCATGGTTGGATCCACAGTACTAGTTGGGGGCGGGGGAGTAGTTAGTAAGAAATATGATCATACCCTTTTATACAAGTATAGAACAATGTAAGTGTTAATCATTCTCTTCACATATGATTAGCCAGGCCATATAGCTCTCGTACATGTTCCCAAGCCGATCACATTTCAAAACTGCTATTTCAAACACTTAGAATAGATTACAGTTCTCTATTTTAGATCATATACTACATCACCCGTATATGATATTGTACCTTGTTCTTTTCATTCCATATATGCACTGATTGTATCACATTGCCTATATTGCCCGTCTCTTTACATTGTCTGTCTCTTTATTTTGCCATTGCATTTATTCACTGTCTTCTCTCAGTATATAGCATCATCTGTTTATTGCTTTATAGTCCTTATCAATTAAATAGAATTGTTATTATATTTAGACTTGTGTTGTACTTTACTTTATTTCTTCGATGTCTTATCGTGCTATAGTTATGTGATTGAGTATGTTGTTTATTTATTTGTGTCATTCGTGCCTCCTTATGGAGATTGGATGCTCGTGTGAGATTGCTTAGATAGTATCATGACCTTGACAGCGTTCTACCGCCGATGCTGCGGCGTAGGCTGGACGTACCCGCATACTCGTGCCCCAATTCCGGGTGCGGGTCGTGACACAAAACTCTTACTTCCTAGTTCCATCTAGGAAGAGGGGAGACATACTCATCATCTTCGGCAGAGTAGAATGTCCCCGATCCTTCGTCCCAGAAGAACTAGATCCAGAATCCGATGCCGGCAAAATATAACTCTAACAGTTTAGTGGTCAAGCCAAACACCTCATCCAGAAGATGGATTATGATCTTAAAAGCAATCGAGGTCTGATTTACGGCAAAGGTCGACGACTGCCGTTACGTCTCGCGGCTCTGACCGGCAAGTCCAAAGACTACTACCATAAGACCAAGCATGGCTTAGGGTACGTTATGCCTCCCACAACCCTCGAAGGCTCGGATGAAGAAGATGAGTTACACTCTCACTCTTCAGGGTCTTCCTCTTGGGACTCCGATGTCAGTATCGGGGAGATGCTCAAGCAAACATTGTCTGCCAACATGGTGTTAGCTGACCCTGAGGAAGATGACAAAAATCTACCGGAACTCTTTGAAGTAGAACAGTGGGCCCAACGTCTTGTCGTACAATGGGAGATACGATTCAAACAACGAGAACCTCATACCGAGGACGAAGTAGTAAAAGTCAATCTGGACGACGAATCCTCCCCTAAACCTATCTTCATCAGCAAGAGTTTGACTAATGAGGATCAGGAATCCCTGCTACAGATCATCAGGGAATACATTGATGTCTTTGCCTGGATCTACGAAGATATGCCAAGATCGGACACCCAAATTATGGTCCACAAGCTCAATATCTCGCCGAACACTAAGACTGTCAAGCAGCACAATGACGGTTCCAACCGAACATTATAAACGCTATCAAAGCTAAAGTCAACAAACTGATAGCTAGTGGCTTCGTCCACGAAGAACAAAATTTAGATTGGGTAGCCAACGTTGTGCCCGTCGTAAAAAATAACGGAATGATCCTGATCTGCATTAATTTTCGTGATCTATACGCAGCCTAACCTAAGGACGAGTTTTCCCTTCCGATCCCAAACATAATGATCGATAACACCTGTTGCTCCAAGCGCATGTCCTTCATGGACGAATTCTCAGGATACAATCAAATCAAGATATCTCCTGACAATCAGAAGCATACAATATTTCGAACATCGATAGGAGTATACTGCTACATAGTCATGCCCATCAGTCTGAAGTGTAATGACCCATTCCGTTCAAGCGGACAGCCGATTCAAACGACGCAAGTACAACAACCCAACCCATTTTCCTTATAGAGAAGACTCGTTTGAGGTAAAGGGTTTCCAGACTTGGCCCTTCAAGAGTTCAGACTTTCAAAGGCTCGCTCAGAGCATCGCTCGACCGAGGCGAATCATCGCTAAGGTGGGTGGCTACGATGAACTTGTCTTTGCTTAGCCAGCACACTTAAAATATGGACTATACATGCTAGTCGCTAGGTGAATCATCCCCTACATGCTTATAAAGAATACAATGCACCTAGCTAAGTAAATAATCCCAACTTGTATTGCTTGTGTTAGAACATGGAAATAAAACTTTGCTTATAAATGGACCCCCACATGCTACATTTGCCTTGTGTAACTAGACCCCGCTATGCCTCAAGTAGAACGATATATATATATATATATATATATATATATATATATATATATATATATATATACTCTTCGTAGTGTACTATTCAATTATTTACACAGCACGTCTGTAAATACCCTAAATTTTAGAATTTAATATAAAATTTTATATTATTGTAGAATTTTTTTTATTTTTTTAGTTAATTATAATAATTTTTTTTCATAGATTTATATTTTGTGTATTAAATTAAATATTAAAATTATGCAAAAATTATATTTTTGGGTGTATAATTAATAATATGTTATTGTGTAATTTTTCTGGAATTTAATGGGGTCCAAAACTAATTTTTTTATAGCAAATATCATTGTTTTAACTAAACCAACCCAACCCAACCCAAACCAAACCAAACCAAATTGAACCAAAACAAACCAAACTAGACCAAACCCACTGAACCGAATCCTATCCGACCCATACCCGTAGACCCGGAACCCGACCCGCCCCCCTTCACCTTCAGAAATGCACCCGACTCCTCCCTTCCCCTCCACCAAAACCGCCGCCGACCTTCTCCCTTCCCCTCCTTGTAACATCCACCTCGATAGCCTATAAAACCCATAGCCAAGCCAACCCTCACCACCCATAATCCCTCTCCCATTTCAGACCCTCACCGTCGTCGTCAGCCGCTGGATCGCCGTGCGCCACCGCCGCAAAGTAGCCGCCGCAAGTCGCCCATTTTCGAGCAGCAGCAAAGCAGTAAGGTATGCTACTTCCCACCCTAGTATATCTTTGCACAGTTATCCAAATATTGATTTGTAGAATCCTATACGAAGACCACATGACCCTCTTGAACCTTATGGAATTAGTTTGGGGTATTGTGTCCTGTGTCACTCGCAATTCATGACGCAAAACAGGAAAAAAATCCAATTTATAGTTCAGAAAACTGTCCCAAACACCCATGTTCATGGCCATTTTTCTTCCAACCTAGTTGATATTTTTAAATTCTACTTAAACAGTAATTTAGATAACATAACCGAGATTTAATCCCTTTAATTAGTTTATTTTAATTTGTTGTATGCTGTAATTTATTCGTGGTTGAAGTTGACAAAAAACTTAGTTTTCTAAACCTAAAATTTTCTGAAACGGTGTGCGTCCCGCTAAATGAGGCAACTTCGTCGTTTGCAAATTGCATCGAAAGGCGCATATCGTAAACATAGACGTGTAGAATTTTGTGAAAGTTGATTTGGATGTGCGTTCACACCGGAATCAACACGTATCCGTCGAAAAGCCCTGTATCGGCCCGTTCTGACACTCGTCACAATTTTGTGTGTGCTTGTCATTTCGTAACGAAACTTGCGTCATTATATTCATAGCGTTATGCTGGTCCTGTGATCCAAGTTTGGTTCGATTCTAATAACGTTAACTAAATCCTATTTCGTGGGCCCTACGGTTCTGCTTGACGGACGATTTTGTGACCGGCTCATCGGAATCCAATTATGGACGTTCCGTTGGGTTCATATCATAGTTCTGGACTTGTAGACACTAAGTTTGACAAATTTGGAGAACTTTATCTCTGGGTGCAAAGTGGGCCACATGAGGACCCCGCTTTGACCAGAAACTGTCAATTCTGCCCCTGTGTCCAAATTGGAATTATGGGTAGTCAATCCTAGCTATTTTAAGTATTTTGAGAGCAATTGTAATATTTGTTTCAGCGTCCGGAGGCATACCTGAAGATTTTACTTTTACTGGAGCAACTGAAGGAGTACAGAATCCAGACAAGTGTACCTTGCCAAACTTGCAATAATTTTTTTTGATATTATTTGCTTGAGTTATTTCTGTGATGTACCTGTTCAACTTAGGACCGTGAGACGTTGCTTAGCATTCAAACAAGATTTGGGTGTCTACGCTGTACGCGGAGTCATATAACGTCACTTAGAGAGTTAATACCACGATCCTATATATTTTACGTGCTTGACTTATCAAGTACGACATACCATAGGACACTTAACACTATTTATGTGACAAAATCTTTTCTGAGTTATTCGTGATGATTCTGTATAGGCTTACAGGATTCGTAACATAAGATTTGCATATACATAGATATCATTATGACTCGTTGTACTAGCTAAAGGTCATGATCTTGCGTGTTATGGACATGAGACATCGTGGACATGAGACGTGTAATTACATTAGGTGGGAAGAGACACACAGACTACATGCTGATTACATACATATATATATATTTATTATTGAGGTGCTTTAGTCTCTGTTCCAGAGCTTGGCCCATTACGTAATATTACTGCTACCGGCTCCCCGACACAGAGCTTGTAGTGGTCTCAGCCTGAGTACTAGTGAAGCTCTCATTTGCATATCACATAACCGGTTACATAGCTTACCCTGAGGATCTATTTTTATATACTATATTTTATTTGGCTTGAGTTATTCTTGTACCTTGCTATGTCCCCTGAGGACCTGGATCCAGATTATGTCCCCAGGTGCAGTAGAAGAGGAATACCCCGAGATATACGGGACAACAGCTGACGTTGGAGCAGTACTGGCACTAGAGGACGAGGTTGTGCTAGAGGATTTTTCTTGAGTATTCTGTTACATACTCAGTTAGTTCTGTTTCCAGCTATTCTATATCTTGACTCTTGGATTATTGTATTAAACTTATTATCGGGTTGTTCTCTGAGACACTTTTTATTGGAACTTGTTGATGGACTATATTTCTTTTTGATTAGTTTGACATTTTGAATTGTGTTTACTTTCTGTGGATGATATTATAATTAGACTATGACATGTATATTAGACCATTGTATTTGTTTTACAGCTTAAGTACACTCTAACGGGTCCATTAAATTGGGTTTGTCCATTGGAGTTGTGCTTCTGGCCATTGCCACGTGGCTAGTCCCTCGATATTTTGGGACTGGAGCGTGACATAGTTTATGTGGTGACCTTTGCAGGTCAACGACTATATTGCTTCGGTTTTAACTAAGGAACAGAGCAAGCCTGCAATTTAGATATGATAAATTATAGGATCTCATCCACTTGTTGATCTGTTCTTAACCTCTATATCGACTTCAAAATAATTTTTTGACTTGCATCCTGTCTTGATTTCTCTATACGATTCTCATAGTTTACTTTGTATGCAGAGTAATGGACCCACGAGCTGGCGACGAGACTCCTGTAGGTACACCATAAGGTGTTGTGGTCACCTACGATGATGGAGTGATACCATTGGGTGGAGATCCATCCGCTCAACAAAGCAATCAAGCAGATCAGCACGCCTCAAGGTTCCGACGAGACGACATTCCACCACCGTCGTAGTTTACTCCACAAATGCCTATTTTTTCACCAGGATAGGCTAGGGACGGACAACAGATGTTCCAAATGTTCTACGCAATAATGGAAGCTCAACAACAGGTTCATCAAGAGGCTCAGCGTCATGAGGTAGAGAACTTAAGGAACAGCCTAGTAATCGTACTAGAGTAGGCGAACCCACCAGCTAGGCAACCATCAACGAGATCTATCACTGATTTTCGCTAGCTGAAGCCCCGTATATTTTCTGGCAAGGAGGAGCCCACTGAAGTTCATTATTGGCTCACAAATACTCAACACCAGTTGAAAGCAGCTGAGCTTCCGAGGGAGCATAGGATAACTGCCGTCAGGATGTAGTTGACGGGCAAAGCACATTATTGGTGGCTATCTGAGGAGAGACGGCTCAGACCGGACTGAGTCACTTGGGAGGAGTTCTCTAGACTATTCCAGGATATGTATATTCCAGCCATTGCCAGAGCAGAACTTAGAGATAAGTTTAACCGCCTCATTTAAGGCAATATGACGGTAGAAGAGTACAATGCAGAGTTCATCCATTTGGGTCGCTTTTCCCCTACTTTGATTCCGATAGAAGAGGACAAGGCGGAGAAGTTCTTCGAAGGACTTAGTTTTGAGCTAGAGAGATTGATCGGATCAGTTGCACCTACTTCATACACGAACGTCCTTGCTATAGCACGACGCATAGAGCACGTCACCAGGAGAGTGTCCAGCCTGAAATGGTCATTCACCTCAGCACCAGCCAGAGCACCACACGAGGAGTCTACAAAGCGACCCAGAGGAATCTACCACAAAGAACAACATCAAGAGCCACATTCCTTCCTACTTGTCACTACTGTGGCAAGGTAGGCCATATCGAGAGGGAGTGCAGACGTAAGTTGGGACTATGCTTGATTTATGGATCCAACTAACATCCAGCCAAGGATTGCCCTGAGCGTTGAGAGGGAGCACCGATGGTTGATCGACCAGCTTTACCAGCACCGAGACCAGTCCAGCAGCCACCTAGGCCAGTGTATCCAACATTGGGAGAACCACATATAGGATTTGGAGGAGTCAGACCACCAGCTCCAGGAGGGTATCAGTCGAGCCCACCTTTGGCACCACAGGCAGCACTATTTCAGTAGGCTCGGCAGCAGAGAGGACCAGCTCAGGGACGAGGACATGCATTTGCATTGACTATTAAAGAGGAAGCTACTGCAGGAGAGGTCATAACAGGTACTATATTAGTAGCTTCATTACCTGCTGTAGCTTTATTCGATTCTGGAGCATCGCATTCATTCATAGCTACTAGATTCATAGCCACACATAAAGTAGCTACTGCACCCCTTTCGAAGACTAAGAGAATCTTAGAGGAGGCAAAATTATCCCAATTAGTGACATTTGTAGATCTTGTTCAGTAGTAGTCTGTGGGAGAGAGATGCGAGCTCAATTCTTGATCTTTTCCATGCCGGATTATGATGTTGTACTTGGTATGGACTGGATGAGTCAGTTCCATGCGACTCTAGATTGTCGGCTTGGACGGGTTATATTTAGACCGCCTGGACATCCGGAGTTTGAGTTTCTTCGGAGAGCTAAAGAGCAATGTGTTCAGCCTACACTTAGGGTACTCTCTGCAGAAGGGGAGTTTGAGTACCCAAAGGTTATATCTAAGTTTGTGGATGTATTTTCCGATGATCTTCCAGCCTTACCACCTGATCGGAAAATAGAATTCATAATAGACTTGACTCCAGGGGTGGAGCCTATCACTTCATCAGTGTACCGGCTAGCACCTAAGGAGTTGGTAGAATTGAAGAAGCAAGTTGATGATCTTATGGAGAAGAATTTTATTCGACCCAGTGTTTCACCATGGGGAGCACCCATACTATTTATGCCAAAGAAGGATAGGACGGTACGCCTGTGTATTTGACTACAGGGTACTGAACAATATTACCATCAAGAACCGGTATCCCTTGCCACGCATTGACGATCTATTCGATCAGTTGAGTGGTGCTAGTGTATTCTTAATGATCGATCTTAGATCTGGTTATCATCAGATTAGAGTACGAAAAGAGGATATACCAAAGACAGCCTTCAGGACCAAGTATGGATACTATGAGTTTTTAGTTATGTCGTTTGGTTTAACCAACGCGCCAGCTGTGTTCATGAGTTTAATGAATATAGTTTTTCATCAGTACTTAGATAAGTTCGTGGTTGTGTTTATTGATGACATTTTGATACATTCCAAGAGCCATGAAGAGTATGAGGATCATCTCAGAATCGTGCTAGAGACGTTGAGACTGGAGAAACTGTATGCCAAACTCAGTAAATGTGAGTTTTGTCTGGATAGGGTGCCTTTTCTGGGAAATATCATGCGCCGAGCCACCCCATCTTCCGTTTGGTATCATAAACCCAACGGACAAAAAGGTTCGGAAGAGTCCTCCTAATATTCTGGTCTTTTAGTTTCGATATCTTTCAGGAGAAGGACTTTCAGTTGATCCGGAGAAGGTTACTGCAATAGAAACTTGGCCCACACCTATATCAGTTGCGGAAGTGAGAAGTTTTCTCGGACTTGCTGAATACTATTGAAGGTTCGTGGAGAATTTCTCAAGGATTGCAGAGCCTATGACGCATAAGGACCAGGAGTTTGCATGGACGAAAGTTTGTCAGAAGGCCTTTGAGGAGTTGAAGAGGCGATTGACGACAGCACTGATCTTGACTCTTCCTTCAGGATCGGGAGGATTCGTTGTTTATAGTGATGCGTCAGGCAGTGGACTAAGATGTGTTTTGATGCAATATGGCAAAGTTATCGCTTATGCATCGAGATAGCTAAAGGTTCATGAGAAGAACTATCCGACGCACGCTCTTGAGCTAGCTGCAGTAATATTTGCATTAAAGATATGGAGGCACTATCTTTATGGAGAGAAGGTGGAAATCTTTACTGATCACAAAAGTCTGAAGTATGTCTATACTCAGAAAGAGCTCAATATGAGACAGAGACGTTGGTTAGAGTTAATGGTTGATTTTGATATAGATTTGCAGTACCATCCGGACAAGGCGAATGTCGTAGCAGACTCACTCAGCAGGAAGCCCACAGCTTATTTCTTGACGATGGAGCCCCAACTATTAGAGGATCTACAAGAGCTTGGAATAGAGATTATTTTGCCAAGGCAGAGTGGGTTGTTGGTGGATCTTGAAGTTAAGTCATCACTAGTGGAGAGGATTAAGGCGATATTACCCACAGATGCTAGGTTCCAGAGACTTAAAGAGAAGACGAAAGCCGGCATGTAGACGGGACTTCGAATCTATTAGGATGGGATATTAAGATGCGAAAATAGACTATATGTTCTGAATGGGGAGTTGAGACATGAGTTGATGTCTGAAGCACAAAGCTCCATGTACTCTATTCATTCGGGAGGTACGAAGATGTACCAAGATTTGAGGCAGTACTATTAGTGGCATGGGATGAAGAGAGAGATTGCACGATTTATGGCAAAATATTTGGTCTGTCAGCAAGTTAAGGCCAAGCATCAGAGAACCGCTGGTATGTTACAACCGCTTCCTATACCCGAATGGAAGTAGAAACATATCACTATGGATTTTGTTATAGGATTTCTAAGAAGCCCCATTGGGAAGGATGCAGTCTGGGTTATTGTGGATTGACTAACCAAATCAGTACATTTTTTGTTGTTCAGAGTTGGACAGCCCACAGAGATTCTAGCCGACATGTATATACGACAGATCGTAAGATTACATGGAGTACCGGTTAGTATTATGTCTGATCGTGACTCAATATTCATTTACCATTTTTGGTGAAGCATGCAGGAGAGTCTTGGCACCCCACTCAAGTTCAGTACTGCTTACCATCCACAGATAGACGGTCAGTCGGAGCGCACGATTCAGACTCTGGAGGATATGCTGAGGTCGTGTATATTAGACTTCGGAGGGTCCTGGAAAGACCATTTGTACTTGGTGGAGTTCTCTTACAATAACAGCTACCAGGCGAGCATCCAAATATCATTTTTTGGGGCGCTATACGGCAGGAAGTACAGGTCACCGATATGTTGGAGTGACGTTGGCGAGGGTCAGATACTCGGTCCGGAGTTAGTGATGTAGACAGTTGAGAAGGTGAAGCAAATTCAGAGTCATCTTCGTACAGCTCAGGACAGAGAAAAGCATTGGGCTGACACACACCGCCAACCTTTGGAGTTCAAGGAAGGAGAACATGTATTCTTGAGGATCTCACCTACTCGAGGTACTATTCGATTTGGGAGCAAAGGCAAGCTGAGCCCGAGGTACATTGGACCATTGGATATTTTGGAGCGTATTGGTGAGGTGGTGTATCATCTTGCATTACCCCCATCTCTAGAGGGAGTGCATGATGTATTCCATGTCTCACAGCTGAGGAGATACATGACCGACCCAAGTCACGTAGTCGATCATTCTGAGATTACAATGGGACCTAGCTTAAGGTATTAAGAGCAGCCAGTTGGGATACTTGACATTAGTGAGAAGATATTATGGGTTAGACAATTAAATTGGTCCGGGTAGCTTGGTATCACTCCCCCGGCGAATCTACTTGAGAACGAGAGGATATCATACGCTAGCGTTATCCTCACCTATTCGAAGATGCAAGTAAGACCTAAGAACTACCTTTAGGTTACCATGATTATTTTAAAATTCCTTAGTAGTTGATTCTTAATTGCGATGACGTAATTCTTTTAAGGTGGGTAGATTGTAAACACCCTAAATTTTAGAATTTAATTTAAAATTTTATATGATTGTAGATTTTTTTTAGTTAATTATAATAAATATTTTTCATGGATTTATATTTTTGTGTATTAAATTAATTATTAAAATTGTGCAAAAATTATATTTTTGGGTGTATAATTAATAATAGGATATTATGTAATTTTTCTGGAATTTATTGGGTTCCAAAACTATTTTTTTTATAGCAAATATCATTATTTTAACAAAACCAACCCAAACCAAACCAAACCAAACTGAACCAAACCGAACCAAACTAGACCAAACCTACTGAACCGAATCCTATTCGACCCGTACCCGCAAACCCAGAACCCGACCCGTCCCTTTCACCTTCATAAACGTACCCGACTCCTTCCTTCCCCTCCCCTAAAAATATCGCCGACCTCCTTCCTTCCCCTCCTTGTAACGTTCACCTCGACAGCCTATAAAACCCACAACTAAGCCGACTCTCACCACCCAAAATCCCTCTTCCATTTTAGACCCTCGCCATAGCCGTCAGCCGTCGGACCGCCGCGGGCCACCGCCGCAAGGTAGCCACCGCAAGTCGCCCATTTTCGAGCAGCAACAAAGCAGTAAGGTATGCTACTTCCCACCCTCATATCTCTTTGCACAGTTATCCAAATATTGATCTGTTGAATCATATGCGAAGACCACATGAACCTCTCGAACCCTGTGGAATTAGTTCTGGGTATTGTGTCCTGTGTCGGTCGCAATTCATGACGCAAAACAGGAAAAAAGACCTAATTTATAGTTCAGAAAACTGTCCCAAACACCCATGTTCATGGCCGTTTTTCTTCCAACCTAGTTAACATTTTTAAATTCCACTTGAACAGTAATTTAGAAAACATAACCAAGATTTAACCCCTTTAATTAGTTTATTTTAATTTGTTGTATGCTGTGATTTATTCATGGTTGAAGTTGACCAAAAATTTGGTTTTCTAAACCCAATTTTTTTCAAAATGGGGTACGTTCCGCTAAACGAGGCAACTTCATCGTATGCAAATTGTATCAAAAGATGCGTATCATAAATTTAGAGGTATGAAAATTTGCAAAACTTGATTTGGATGTGCGTGCACACCGAAATCAACGTGTATCCGTCGAAAAGCCCCGTATCGACCCGTTCTGATACTCGTCACAATTTCGTGTGTGCTTGTCTTTTCGCAACGAAACTTGTCACGCCCCAGTCTCAAAATACCGAGGGACTAGACACGTGGCAATGGCCAACAACATACACCGATGGGCAAATCCAATTTAATGGACCCATCAGGGTATACTTAAGCTGTAAAACAACAGTAAGGGTCTATGATACTAATCTCATCCACAGAAATGAATACAATCAAGATGAAATATAAATCAACATCAAGTCTCAATAAAATATATCTTGGGGAACAACCCGATAATAAGTCTGATACAGCAGTCAATAGATAAGAAATAAAGAGTATAACAACAGCAAAGACTGAGTATAGATAAAGCAGATACTCAGGAGAAATCCTCGGCGATTACCTCATCCTCGGGTTCTGGTACTGCTCCAATGTCTGCTCCTGTCCCGTACACTTCGGGGTAGATCTCCTCTGCTAAACCTGGGGACATAATCCGAATTCCAGGTCCTCAGGGGACATAGCAAGGTATAAGAATAACTCAAGCCAAAATAAATGCAGTACAATAATAAATGAATCAATAGGGTAAACTATGTAACTAGCTAAGTGATATGCAAGTTGAGAGCATCACTAGAACTCAGACTGAGACCACTATAAGCTCTGTGTCGGGGAGCCGGTAGCAGTGATATCACTAGTAGAGTGCCTAGCTCTGATGTAGAGTCTAGAGACTCACAATAATAAATATATATATAAAATCAGCCTGTAGCCTGTGTGTCTCTCCCCAACCAATGTAATCACACGTCTCATGTCCATGACACTCAAGATCATGTCTAATGCAGCAAGTCATAATGATATCTATGCATATGTATAAAGTATATATCATGAATCTTGTATCCTATACAGAATCACCATAAATATCTCAGGAAGATTCTGTCTTATGAATAGTGTCAAGTGTCCTATGGTATGACGTACTTGATAATGCAAGCATGAAAATGTATAGGGTCGCGATATCAATCTCTAGGTGATGTTACACAACACCGCATACGGCGTCGACACCCAAATATTATTCGGACGCTAAGCAATGTCACACGGTCCTAGGTTGAACCGATACATCATGTAGAAAATTCAAGGAAATAATATAATATAATTGCTGCAAGTATGGCAAGGTACACTTGCTTGGGGTTTGGTTTCCAACTATTGCTCTGGTATCAGCGGAATCTGCAGGTACTCCTCCGGTTGCTAAAATAAACACTAACATCATGTTCAGAGGATATAAAATAGCTAGAATTGCCTTTTCATAAGTCCAATTTGGACACAGGGGCAAAATTGACAGTTTCTGGTCAAAGTGGGGTCCACATGTGGCCCACTTCGCACCGAAAAATGTGCCAGAGACAATGTTCTCCAAATTTGTCAAACTTAGTGTCTACAAGTCCAAAACGATGATACGAACCCAACGGAATGTCCAGAACTAGATTCCGATGAGCTAATCACAAAATTGTCCGTCAAGTAGAGCCGTGGGGCCCACGATACGGGATTTTGTCAACGCTCTCAGAATCAAACCAAACTTGGATCACAGGACCAGCGTATTGCTACGAGTCTGATGGCACAAGTTTAATTTTGCAACAATGAGCGTAGACGAAGTTACAACGAGTTTTAGAATAGGGCCGATATGGGGTGTTGTCGACGGATACGCGTTGATTTCGGTGTGCATGCACATCCAAATCAACTTTCGTGAAATTTCACACGTCCGTATTGACAGAGCTCACCTTTCGGTGAAGTTCGCACACGACCAAGTCGCCTCGTTTAGCGGGGTGCACCTAGTTCTGGGAAAAATTAGGATTTTAAATAACAAATATTTTGGTCATTTTTACCCTCAAATAAAATACAATTTATAGCTCAATAAAATAAACTAAAAATAGGGTTTAAAACTCGGTTATATGGTCTAAATAACTGTTCAAGCAAAATTTGAAAACATTTAATAGGTTGGTCGCAAAACGGTCGTGAACTGGGGAGTTCGGGATAAATTCTGAATTTTTAGAAATTGGGAAATATTTCCTGATTTTGTATCGTAGTTTGCGACCTATACAGGACGCGATACCCTAGTCTAATTGTACAGGGTTTGAGAGGGTCACGAGGTCTACGCGTACGATTCGACAAAATGAGATACGGATCTACGGACAGGGAGTTACGCGCGTAGGAAAACTGTTACCTCGATGCTGATGTTGGCGACAGGTTGACGCGGCGAGGCACGGCGGCGGGTTGCTGCTCGTCGGGGGCAAAGCTGCGACTGGTGGGGCTGCTCAGGGAGGGTGTTGGCGGCATGGCTCGGTGGCGGGGGCTCGGGGTCCGTCGGTGTATCGCTGGAGGGGAGAAGTAGATCGTGGCGGTGCTGGTGATTGTGATAGTGATGATTGGCGGAGGAGAGTGGTGGTGATGGGTGATGGGGGCAGCTGGAGGATAGTGGTGGTGGAGGCGGTGACAACGGGGGTTCGTCGGGGTCAGGATGTCAAGGTCACGGCGGAGTCGTCGGGGAATGGCTAGAAGTCGAGGGATTCAGGATTGTTACTGTAGCAACGGGTTGGGTCGGGTTTGCGGGTTTTAGATTTGGATCTGACCCGATCTAATAAGGTATGGGTCCGGTTCGGGTTAGCGGGTCAGGTTCAAATCCGAATCTGACCCGATCCAATAGGGTTGGTCCAGTTCAGCATGGGTTCGGTTCGATTTAATAGTAAACCGGATTGGTTTAATTTGGTTCAATTTGGTTTAATTAAAATCTTAGTTTTTAGGTCTTTAAAAAATAGTTCTGGGGTCCAATAAATTCCAGAAAAATTACACTATGTTTAATATTTTATTTTATACCAAAAAATATTATTTTTAAAATATTTTAATATTTAATAAAATCACAAAAAAAATTTAATACCAGAAAATATTTATTTTAATTAGTTAAAAATTCCAGAAAATCCCAAAAATTTATTTTTTAAAATATTAAAAAATCTGGGGGTTTACAATCTACCTTTCTTAAGAGGATTGCGTCCTCAAAATCAAAGAATAACAAAACATAACCGGTCAGAAGAGATGACACGGTTGCAAAATATGTTCGAAGCACGACAAAACCAAAGAATCATGATCAAAGAGAAATCGAAGGAAGAGGGTTAAGCAAAACACATAGGGAAGGAATAAAGTATTTCCCTAGACAATGGAAGTTAAGTAATTCAAGAGTAAAGAAATCTGGTTAGAGCAAGAAAAACTACAGTTTAGAAAAACTAGGTTATCAATTATTAACAAGTTCAAAATTACTAGGTTTATGGCTAAGGTCATGAACTAACAGGCAAGTGCTAAAGCAATGCTAGGAATAGATAGCTATGATAAAACTTAAATCTTACGCATATTCGCTACTCTACGAGTCTGCTCGTCCTCCATGGTCATCGCAAAAGCTTGTCCGCGTCCTTGCGGTGGTGCCCTCTGCTGTTGCTGGGCCTGCCGGAAGAGTGCTGCTTGTGGTGCTAAGGGTGGCCTCGGCTGATATCCTCCCGGTGCTGGTATGGCTTCTCGGTTAATCATCGGTGTTTCTCCTCGATGTGTTGTGTAATATCTGGCTAAATGTTGGCTGGATCCGCAAATCAAGCACATTCCCAACTTGCGTCTGCACTCCCTCTTAATATGGCCTACCTTGCCACAATAGTGACAAGTAGGAAGGAATGAGGCTCTTGGTGCTGCTCTCGGTGGTAGATTTATCTATTGTCGCTTTGCAGACTCCTCTTGTGATGCTCTGGTTGGTGATGATATAAACGGCCATTTTAGGCTAGACTCTCTCCTGGTAATGCGCTCCATGCGTCAGGCTGCAGCAAGAACGTCCGAGTATGAAGTAGGTGCAACAGATACGATCAATCTCTGTAGCTCAAAGTTTAGTCCGTCGAAGAACTTCTCGGCCTTCTCTTCTTCTGTCGGGATCAAGGTAGGGGTGAAGCGACACAGACGAATAAACTCCGCATTATATTCTTCCACTATCATATTGTCTTGAGTGAGGCAATTGAACTTGTCCCGAAGTTCTGATCGAGCAATAGATGGAATGTACATCTCTTGAAAGAGTCTAGATAACTCTTTCCAAGTGATTCGGTCTGGTCCGAGCCGTGTCTCCTCAGTTAACCACCAGTGATGTGCATTACCCGTCAACTGCATCCGGACGACAGTCATCCAATGCTCTCTTGGAAGCTCAGCTGCTTCCAATTGATGTTGAGTGTTTGTGAGCCACTCATGAACTTCAGTGGGCTCCTCCTTGCCTGAAAAGGTACTGGGCTTCAGCTGGAGGAAATTGGTGATAGATCCCATCGATGGCCGTCGAGCTGGTCGGTTCGCCTGCTCCAGTGCGATCACTATACTATTTTGCAAATTCTCTGCCCCGTGACGCTGAACCTCTTATTGAATCTGCTGTTGAGCTTGCATCATTGCGTAAATTATTTGAAATATCTGATGTCCGTCCATAGCCTGCCCTTGTCAGAATACGGGCATTGGTGGAGAAAACTGCGACGGAGGTGGAATGTTATCTCGCCAAAATCTAGAAGCATGCTGATTTGCTTGACTACTTCGGTGAGTGGAGGGATCTCTACTTAATGGCGTCACTTCATCTTCTCCGTAGGTGGCTACAACACCTTGTGGTATTCTTGCAGGAGTTTTATCGTTTGCTCGTGGATCCATTACTCTGCATCCAAAATAACTATAAGAGGCGCACAGAAGATTCAAGGCAGGATGCAAGTCAAGAAATTAATTCGAATCCGATATAGATATCAATAATGATTCAATCAAGTGGATGAGAACCTAAAACTTATCCTATCCTTGTCGCATGCTTGCTCGGACCCTTAGTTGAAACTGAAGTAATTTAGTCGTAGACCTGCATGGGCCACAACAAAAACTATATCATGCCCTAGTCCCAAAATACCGAGGGACTAGACACGTGGCAATGGCCAGCAGCACACACCGATGGGCAAATCCAATTTAATAGACCAATTAGGGTGTACTTAAGCTGTAAAACAACAGTAAGGGTCTATGATACTAATCTCATCCACAAAAATAAATACAATCAATATGAAATATAAATCAACATCAAGTCTCAATAAAATATATCTCGGGGAACAACCCGATAATAAGTCTGATACAACAGTCAATAGACAAGAAATAAAGAGTATAACAACAGCAAAGACTGAGTATAGATAAAGCAGATACTCAGGAGAAATCCTCGGCGATCACCCCATCCTCGGGTTCTGGTACTGCTCTAATGTCTGCTCCTGTCCCGTACACTTCGGGGTAGATCTCCTTTGTTAAACCTGGAGACATAATCCGGATTCCAGGTCCTCATGGGACATAGCAAGGTACAAGAATAACTCAAGCCAAAATAAATGCAGTGCAATAATAAATGAATCAATAAAGTAAACTATTAACCAGCTAAGTAATATGCAAGTTGAGAGCATCACTAGAACTCAGACTGAGACCACTACAAGCTCTGTGTCGGGGAGCCGGTAGCAGTGATATCACTAGTAGAGTGCCTAGCTCTGATATGGAGTCTAGAGCCTCATAATAATAAATATATATATAAAATCAGCCTGTAGCCTGTGTGTCTCTCCCCAACCAATATAATCATACGTCTCATGTCCATGACACGCAAGATCATGTCTAATGCAGCAAGTCATAATGATATCTATGCATATGTATAAAATATATGTCACGAATCCTGTATCCTATACAGAATCACCATGAATATCTCAGGAAGAAGGGGCAGGGTCGGCCGATGGGGAAGACTTGCGGGCGGGAAGGCGGAGCATCGACGGCGGAATCGATCGGCCGCGGGGAGGCGGTGGGAGGCGAAGCGGCGGGGAACGGCTAGAAGTCAAGGGATTCGGGATTTTTACTGTAGCAACGAGTTGGGTCAGGTTTATGGGTTTTATATCCGGATCCGACCCGATCCAATAAGGTATGGGTCAGGTTCGGGTTAGCGGGTCGGGTTTAAATCCGAATCTGACCTGATCCAATAGGGTTGGTCCGGTTCAGCAAGGGTTCGGTTTAATAGTAAATCGGGTTGGTTTAATTCGGTTCAGTTTGGTTTAATTAAAATCTTAGTTTTTAGGTCTTTAAAAAAATAGTTTTTGGGTCCAATAAATTCAAGAATAATTACACTATGTCTAATATTTTATTTTACACCCAAAAATATTATTTTCATAATATTTTAATATTTAATAAAATCATAAAAAAAATTATACCAGAAAATATTTATTTTAATTAGTTAAAAATTCCAGAAAAATCTCGAAAATTTATTTTTTAAAATTTTGAAAAATCTGGGGGTTTACAAAATTTGTGCCATCGGATTCATAGCATTACGCTGGTCCTGTGACCCAAGTTTGGTTCGATTCTGAGAACGTTGACGAAACCCCGTTTCGTGGGCCCTACGGTTCCACTTGATGGACGATTTTGTAACCGGCTCATCAGAATCCAGTTCTGGATATTCCGTTGGGTTGGTATCACAGTTCTGAACTTGTAGACACTAAGTTTGACGAATTTGGACAACTTATAGGTAGTCAATCATAGCTATTTCAAGTATTCTGAGAGCAATTGTAATATTTGTTTCGTATCATAGTCTCTGGCATATTTTCGGAGCGAAGTAGGCCACATGAGGACCCCGCTTTGACCAAAAACTGACAATTCTGCCCTGTGTCCAAATTGAACTTATAGGTAGTCAATTATAGTTATTTCAAGTATTCTGAGAGCAATTGTAATATTTGTTTCAGCGTTCGGAGGCATACCTAGAGATTTTACGTTTATAGGAGCAACTGTAGGAGTACAGAACCCAAGCAAGTGTACCTTGCCAAACTTGTAGTAGTTTCTTTGATATTATTTGCTTGAGTTATTTCTGTGATATACCTGTTCAACTTAGGATCGTGATACGTTGCTTAGCGTCCAAACAAGATTCGGGTGTAGATGCCGTACGCAGAGTCGTGTAATGTCACTTAGAGAGTTGATACCACGATCCTATATATTTTACATGCTTGCTTTATCAAGTACGACATACCATAGGATACTTGACATTATTCATGTAACAAAATTTTTCCTGAGTTATTTGTGGTGATTCTGTATAGGCTTACAGGATTCGTGACATAAGATTTTCATATACATAGATATCATTATGACTCGTTATACTAGCTAGAGTTCATGATCTTGCATGTTATGGACATGAGACGTCGTGGACATGAGACGTGTGATTACATTAGGTAGGGAGAGACACACAGACTACAGGCTGATTACATACATATATATATATATATATATATATATATATATATATATTATTGAGGTACTTTAGTCTCTGTTCCAGAGCTTGTCCCATTACGTGATATTACTGCTACCGGCTCCCCGACACAGAGCTTATAGTGGTCTCAGCCTGAGTACTAGTGATGCTCTCATTTTCATATCTCATAGCTGGTTACATAGCTTACCATAAGGATCTATTTTTATATACTACATTTTATATTGTTTGAGTTATTCTTGTACCTTGCTATGTCCCCTGAGGACCTGGATCCGGATTATATCCCCAGGTACAGTAGAAGAGGAATACCCCAAGATATACGGGACATGAGCTGACGCTGAAGCAGTACTGACACCAGAGGACGAGGTTGTGCCAGAGGATTTTTCCTGAGTATTCTGTTACATAATCAGTTAGTTCTGTTTCCAGTTATTCTATATCTTAACTCTTAGATTATTGTATTAAACTTATTATCGGGTTGTTTCCCGAGATACTTTTTATTGGAACTTGTTGATGGACTATGTTTTTTTATTAGTCTAACATTTTGAATTATGTTTACTTTCTGTGGATGAGATTAGAATTAGACTGTGACATATATCTTAGACCATTATATTTGTTTTACAGCTTAAGTACACTCTAACAGGTCCATTAAATTGGATTTGTCCATTGGATTTGTACTGCTGGTCATTGCCACGTGGCTAGTCCCTCGGTATTTTAGGACTGGGCGTGACAACGTCCCTATATCATATCGCTCGGTATGTCCCTTTACAGTTTCACTCCTCGGTTTACCCTTAGACCCGTGCCAAACGTAAATGCTTATGTTTTCATAAATACATGCTTGCCTTCTTACATGTTAACTTGTACTTATTGTCTCAATTTAATGCTTGTCACTTATATGTGTAGAAGCATGAAAAATACGCTGCAGAATTATACGCAGTATGCATAAAACCCGCGTAAAGCATAGTTTCAGTGCTGTGTGGCATAAGACATGACTTCAGAGCCATCGGCGTACATCAGAGCTTTATCGCTAGTACAGCGTAAAATGTAAGCTCCAGAACAACCCGCGTAATATAGTATTTTCAGACTGCTTCAGCGTAAAAAGGTTGTCATATCACCACTTTGGCGTAAAACCTGCTCGCTTTTAATGCAGTAGAAAGTTGTACAGGAAACCCCTCATATTCTTCGAACGAACCTGTCAGATCACGCAGTGAACCTGACCCCTGACAAAGAGTACTGCATGCTACCCAGACGATGGTTGTAATGATGATTAGGCACAGAGACCCAGACCATTGTTTAGTGACATTTTCTTAATATAAATTGCTTTTACGCATTCAAGGGAATACGCTGCCTAGTTTTACACAGGCAGATGTGAGATTTTACGCTCAGCAGGAGACGAAATGAACCGCCACGTCAAAAGCTGCTCTTCGTACAGAGCTCGAGGCACGTCTCTGCAGTTAATGCGCGTGATGGGGGCAGATCTCTGCATTTAATGTACGAGATTTGGTTCTACTTTCAAAGACTGGGTGAGCCATAATTATGGCTAATACGTCCACATCATCACCTCTGCATATTACGCCATCAGGCTATTTTCAGCTATAGGAGCACGCTGTACGCTATCTCCTTGAAATATGCCGACCTGGCTATTTTCAACTATAGGAGTACGCCGTATGCTATCTCCTCGGAATATGCCAACTAAGGCTATATTTGCATTGGTGCGTGATAAGGCTATTTAGTCCAGGATACGCTCAAGACCTCAGTCAAGGAAGGAGGATCGGCTATCTTTTACGCTAGGTACCTATCCATGAAGCATCAGACTTCTACGCCAACTTGATAACTATTTGGCTTCTACGCCATGGTGATAGTCATTGGCTTCTACGCCAACCTTTTCTACGCGAGGGGCAGTTACCTACGTGGCTTGCATGCCGTGATCTTCGCAGCAGTTATACGCGTTACCTCATAATGGGACACGCATCACACGCGGATTCAGAAGATCATTTATACGTGGGTGGCAGTTATTATAACCGCCGCGTAAAAAGTGCCACACTTTCCACTGTTCGACTTTTACGCCGACTGGACGGTTACTGTCACCAAACTCTATAAACAGAGACCTCTATTGACAGAGGTCAGGGGGGAGACAAGGTCGAACAGAGGTCAAAAAAATCAAAGAGAGAAGAATCAAGAGCACAGACAGAGAGTAGTGATCGACGATTTTGGCATCGAGCATCCACTCTCTCTTGCAATCTTTGAAGCTATTCCTTATTCTACAGCACTTCTTCATCATCGTGTGGTCCAAGGGACAAAGTGATCGACCGCAGATCAGACTCCTATAGCAATATTTACCCAGATTAAATTTTGTACTTAACATCCTCGTATAGGATTAATTGTACTTCTTGTTTGTAAACCAAAGAAAGGGTTTTGTATAAACCTAGTTTCATTTCTTTCGTTTATTATCAAACACAAGATGGCGACTCTGCTGGGGATGTCTTTCTCATCTGACGAGAAAGCAATTGCTCAACACGATGCAGTATCAGTAGGATCAATGAAGAAGACCTTGGTCGTCCAATTCGACCAACCTGCCTACGAAGATATGCTTTGATCAGGGGGTAGCTCTCACTCCCTCTCCGTCCAAGACAACAAGAAATTGCACAAAGTATGGATGCCCCGGACATCCCCTACCATTCCTGTCGGCTCTCTGGTTTCTCTGACCAACAAGGTTGTAGCTTCGCAACCTGCGCTCCCCGCGCGTAAAACTCTGTCTCCCGTCTGTGACGTGGCAGACAAAACTTCTGGCAATGCCTTAGTGCTAATCGCGAAGTCTACTCCGCGCTCTGCGCGTAAAACTCTGTTTCCCGTCTGTGACGTGGCAAACAAAACTTCTAGCCATGCCACAGTGCTAACCCAGAAGTTTGCTCCGTGCCGTGCGCGTAAAATTCAGTCTCCCGTCTGTGATGCAGCAGACAAAATTTCTGGCAAGGCATCAGCGCCGAGTCAGAAATTTCAAACGTGCTCCGCGCATAAAAATGCATCCTCCCTCCGTGGAAAAGCAGATGGTTCCTGCAATCTACGCAAGGGAAAACAAGTGGCAGATTTCACAACCTCTCGGCCTTTACGCCATCAAGAGAAGAATCTGCCCGCTCTCCAGATTACGCGAGAAGCTGATGGCCGATTGAGGACTTCCTCAGTTTTACGCCAGCCTGAGCAAAATTCTAGACTACGCCAGGTCAAGCCCCTCAGCGTAAAGAAGACCCAGTTTGCGGATAGACACGCTCCTCGAGGATCATCTGCTACTCATATGGCTGAACTGCTGTATACGGGTGGCAGGGGGAGAGTTATGGTTCCCAATATCCGCATTCCAACTGATGTAAACAGGAAGAACAAACTTTCTTCTTCTTCTGTTAATCCTCCTGACTTGCGTGAATTTCTGATCCAGAAGCGCAAAGATAGGGGATCTTCCAACATGTCTATTATGCCCCCTAGGGAGCACTGTTGTAATAGTCATAAAATTGTAGTTAATTATTGCTGTTCTGAAGCAAAACGGCCGATTTTCGACCGGTTGAACTACTCTATGTCTTTCCAGGAAGAAGAGCCTACATATGCATCAGTGAACATGGCTTCACACGTTCCTAGAGGAAGGTCAAATTCAAGACGTCATCCCTCTAGAACTCCAAGCCAAAGGAGATTCGACAGACTCCTTGAGAATATTGAAGCTGGGGTATTCCGAAACACCCGTTCGAGGTCATGACAACCGGCTTCATATTCTTCTGATTCCGACACTGGGGGTCGCCAGTTTCCCGAATCGGACCCTGAAAGTATAGAGTCAATCTCTACAGAGACCTATACTAACCCTTCAATGACACCCAGAGAAATGGGAGTCTATGCCATTAGAGATGAACGCGAAGAGGCTTCCCCATCAGGAAGTACTGAGCAACGCATTGCTGTGTTGGAGACATCTCTGAAAGAGATACAGTCCATGATAGAGAATATGCACCAGATGATGCTGACCCAACATATAGCTGCTATAGCTCAAGCATCAGTCCCTCCGACTCAGATACATGTGGGGGTGGACTTACCTCCATCCAATGCGAATCAGGAGCCTACTCTAAATCAGGAGTCATCAGCTCCTCCACTTCCTAACTCAGAGAATATATTGCCTCCTGTTGGAGTTACAATACAACCGATCTCTCACCACTCCGCGGTCTCTCTACCAGCTGAAGATCCAATGCAGGCAGTACGTGAATTGAAAGCCCAATTTGACGCCTTGAAACATAAGGACCAGCTCAAGAAATTGGGAATCAACCAGCCTTACCCAGCTATCTGGGATGAGATCCCTTTCCCTCCTAAATACAAACCACAGGCTATGGCTTTGTTCGAGGAAAAGACATCACCGAGCCAGTACATGAACTACATTAGCATGATGACAGTGTTGTTGCAAGGGAATGACGTCCTTCTCACTCGAGTGTTCAAAGGCTGTCTCTCGGGAGAGGCTTATCAGTGGTACCGTAGTCTTGCGGACAACTGCATTACCTCCTTTGAAGATTTCTAAGACTTTATTCTTCGCGCGATTCTACGAAGGAGGGATGGACATGTCTATGTCCTCTCTCATCGAAGTAAAGCAGAAGGAGAAAGAGAACGTTCGCACTTTCATCGAACGTTTTCGTCAAGCCACTTTACAAATGCCTCCCGGAGTTCCAGACTCGGCATTAGTGGACATTTGCAGGAAGAATCTTCTTTCAGTGATCTCAGTGTTCACAGGACCATATCAGTTCCATGATTGGCCCTCATTTATTATCTCAGCGGTAGCTGCTGAAGACAACAGTCGGAAGACGCGTGATAATGAAATTATGATATCTGCCTCTGATAGAGGCAAGAGGTCATCCTCCAACAGCGACCATCCTCGTGGTTCCAAAGGAAAAGAAGCTCTGGCGATCAATACGTCCAGGCAAAAGACTATGGCAACCACACAGACGAAACCTAGGACTTCCAGGCCTATTGAAGTATATTCTTTTGACGACGACGATATTCCGAGCATATTCGAGTGTCTAGTCAAAAGCGACAAGATTACCCTCCCCGAGGTAAAGCGGCCTAATGAAGTCGGCAGTACCAATAACCCCAAGTACTGTATTTTCCATAGGTACATACATCACCTCACAAAGGCGTGTTATGTACTAAAGAGGAAAATCCAGGAGTTGATCGATGCTAAGGCTATCAATCTGCACAATAGCGAGAAGACGGTCACCGCCAATATGATCTCTCTCCAATTTGGCAATCTGCCTCCTCAAGAAGTTCCGGATGGGGTCGTACCTATTTCTCGGACAATGATGAACATCGTTAATCTCCCTCCGGCCAGAGGTCAAAATCATGACCTGGTACCTCTAACTACCTAGCGTGGCGAGATTATGTGGGTTCATCCTGATCTTGTGTCAGAGATCGAGGAAGAGACTCAAGCTGCTAAGGCTAAGTCTAAAAAGAACTCGAAGCATAGACCATGTCATATAGTTGCGACATCCTCTACATCAGAAGAAGAGGCTTTGGCTACCGGAACTCATTCAGGAAAAGCCTACCTCAAGGACTATGGAGGAAATCAGGAAGAAGCAACGACAGACACTTCAGCTGCCAAGCCTTCATAACCGGAACCTGTCATACCAGAGGCCGGTCCTTCTAGACCAACTTCGACGGACAAGGGCAAGCAAAAAGAAGTGCGCTTTGATAAACCTTTGAAGAATATTCAAAACAAAGGTTTGGAGGTGCCATATAACTTCGACATCCTGGCCCAGTTGGCTAATACACCAGCCAGATTGTCCATTTTTGAGCTTCTAAGGCTATCTAAAGACACTCGTCAAGCCTTAAGTGAAGCGTTAATGCAGGCGGATGCATGCTTGACTCAGCTTAAATCCCCCGATAAAGAACCTGTGGCATGTCCTTAATGCCATAGTGTGATGGAAGTGGTCCCCAACATCACTTTCACTCAAGATGACATGCTGTTAAAACATAACAGGCATGACAGACCCCTCTATTACACCGAATATGTCAGTTTTATGGAGGTAGAATGGATTCACATAGATCTGGGATCATCGATCAGTATCATTCCTCATAGTCTGCTCAGACCGCTGAGGATTCCTACCAGCGAATTGGCTTACACCACCACTATAATCGTGGGTTTCAACGCCAGGAAGAGTAAGCCGTTGGGGAAGATTCATCTGAGGATCCAGATTGGTGACCTCAGATCAGTGGCTACATGCTATATCATTAATTCAGAAGTGTCCTACAACATTCTGCTGGACAGACCATGGATCCATGATCACAACATCGTTCCTTCGACTCTACATCAATGCTTCAAATATGTAGATGCCTAAGGAACAGTACAAATGGAGTTTGCTGATCTTAACCCATTTAAAGGAGTAGAATCCTACAACTCCGACGCCATGTTGTACACCCAAGACTACATGGAGGAGGTATCAGGCAAGACAGAGGAAGAATCCCATCGGGAGCCAGAAGAACCCTATGCCGAGCAACCCCTGTCAATCAAGGTGAAAGGGCGAACTACTCGTCCGAAAGTCATGGAATCCATGGCTATCCACTTGAACAAAACCAAGTCAGGACAAGGAGGTGATCCTCTAGTGATCACTTTGAACCAGAAACCTCCACCTTTGGTCATCAACCTTCGGCGTAACAAGCAGTCAACTGATATAAATATAACCAGGAACGTGGTTTCTGACAATAATAAAGATCCTCTTTTCCAGTACATTGACGCTCAAATTCCAAATCAGGAATCCTCTCACCATAACGATATAGAACCTATAGCACAAAAATTCTTGAAAGCTATAGATTCCTATCATCCGTATGTGTGGGAAGTAGCGTCACCATCTAATATCATCACGACATATGGGCTACATAAGGATTCTATCTTTATTGTCCCGCCTACTCGCAGCAGTCAGCATCCAATAGTCTTCGGTCACATGTGCAATGAACCGACTGTACAAGAAGATTCTCCCAATGACGATGCTGGTAAAATACAGGTTCACAGATATAGCCCGCAAGCTTTGAAGATTATGCAAAGTATGGGTTATGACTAGAAGCTGGAACCAGGCCTCAACTACGGGAAAGGCAGGCGAATGCCGTTGTACGGTGATCCCTAGTGTCAACGAACCCGTTTTGGGTTAGGGTTAACCATCTCCCTTGTAACTTCTGAGTCAAATGAGGATATCTTTTCCTCTTCTCAAGATGACTCATCGTCCTCCGGCTCATATGATGATCTCGAACGAGCATTATCAGTAAATACGGTATTGACAGATTCCCTCGAAACAGACGAACAAGAACCTGAACTGTTTGAGAATGACTCTTGGGCTCAGCAAATGGATACGTAATGGAAACTCCGGTTCGAGCAGAGAGAACCGCCCACTGAAGATAAAGTTATCCAAATCGATGTTGGAGATGAACTTTCGCCAAAGCCGATATTTATTAGTAACAATCTTTCCGAAGAAGAAAGGGAAGACATAATCCAACTGATAAAATAATATATCGACGTCTTTGTGTGAAATTATGAGGATATGCCAGGACTCGATCCTAAAGTAGTTACTCATAAGCTCAACATACTGCCCAATTCGAAGCCTGTAAAGCAGCACCAACGCCGATTTCGCCCGGATATGATGGACGCCATTGAGGCTGAAATCAAGAAGTTGATAGCCTACGGCTTCATTCGGGAAGAATAACATCCTGACTGGGTCGCCAATGTTGTCCCAACCATGAAAAAAAGTGGGAAAGTACGTGTCTGCATCGATTACCGAGATCTGAATACAGCCTGCCCCAAGGATGAGTTTCCTCTTCCCATTACAGACGTCATGATCGATAATACATGCGGTTTTGAACGCATGTCTTTCATGGACGGATTTTCAGGATACAATCAAATCAAGATGCATCCTAAAGACGAGAAACATACTGCCTTTCGGACACCATTGGGGGTATATTGATATACGATTATGCCCTTCGGACTGAAGAATGCCGGGGCTATGTACCAACGAGCTATGAGTAACATATTCCATGAGCACCTACGCAAAATAGTAGAATGTTACGTGGATGATATAGCTGTCAAAAGCCGCATCAAGGATAATCACATCCAAGACTTGAAGACAGTGTTTGAGTTGATACGCCAACACCAACTCAAAATGAATCCTACAAAGTCCTTTCTTGGTGTATCCAGTGGCAAATTCCTGGGATTTGTCATTACCGCTAAAGGCATTCAAGTGGACCCTGATAAAGTGAAGGCCATCTTAGAAATGCGACCACCCCATAATCTGAGAGAACTCAAGAGATTTCAAGGTCGTCTGGCTTATATCCGGAGATTCATATCCAACCTCTCTGGAAGATGTCAGCCTTTTTCTTGTCTCATGAAGAAAGGTGTATCCTTCATATGGGACGAAGCCTGTCAGCAAGTGTTTAATAATATCAAACGCTACCTCACTAATCCTCCAGTTCTGGTGCCTTCCGTCATAGGAAGACCATTTTTGCTGTATGTTCGAGCAACGGATCATTCTCTGGGAGCTCTCTTCGCACAAAAGAACGATGAGGGTCATGAACAGGCTATCTACTATTTAAGTAGGATGATGGTCGGAGCTGAACAATGGTACAATCCAGTGGAAAAAGAATGCTTGGCCCTAATGTTCGCCATTCAAAAAATGCGGCATTACGTCACAGGCCAGACTATTCATATCATCTCCAGGATCAATCCTCTTCGGGTATTGATGAACAAGCCAAGTGTTCTCAATTCTCGACTCACAACTTGGGTGATGATATTAATACCATATGATATGGTGTATGTCCCTCAGAAGTCCATCAAAGGCCAAGCCTTGGCTGATTTTCTAGCTGCTCATCCGATATCGGAAACCTCCAGATTATACTAGGACATTCCCAACGAAGTGGCAGAATGTAATTCTGTAACGAAAAGTGATACATGGCAGCTATTCTTTGATGGTGCCTCCAGGACTGGTCCCATGGGAAACGTAGTTTCAGGAGTAGGAATTGTCCTGGTCACTTCTGATAAACTCGTCATCTATCGAGCATATTCTCTTAGCGGGCCTTGCTCTAATAATGTGGCAGAATATAATGCCCTACTCATCAGACTCCAAGTCGCTAAAGAATTGGACGTCGAATATCTGGAAGCCTTCGGTGATTCTCTGCTAATCGTCAGTCAAGTCAGAGGAATATATGAAGTCCGTAATCCAGACCTCATTCCTTATCACCAAGCAACGATCGAGATAGCCATGTCTTTCAAAGGGTTCTTCCTAGAGCATGTGTCTCGATCTCAGAATCTGGAAGCTGATGCCCTGGCCAGTCTAGCTGCAGATTTAGCTACTCCTATAAGAAGGCAGAATTCGGTGATCCTTCTTAACAGAGATTTATTCTGTGTGAAAAATAACTTTTACATAGAACGCAGCTACGCTGTGAACACAGATCCTCCCAAGAGAGACTGGAGAAGTCCCTTTATAGATTTTGTGGCATACAAAATTTTATCAGAGGATCCTAAAGAAGCAGTATCCATCAAAAGACGATCATTACGCTTCTATTTTGATACGTCTTCACAATGCCTATATCGCTGAACCTACGATGGACTGCTATTACGATGTCTCTCCGATGATAAGGCACAGCGGATTATCCGTGAAGCTCACGACGACGTTTGTGGAGCACATCAACCCGGTCCTAAGCTACAGGATCGTATCAGGAGGATGGGATATTACTGGCCTACTATGATCACAGATGCAATAAAATATGCAAGACAATGCAAAGCCTGTCAGGTTCATGCAGATTTTATACATCAACCTTCTGAACATTTACATCCTACGGTTGCATCCTGGCCTTTTGAAGCATGGGGTATGGATATCATTGGTCCTATTCACCCGTCTTCTTCCAGAGGTCATCGGTTCATATTGGCCATCACGGATTATTTCTCCAAATGGGCGGAGGCGATCCCTCTTGCTGAGGTGAAGACATCCAACGTGATCAGCTTCATCAAGTATCATGTCATTTATCGCTTCGGGATACCCCAAAGGATAATTTATGACAATGGGCCACAATTCATCAGCCAAGCGTTTCACCGATTTTGCGATAAAAATCGGATACAAAATATGGCCTCTACTGTATACAATCCTGCTGCTAATGGTTTGGCGGAAGCTTTCAACAAAACCATCATCAAACTATTAAAAAAGTTCGTTTCTTCGAACAAAAGAGATTGAAATGAGAAGCTAGGAGAATGTCTCTGGGCATACCGCACAATGGTACGAACACCGACGGGTTGTACCCCATTCTCAATGGTTTACGAGAGTGAAGCAGTTCTTCCTATTGAAATCCAAATTCCATCACTCAGAATAGAAGTGGCTAACTAGTTGACTCAGGAAAATAATGATCGACTACGGCTTCAAGAGCTAGAAAGATTAGACGAGAAATGCCTCCTAGCTCAACAGCGTATTGCATTCTACCAGGCACGCATTTCCAAAGCTTTTAATCAAAAAGTGAAGGAAAGAGTGTTCAAAGTTGGCGAGCTAGTTCTAGCTGTGAAAAGGCCAATGATCATTACTCACAAGAGTAAGGGTAAATTCTAGCTCAAATGGGAAGGCCCTTATATGATTGAAACGATATTTTCAAATGGCGCCTACAGATTAGCCAAGCCCAATGGAGACCTAATAATGGCTCCTATCAACGACAAATTCCTGAAGAGGTACTATGCTTAATCTCTTTTGCTCAACAGAGTATGGTGAAGATCTCGTTCTGACAATACTACTTCCAAAGAACTAGTTGGATCATATTCTAGCATGTCCATATAACCTTTGAATAGATATGTTTAACTAATTTGGAACTTCAAAACCTATCACGTCCATATTACCTCTGATAGTGTTTTGTATACAAATTTAGTTGGATCATATTCTATCATGTCCATATAACCTCTGAATAGATATATCCAGCTGAAGCTTACCGAAGGGATATCACGTCCATATTACCTCTGATATCACTTTCACCCTAACCTATCATTTATATTCCAAAATGATAGGTCCACCAAAGTCAGATAAAGTCTCTTTATTATTTCCAGAAAGAGCAAGTTACATATAAAAACAAAAGGTACATCATTGGGGAGAAGCAGTTAAGTCGCGAATCTGTCGCTCCAGAGAGGCCATTCTCTCATTCCTGGAGCTCAAAACTGTAGCGCGAGCCCGCTCCAACCTTGCCTCCTCATTGTTGAAAGCAGACAGTTCAGATCGAGCATATACAAAATCTGCGTGGATGACACCCACACAGGCCAGGTTCTGCTGAGCCGCTTCCATTCGGTCTTTCAACACATCTCGAGCTGCCGATGAGGCGAGAGCCCTCTCCTCTGCCTGAGCGAGTTCATCTTTCAATTTGCGGACCCTCGCTGCCTCTTCCTCATATTTGGCTTCACACTTAGCCAGCTGGGGAATGACATACTCCAATACGGTATGCTCTTCATTCATCTCTTGCTGCTGAGCCTCGATAGATTTGCTCAGAGTTTCCATCTCCCCAACAAGCCTCGCAGTCAAGGATTCATATTCAGCCTGAATCAGGTCATCAATGCCGCTTCGAGACAGTTGCAAATACTCGTTAATGGGTTGTTCTAAACCATTAACTATTTGCTCCAGTGCATCAGCTCTCCCAGCATCGTTGAAATTTCTGATCGGCACTATCGCAAAGTGGGAGGACGTCTTCAGAGCTTCGAAGCCTAGATTCTTCTCCAGCACCATTGATATCAGCGTTTTCAAAGTGGTGTAGAAAATACTAGTATACTGCTCAACTATCATGGCAAAATCCGAATGGATGCTGGGAGTGACTGCAATATCGGTAAATCCCCTTCCGGGAACGACTGCAGAGGGTGTCGTCACAGTCGTCACTTTAGCAGATCGCGCGACAAAAGTAGAGGACCAACAACAGTCGAAGTGGCTGACGTACTCAAAGGAGGCATAGTCGTGAGGACAGGCTCATCCTCCTCTGAAGATATCGGGACTGCATTGGGCGAGCCACCACCCAAAAATATTGCCTCTTCAAAGTCGAGTACCGCCATTTCATCGGCATGAGCTGCAACAAAACCAAAGGTTGCGTCGACACTGCCCTCCCCGTAGATGTCTTCCCCTGAAAAGAAGACAAAAGAAAGTTAATATCAACCTGATGTTAATTTTTCTAAAAGAGGCGTAAAGACAACATTTATCCATGGCCGATGGTATATATGTCGCATCTGCATCCAGTACAGCTAAATTATTTCTTAATGATGTTAAGCGAGCTGTCATACCTGGAGAAGGGGTGTGCCAACTGACACTGGCAGGTATTCTTCCAGGTCTTCACCAAGATCCACTCGAGGCTCATAGGGTAGAATCTCGCTGGATATACTTACAGATGCGGTAGGGGTTACTCCTGTTACTAGCCTGGATAAAGGTATATGCAATCTTATTTTGCTTGGCCTCGAAGACGATCTCGTAGCACTACCTGAAGCGGTAGCAGCGATAGCAGTCTCGAGCATACCAGCCGGAACTATGGAGGTTCCCTCTCTAATAGGCGAAGGACCTCTAGTCAAAAAATCATCCCCAACAGGGAAAACAGCAAGTTCACTCCTAGGAGCCTCATGGCTGGAAGGCCTGACAGGACCACTAACAGTCTTCTTTTTCTTGCGAGGGGAAGTCTCTTTCAGAATAGGAGCCCTTCGCTTATTGGGGATAACAAGAGGCTCTACAGGCGGAGGTATTACGCCTCTCGGTATTGTCAACAAAAACTCATCTGGATCGACAGAGTCTTCACCTTCGTCAGAGGAAACTGATGGGACTTCCTCTCTTCCAGCGGACTTATGAGAGGGCATCCTAAAACTTCCACGCATATCAAAATTGCGATAGAAGGTATTGATGGCCACATAAAATTGGGCGTACGAATGGAGGATGCGTAACTCCATGGAGAGAGAAGTCACGGGCACAGTAAAGGTTGCTCCAGTACAACCCATCATGAAGTACCGCCATCCTCTCGCTCCATCAATAAGTCCACCTCTGGACTTGAAGCTGATGATGGCATTTCCCACATGCAATTGGTCATACCCAAACTGCCTGGCAAACCGACTAGGTAGATAGGGCTCCAAGAAGCAATGGTCTTCACTTCTGTACAACAAATGGGAAGGTCTAATACAAACCAACCAATAAAAAGTTTCGGGAGAAAGAACGGTCTTCCCGTCACCTGAATCCTGAAGTCTCATCCCCTGTTGATTGATATGTACAGTGGGGACGATACAGAAGAGCTTCCAGCTATGAGCAAAATTTAATGCTCGCCGACAGTCTACGACGGTGGTCACGTTCCAAGTGGAATTCTTGTAATTCAACAAGAAATTATTTCCCGAACTACTGGCAGAGCCGGGAGACATCACCCTGGGGTTATGAAGAATTAACCATCCCATCAGATATAGGAACGGTAATTCTACCCTGGGAAAGCTTTCACATCGGGTTTCATATGCAAGCAGCCCATCAGTAATGGCCCTCAGGCTAGCTTGTATCCGGCATATCATGGCAGGGAGCAGGCCCAGTCTTGCCCCAAACACCAAACGCACTATAGGCCATAAGGTGTTACGATAAATGCGATCCGAAGATGCAATGCCAGGTACTACCAATCGGCGTAGCCATACAGAAAGGAAGCCAGCCAGCTGAGCTTCCCTTGACAGAGGCCTGCGACAATGCCTCATATAACTGTAGGCTTTAGTGCCTGCAAGATAACTCCCTATCCCTTCATCGAGAACTTGATCTGAAGCCCCAGCGTCTTTAATAAGATCATCGACTATTTGAGCATTAAGCACGCTCAGAAGGCTCAAAGGCTTATCCCTGCTATCCACAACTTTGTCTGGCTTAGCATATCTGGCCTGATGAAAGAAGAGATAGGACGCCCATTTGTTGGTATGAGCCAAATCAGAGGGCTCATTATAAAAGGTGGTGCACGCTAGATAATGGCTCATTAACTCCTGGTACACTGCCACTACCCGAGGGTTTGCATCCCTCAGCTCCCTGTTTGTAGGAACATACTCTTCATAAGGAGTATCCCCCATTGGCAGTCTTGAAATCTCTTCCATCTCGTGAAGGGCCAATCCCAACTCCCCTAGCGGAGTGACGAAAGTCCCAGTGAGCGAGATATACCACTCCATCAAAGCCAAAAATAGGTTGGGGTTGGAAGGCAGCCCAATACTGGTAGCATTCACAGCCACGAACAGACCAATGCTCTCCAGCTCCGTCTGAAAATGCTTCAGGGCCCAGGCAGCTAAACGAGCCCATCGAAGATTTCCAGGGGTAAGCCACCCATTGGTCCGAGGACTAACCTTGGGGTATACTCCTCCATGCCCCATGAAGTTATTACAAAAAGTTGATAATTGGACTGGCTGGAGCAGTAAAGTGTCTTCACTCGGGACGCTGTCCGGCAGTAATCCTCTGAAAGGCATGACAGGGCCTGAAGGGCAGCTCATAAATAATCCTTGGCCTGATCCTTTCTGATAAAATATCTTTCCCGGCTGGCCGTGAAGATTAGGGGTCAGGGTCCACGACATCTTCTTGGGATGCATGGCATGGAAGAATGCCGAGAAAGGGTAATCTCTCGGCATCCTGGGCAGGTACATGACCATGCCCCCAGCAGTAAAAACCCAGTTTTCCTTCTTGGGCTTTATCTGGGATTGTTTATCAATCATATCCCCGAATAGGAAAGCTGGTTTTATATATTTTTTTCCCATCTAGATACGTCAGGGGCTCCCCGTTGATCATACTCAACAACATTCGTTCTCCTTGAGACAATATCATAATTCCCCTTCCTTCAGGATACTGGGTTACAGAAATAGGAAATATCACATGGGACAAATCCTCTAGGTAATTGGAGTTCAGCATCCCAGCAGCAGAACCCATCACCTCAGCCAACGAAGGTATCTACAAGTCCACTACAAAGTGCAAGAAGAACAAGTCAGTTTCTATACTAGACATTACAATATTGCAGCTTACACCAAAGATCAACAGTCTGTGCTTTTACGCCAAGACTGTAAAGACTTTAGTTTTTTACACTGGAACCTATTTCCGAGGCATAAAATTCAAGATTGGCAGTATACACAAAAATCTGACAGTCTGTATTTTTACGCTAGACTGCCAAAATTTGAGTTGTTACTCCAAAATTTTTATCCAGAGCGTAACACTCAAAGTTTGTCGTATACACCAAATTTTGACAGTCAAAGTTTTTACGCCAAACTGTAAAAATATAGAGTTTTTACGCTGACACATTAGGAATATGGGCGTAAATGATAAAATATTTTTGTGCATCATCTTCCTCGAAGAGGCTCTCAGCACAGAAGATGACCTAGCGCGTTCACATACAACATGTGCGAAGGGTTTTCTTTATTTTTGTCGTCCCAAAAAACTTTACCTATGACGCCTGGTGCACAGCTTGACGGTGGGACACTTTGTTCAGAGCGAGGTTCGCTCAGCCCAATGGGAGTCGCTCGTGCTTGAGCAGACGAGCGAGAAGAAGGGGCAGCTTTCTTTCCCTCCGCGATGGAAGATTGTTTCGGTGCCATGGCTAAAACTCAGAGTTCTCAAAAGAAGAGACGAAGAAGAGCCTCAAAGGAATAAAGGATTTTTGCAAAAGACAGATGAAGAGTTTCTTCTCTGAAGGCCTTGGGGTATTTATAGAGTTCAGATAAACTCTTCGAATCCCTAACCAAATTCGATATTTAATATTCTGTTATGATTGGGGACCACGTTAGACTATCATTTAGGGAAGACGGACAGTCAGCGGATTCAAAAAGTTTTTCATGCAGAGCAGATCTACGATTTTTATGCTAAGGAGCTTTTACGCTCGAGAGGCCACAAATCTACTATTTTACGCTCAGAGGCTATAAGTCTATGATTTTACGCCCGGATACTTTTATGCTCGGTAGCTTTTACGCTCGAGAGGCTACAAATCTACGACTTCACGCTCATAGGCTACAAATCTATAATTTTACGCTCAGAAGCTTTCTACGCTCAGAGGCTATAAATCTAAGGTTTTACGTCCGGATACTTTTATGCTCAGCAGCTTTTACGCTCGAGAGGCTACAAACCTATGATTTTATGCTCAGAAGTTATAAATCTATGCTACAGATCTATGACTTTCCGCATATCTTAAAATACGCAGGCCAGAGTGTGCGTATATCTGAACAGTTCTCAAGACGGCCAATTACAAAGGTTTACGCAGAAGATGCTCCTTCTTGGCCACAAAATATTCCAAGTACTCAAAACATACAGAGTTCAGAATTGAAGATGACTCTTCTTTTTGGATCGATTGGAGGTTCATCCCAAGTCCAGTCAAAATCTTTTCTTAAAAGTTCAAGTATGGCCTGTTTTGACGGCCATTTCTTGCCCTATTTCAAGGAATTTTTGGGAAATCATGCTTGAAGATAATGGTCTAAACAAGAATTCTTCTTATCAGAGGAGTGACATTTCAGAATTCTACGCTATTCCTCATCTAAAACAGCATGACAGTTTGGATCTTTAACTTAAATGCTAAGCAGCTTTCTACGTGTCTTCAGCTACACGTAAAAGACAAGACGAGTTCAGATACTCTTTTATCAGAGTCGGCGTAAAAATATTTAGACGTGTCGAAGCTGCACACTATTCAGACTTCATCACAACAAATATGGCAAATCATCATATGCGTAAAAGAAGACAAATTTATTAATCATGATTACATATGATGGAAATCCAGTCTACAAAGGGTTTTTCATCTTCATGATTACATATGATGGAAATCCTTTCTCTACAAAGGGTTTCTCATTTTTATTTAAGATCACGCTAAGAATCTGTACTGCCAGGTTCTCGTATTAGTGGAGATCTTTTGCGTCTTCTTCAGCAGTTCATCGACTTCCACAGTCGATAAACAAGAAAATGATTAATGGCGGAAGGATACAGAACTGGGCCTGTCTATATTATTCAAGCCTATCCTCCATACGCCATGGCAGGCAGAGCCCTAGAAATTATGTTGGATGTTCAGACCCAACTCAATACTAGAAGATAGGACCAAACTGCCTACCCTCGGCCAGCGCCGTAACGGGAGAAAATACATCTTGCAAGCTGTGTGGTCTAATGTGACCCTTCCTCTCTCCTAAATGAATCGCCATATAAAATTGCTGATCATCCTGAGCAAAGAAAGATATGATATCCTTCCATGATCCATCGTTGCAGAGGACATTTGCTCGAAGATGCCTTCTTTTTTGGCTCCCTACACGCTGGAAGAACATGATCTTCTTCTTCCTCAAGTCAGTAAGACGAATCTCGGCAACCATCTCTCTGTGGTGAAGGAAGTGTGGGAAGAACAGGTTAACTCATCAGCCTTTATATAGGCAAAGAAGAACACATCGAATCCCAATAAACCCCCAAAAATCTGCCGAGAAATCAGCCTCGAGGAACGAGTCAGACTTGACCGTTTCATGCTTCATTCAAAGTGTTTCAAATTACGAGAAATTTGAAAACTTTGAAGGGCGTCTTGTAGAAGCATGAAAAATATGTTGCAGAATTATATGCAGTATGCATAAAACCCGCGTAAAGCATAGTTTCAGTGCTGTGTGGCGTAAGACATGACTTCAGAGCCATCGACGTACAGCAGAGCTTCATCGCTAGTACAGCATAAAATGTAAGCTCCATAACAACCCGCGTAATACAGTATTTTTAGACTGCTTCAGCGTAAAAAGGTTGTCATATCGCCACTTTGGCGTAAAACCTGCTCGCTTTTAATGCAGTAGGAAGTTGTACGGGGAACCCCTCGTATTCTTCGAACGAACCTGTCAGATCACGCAGTGAACCTGACCCCTGACAAAGAGTACTGCACGACTACCCAGACGATGGCTGTAATGATGATTCGACACAGAGACCCAGACCATCGTTTAGTGACATTTCCTTGATATAAATTGCTTTTACGCATTCAAGGGAATACGCTACCTAGTTTTACACAGGCAGATATGAGCTTTTACGCTCAGTAGAAGACGAAACGAACCGCCACGTCAAAAGCTGCTCTTCATACAGAGCTCGAGGCACGTCTCTGTAGTTAATACGTATTATGGGGGCAGATCTCTGCATTTAATGCACGAGATTTGGTTCTACTTTCAAAGACTGGATGAGCCATAATTATGGCTAATACGTCCACATCATCACCTCTTCATATTATGCCATCAGGCTATTTTCAGCTATAGGAGCATGCTGTACGCTATCTCCTTGAAATACGCTGACCTGGCTATTTTCAACTATAGGAGTACGCCGTATGCTATCTCCTCGGAATACGCCAACTCAGGCTATATTTGCATTGGTGCGTGATAAGGCTATTTGGTCCAGGATACGCTCAAGACCTCAGTCAAGGAAGGAGGATCGGCTATCTTTTACACTAGCTACCTATCCATGCAGCATCAGGCTTCTACGCCTACTTGGTTTCTACGCCAACTTGATAACTATTTGGCTTCTACGCCATGGTGACAGTCATTGGCTTCTACGCCAACCTTTTCTACACGAGGGGCAGTTACCTACGTGGCTTGCATGCCGTGATCTTCGCAGCAGTTATACGTGTTACCTCATAATCGGACACGCGTCACACGCGAATTCAGAAGATCATTTATACGTGGGTGGCAGTTATTATAACTGTCGCGTAAAAAGTGCCACACTCTCCACTATTCGGCTTCTATGATGACTGGACGGTTACTGTCATCAAACTCTATAAATAGAGACCTCTATTGACAGAGGTCAGGGGGGAGACAAGGTCGAACAGAGGTCAAAAAAATCGAAGAGAGAAGAATCAAGAGCACAGATAGAGAGTAGTGATCGACGATTTTGGCATCGAGCATCCACTTCCTCTTGCAATCTTTGAAGCTATTCCTTCTTCTACACCACTTCTTCATCATCGTATGGTCCAAGGGACAAAGTGATCGACCGCAGATCAGACTCCTATAATAATATTTACCCAGATTAAATTTTGTACTTAACATCCTCGTATAGGATTAATTGTACTTCTTGTTTGTAAACCAAAGAAAGGGTTTTGTATAAACCTAGTTTCATTTCTTTCGTTTATTATCAAATAATATGCATGTCGTAATTCATCGCACTTCACTATCTATAATTCACTCAGATGAGACAGGAAGACTATCATAATAGCTGATCCGAGGCAAGTATAGAACATTGAAAGTATTCGGGACCGTTAGGTCGCCAAGTTATTTCCCGAACTAGGGGACTGCATCAATGGATAGTTAAGAATGATAACATCACAACATCTCTGAAATTATTACTCTTCTTGTACTAAATCTGATGGCTCGGGGAGTCGATATTGTACTGTACTGATTGAAAGAAAATTGTAACTGTATTTCTACCTACAAGAATATGGAAAACTTGAGGATACGTATGGTCACGGACTACTTGTGCACAAGGTGAATTTATGGATCTAGTTTCGCGGACGGTCGTCTGGGCACTGGGGCCGATCCGATCTAGACGGAGCCGTCTGGTAGTCGTCTGTTATGGGCGGGATGGGTGCAATGCCACCTGTTTTGCTTGCACACCAAATTTAGCCTCGAGACTACACCGTCCTTTATGGCGTCATGCTAGTGACCTTCTATCATATAGATTAAGTTGGCTCAATTGCGGCAACCCGCGTGCGAGTTATTGCATTATAGGCGACCGCTCTATAAAACACACATGTACCTATAACTGCTTTTGAAATACCGGAACGATATGAATATGAGATACTTGTGTATAATTGAACTCATTGAACATCCAATGTTAAATGCCTTATAATTCGTATAATCGTGCACCCAAAATAGGACCTCGCTCACGACACTTGTTTGCTTTTCAATTTCCCCTGGATTTTTTTATAAATGCTTGTGCTTAGTTTAACTTGGTTTGCCTTGGACAGGAAAGAATGATGGTGAGTTGTTACGTCTTGCCGTGTTTCTTTATATCGTACGGTGCACCGCCACACGAGTTAGGTTATTCATTATGTCATAAAACTGATCCTAAGACAAGACTAGAAAGATAACTTAATAGATAGTGCAAGGAACCTATATAACGTGTTTGGATTTGTCGAGCGGGCGAGAAGCCTCCCCACTAGTGCATTCATGTAATGATAACCCACCAGATTGCTTACAGGGTGTGGAAGAACCTCGTTCGGTACGAATGCCCCCTTCGTGCGTGCTAAGGCGAGGAGTTAACTCTGGAGCCTTGGAGCATTGCGTCCGGAACTGAAGCACATATACAAGACATAATGTTGGAATATCGCCTATGTATCATTCAACAAATATTTCCATTTGGCACGCTTTTATCATTTCAGAGAGAGAGAGGCTTGTGCAATTTATAATCTTGGCCTAGTGCCGCTTGTAACATTTGTTCAATATTAATAAATAGCTTATTTTATTTCTATACTTGTGTTATTCAATGCTTTCGCTATTAACGAATCTGTGAACTTGTTACCAATCGCTTGTACATTTCTTATTCCGCTACAATCGGACAATATGTGCGACTCTGAGGCTTAGACCTCTTACCGCCTGTTCGGATCATGGCCTTGCACGGATGTGGCTTACGCTCGTGCGGCATCACATCCAGATGGGAAAGATCATCCTGCGGGAGCGCTGACGCGATAATTCGCGCCCAGCGGGGACGGTCAATTACCTGTGGAAGATCGGGGCGTAACATATTGGTATCAGAGCATGGCTATACGCTTTGGGACTTCTTATCGATTTTCTCAGTTTTGAAAGATCGTTCATGGGTTATGTGCATACACTCTCTCGTTGACCCGATGGTATGTTCCAAACAATAAGTCTAAATACTTTCAAAAGCACATGTGAATGATATAATTTCTTGTATGAAATTATGATGCTAAGGCCATTGTGTCGACCTGTGTTAGACTTGTGAAAATAGACCCGTGCTAGAATTTGCAAGTTATGTGCAAACCCGAATACCTATACATAATTTCCAAGCTGGTTAGTATGCGAAATAGAATATCGTCCGAACGGTTAGCTATGCACGTAGCCTTTTGGCTAAGTTGTGTCGAGTATCGCATGCCAAGACCTTTTTGGTGTAAGCCAGTTGCAAGCGAGATTGTGATATCATTCAGAAAAAGATAAGTCAGACTTAGAATGTCAATCGATAGAAATATTACCAAATTTATCGCTTCGACGAATATGGAGAATCGTACTTGGATTTTGGAAAATAGCTCAGACGGTATTTCGTGTCGAAAGATTCAAATCGAATGTGGTTTACTTGGACGACTATCAACAAGATATATACGAGACTGAAGATTTATCAGGCGATTCTTAGGTATCGTACAAGAATTCTAAGGAACGACTTGGTGAATATGCTAGCGATTGATGCGAACATCGATTAAGGATTTGATTGGGTGACTCGATTCCTGAGTGGTATATGGATCATTTTAGAAATGTCTAAACAGATTCATAGGTCTCTTGCGATAGTCGGATTGAACGATTGGAGAATATTTTGAATAAGTGATAAGGCTTATATCGAATAGGGCTTCATGGGAAATGGAAATCAATATCTTGGTTAAGGAAACTTGTTGGAAACTTGAGGATCGGGCGAGCGAATTCGGATTAAAATAAATGGATAGAAATTGAATAGAATGTCGCTCGAATAGAAGTTAGCCCGAGAATGAATATTTTGGTTCGATGAAAGAGATAAACGATAACGAATTTGACCTGGAGTTTGGAAGAACGATCTTGAATCTAGTTCAAAAAAATAACCTTCAAAATTCGTCCCAATGAGAACGATTATCCAGCGGGAGCGCCGGCGTGGTGATTCATGTACGGCGAAGATAATCGAACTCAAGGGAACATGTTCGGTGATTATTCCAAACGAACTCGATGAATGGAACGTATCAAAAGTAGATAGACTTTGGCTTGAATATTTAAACTTGGTTATTTGTTGAATGCCAAAAGTAGACTATAGAATTATCAAATGGTAACATTAAAGTTGGATGATTTTGCTAGACGAATTATAATCACTTCTTGAATGGACATAACTTGGTGGGTATATATATAACTTCGATGAAGCAAAAATGAAATGATAAGGTATCTCGATCATTTTGATGATAACCATAATGTTCGACGTTCTTGTCTTGTGCGAGCGTAACTCGATGCTCATACATGCATCACGCCCGGATTAGGACGATTAACCAACGGGAGCGATGGCATAGTGAGCTCACGTCCAACGAGGATGATCGAACTTGTGGAAGACCGGAGCGTGACAACTAATGGATCATCTTGACTTTTGGTTTGACACGATAAGACAAATTTGGGAATACAAGTGATCAGAAGTATTTTAGGGATAAGTTAGCATAGAACCTGGAGTAAGTCACGCTTGATGGTTTCGTGAATGGATACATGAATTAGGTTGGACGACTTGGAGTTATAAACAAAAAGTTTAGAATTGAATCTTGGCTTGGTGGTCTAAACTTAGAAATGGATATATGGATTCTATCAAACATGCTTAAGGTGATAGACTATGTGAATTGTTAGGCTTGTCCTGCAACTTGGATATATCATAGATTTTACTGAACGGCCTTGAACCCTGTGCGAACGAACGTGTTAGTGTATAGGATGATCCATGCTTGATATTTAGAAATCTGAGTGAAACGAGCTTGGATATAATATCTCGTACAAACGAATAATGGTTTGACCTTAGGAATTGGGGCGAGCATCGTGCGATGAATTTGCACGATGAACCGCGTGCTTGAACTTGTACCTATGACCTTGTAAGATGACCTAGTAATTAGATAGATGACCCTATGCCGAGTGAAAGAACTTGTGCGACCGACTTTAGCATATTTCTTGAACAAGCCATAGAACTGGGGCAGTAAGACTTAGAGTTAGACTGGAAACGGTAAGTGTGTGCTATGTTTGACCCGAATGGATGGACGCTAGTCGGTAAATCAGAAAGATCGTACCTCGTATTAAGAAATATGTTCCACGCTAAGGCGCATTAGAGACCGAGTCAGAGCTTGGATTGAATGATAGAGTCATTCAATGAGATCGACCCAGCATACATGTGACACGGTATAAGGAACGAGTAGGAAATTGTGTTTGAACGGATCTAGTGGTACCAATTGTTATGCTTGAGATTGATTCGATAGTGCGATAAAATGGCTTGCACTTAGGAAGTCTCGAGGACGAGAATTTTTTTGAGTGGTGTATAATGTAATAATCCGTTCCGTTCAAGTAGACAACCGATTCAAACGACGAAATTGCAACGACCCGACCCGCTTTGCTCAGCGAGAAGACTCGTTTGAGGCAAAGAATTTTCAGACTTGGCCCTTCAGGAGTTCAGACTCAGACTTTCAAAGGCTCGCTCGGAGTATCGCTCGACTGGGTCGAATCATCGCTAGGGTGGGTGGCTACGATGAACTTGTCTTTGCTTAGCCAGTACACTTAAAATATGGACAATATATGCTAGTCGCTAGGAGAATCACCCCCTGCATGATAATAAAGAATACAATGCACCTAGCTAAGGGAATAATCCCAACTTGTATTGCTTGTGCTAGAACTTGTATTACAAACTTGGTTATAAATGGACCATCGCATGCGGCCTTTGCCTTGTGCAACTAGACCCCGCTATGCCTCTAATAGAACGATATATATATATATATATATATATATATATATATATATATATATATATATATATATATATATATATATATATATATGCTCTTTGTAGTACATTGTTCACTTGTTTACACTGCACGTCCCTAGATTATGTCGCTCGGTATGCCCTTTTACAGTTACACTCCTCGGTTTACCCTTACACCCGTGCGAAACGTAAATGCCTATGTTTTCATAAATGCATGCTTGTCTGCTTACATGTTAACTTGTACTTGTTGCCTCGATTTAATGCTTGTCACTTATATTCATACCATAATTTATCGCACTTCACTATCTTTGATTCACTCAGATGAGGCAGGAAGACTATCAAAATAGTCGTTCTGCGCCAAGTATAGAATATTGAAAGTATTCGGGACCGTTAGGTCACCAAGGTATTTCCCGAACTAGGGGACTGCATCAATAGACAGTTAAGCAAGATAACATCACAACATCTTTGAAATTATTACTCGTCCTGTACTGAATTTGACGGCTCAGGGAGTCGATATTGTACTGTACTGATTGAAAGAAAATTGTAATTGTATCTGTACCTGCGAGAATATGAAAAACTTGAGGATACGCATGGTTACAGACAACTTGTCCACAAGGTGGATTTACGGATCTAGTTCCGCATACGGTTGTCGAGGCACTAGGACGATCCGATCTTGACGGAGCCGTATGGTAGTCGCCTGTTATGGACGGGATGGGTACAATACCACATATTTTGCTTGCACACTATATTTAGCCTCAAGACTACACCATCCTTTATGGCGTCATACCAGTGACCTTCTGCTATATAGATTAAGTTGGCTCAATTGCGGTAATCCGCGTGCGAGTCATTGCATTATAGGTGACCACTCTATAAAACACACATGTACCTATAACTGCTTTTAAAATACCTGAACGATATGAATATGTGACACTTATGTATAATTGAACTCATTGAACATCCAATGCAAAATGCCTTATAATTCGTGTAATCGTGCACCCGAAACAGGACCTCACTCACGACACTTGTTTGCTTATTCAATTGCCCTTGGATTTTATTATAAATACTTATGCTTGGTTTAACATGGTTTATCTTGGATAGGAAAGGACGAATGGTAAGTTGGTAAGTCTCGCCGTATCCTTTATATCTCACGGTGCACTGCCACATGAGTTAGGCTATTTATTATGCCATAAAACTGATCCTAAGGCCAGACTAGAAAGATAACTTAATAGGTGGTGCATGGAAACTATATAACGTATTTGGATTTGTCGAGCGGACGAGAAGCCTCCCCACCAATGCATTCATATACGGATAACCTACCAGATTGCTTGCAGGGTACAGGAGAATCTCGTTTAGTGTGGATGCCCCCTTCGTGCGTGCTAAGGCGTAAAGTTAACTCTGGAGCCTTGGAGCGTTACATCCGGAACTAAAGAACATATACAAGACATAATATTGGAACATCGCCTATGTATCATTCCATAAATGTAGCCATTTGGCACATTTTTATCGTTTCAGAGAGAAAGAGAGAGGCTTGAGCGATTTATAATCTCGGCCTGGTGCCGCCTGTAACACTTGTTCAATATCAATAAAGAGCTTGTTTTATTTCTATACTTGTGTTATTCAATGTTTCCGCTATTGACGACTCTGTGAACTTGTTACCAATCGCCTGTGCGTTTCTTATTATGCTGCACTCGAATAATCTATGCAACTCTGTGGCTTAGACCTCTTACCGCCTGTTCAGATCATGGCCTTGCACGGGCGCGGCTTACACTCGTACGACATCACGTCCAGATGGGAAAGATCGTCACACGGGAGCGCTGGCGTGGTAATTTGCGTCCATCGGGGATGGCCGATTACCTACGGGAGATCAGGATGTGACATGAAGAACGCGGATGCTACATACCAGCAAGCTATGAGCACCATCTTCCGTGAGCATCTACACAAGCTGGTCGAGTGTTACATCGATGACATCACCGTCAAGAGTCGCTCCAAAGATGACCACCTTAGGGACTTGAAGTCTATATTCGATCTCATGGGTACGCACCAGCTCAAGATGAATGTCACGCCCCAGTCCCAAAATACGTAGGACTAGGACACGTAAGCATGCCAGCTGCATGGATATGACAACTCCAATATATGAAAACCATAACCCATACATACGCTATAATATGAATATCAAATCCACAAGTGGTATACCATCTATCACAAGTCACATGGTGCAATCTAAATCTCATCCACAGAAAATCAATATAAATAAATAACCAGTATCTATGAAACTAGATCTCAATATAAGTATCTAAGGATGATAGTTGGATGGAAACAAATCCACTACCAACTCGAATGGAAAAATACAACACAATATAAGAATACCAGCTAATGACCACCGGGCTCGAAGAGAAGACATCCTCGAAACACATATAACCATCCAAATCTGCGCTCCTGCGAATACTCAAGAACAGATACACCTGAAAAGAGACCAGGTCCTCAGAGGGACGTAACAAGATACATAGAAGCAAGCCAATTTGAATACAGTAAACATACATAATATTTGAAAATATATAAGTACGCTGTACAAGACAATCTATATGAATGCAAATGAGGACAACTTTTCGACGTATGGGCAAGGGTAGGCTACTCGATCTAAGCCTCACAACTCACACACCCGTCTAGAACATCATCAGCCAACATACCTCGGGGGTAGCGACCCTCGTGACTCCATCAATCGACATACATCGGGGGTAGCGACCATCGGACACGACCACCATAGTGCGTGCTAGTTACTACGGTTTACCAGAGTGGTTAAAGCCTATACACCTATTGATTGTCCTCTCATGATACTAGGTGTCAAGTGTGTGTCAACATATCTAATATATAGTAATAACTGAAAGAAACTACACATGCAATGAATAAACAGAAATGCAATAAATATACAGAAATATACTAAGCATGTAAAATACTGTAAGCAATTTTGCAAGGTATCTTGCCTGGTAGAAAGTTGCAAAGTGTAACATCCAGAAGTCCAACACACAGGATCAGAAGTTATGGCCTCAGAACAAATATTTCCGGATGCTGAAATAGATATCACCAATATTCCCAGAATAAGAAAAATAGCTAGAAAATACTTCCCTTTCGTCCAATTTGGACACAGGAGCAAAACGATAATTTCGGGTCAAAGTAGGGTCCACGTGGGGCCCACTTTGCACCGAAAAGCGTACCAAGGGTAACAGTCTCTAAATGGGACAAATTATAGGTCAAACAAACTCTAAATATCAAATTGAACCTAACGGTATGTCCAAATGTGAATTCCGATGGGCCGAACACAATTTTGCCCCAAAAGTCAACTGTGGGGCCCGCCAATTGGCGACTTGGTCAACTGTCTCAGAATTGCGTGAAAATTGGGTCAAAGGACTAGCGCGTTACCACGAGTCCAGTGGCACAAGTTTCGTTGCAATCTGATGAGCGTGTACAAAATGCGTGCGGCTTTCGCAAAAGTTGTGACATAGGGATTGTCCGCGGATACGGGCTGATTTCAACGCACACACGCGTCCGAATCAGTTTCCGTAAACTCTCACATGTCCGGGTACACTGCGCGCACCGTTTGGTACACTTGGTACATGGCGGGGCGGTCTCGTTTGGCTGGACGTACTCCGTTTCACAACTTTTAAAAATCTAGAAAAAGTGTGTTTTTGGGGTTTTCCAACGAATTTAATTCTACATACAGCAGTTAATAATTAAATATTAATTAACAGAAATTAAACTAGGTCAAGTGGTCTCTGCATACCAAAAAGAAAAATCAAATTCGGATCTTTATGGTGGGAGATACGAATCCGGGAACATAGGTAGTTTACCGCAGTTTTCTGCGATGCCCAAAAGTGGTCTTTTCCCGTCAACTTGGATGCTATTTTTGCCTAGGGTTACGCGTTGTTCGAGGTCAACTAACATACAAATATTGAAGGGGGTTAAGTGGTGAACGTACCGGTGAAGACGGGGTCGAGTTTGGTTGAGCAAGGTGACGGAAAACAGAGCCTGAACAGGGCTACTTCGCTGTCCAAACTGCAGTGCGAGGGGTTGTGCGCGAGGTCGTGGTCGTCGGGGTCGGTTCCGGGCGGCTGGAGACGGCTTGGCTGGGCGGAGCGGTCTCGTTTGGGAGGAGGTGAGAGTAGGGTGAATTATGGTTAGGGTTTGGGAGAATTGATGGATGTATTCATATATATATATATAGAGAGAAGGGGTGGGAGATGAAAAATTGTGCGGTTTGGACTTTAACGCGGGGGGGGGGGGGGGTGCGCCTATTGCTGCTGCTATGGTTCTTATTAGTCGCGAGTTTGGGGTGGAAGTTGCTGTTGTTTGCTTTCATATGCTAGCGGGTAGATGGGTTTTAGGGTAGGGTTGATCCAATAGGATTTAATGGTTTTTTTCTTTTTCTTTTTCATTCTTCTTCTTTCTTTTCCTATTTCTAATAAACTATATATATATATATATATATATATATATATATATATATATATATATATATATATGTATAGAAAAATTCTAAAAATTATATTATTACAGACCATTAAGCTAGCAACTGTCCAAAGGATCTCCTACATGAATTAAATTAGGAAAAATTTATACCGGCTCCATAAATCTCCTAAATTTACAAACACCTAAAATAAAAATTAAATAAAATCTATTTCTCCTAATTAGCCACTAATTACTACAATTAAATTAATAATTAATAATTAAAAAGGGTAAATACAGTTTTTAGGATTAGGGATTTTATATTCTACCCAACTTATAAAAATTTCGTCCTCGAAATTAAACTCAGCCACGATAGAATGTCAAGGATGGTATAAGATTTGTATTGTTTAAAATGCAAGGCTAGGTTTAAAGGAGTGGGCGATGTTGCACGACCAAAGTGTAGTACAAGGGAGGTTAATTATAAGTTGCACAAGGTCAGAATGGAAGATGGGCACGTCTAGGATAAGGATATGGCATTTGTAGGAAGGCAGTGGCTATGTAGTGCTCCAATTATCGAAGCACGGTAAGGTGCGCTGAGTGATATAATTATTACAAAATTAAATAAAATATCGTGTTCTATCTCTAACTGGACTCAATATAGCCTTAGTCTCACTATCTCAGCCAAGTAGGTCTAATTTTTGGGTGAGGGTTTCACAATCTACCCAACTTAAAGTTTACCCATCTATCACCTAAGGCTATACATCTAGGAAAACTATTCCTCAATTATTTAACCATGTTATGCAATCCTCAAAGTTTTAATACCAAACATATCACCTATGATATGCCCTTAATCAATTATAAAAGAGAGTCACTTAGTCATGTGATTAGCCTTATAGGGTATATCTAGTACTATTAGTGTGTCAACTTATACCAAGCACGAGGTTTCATCTTTCCGAAATAAGGGAAGACGGAGAGCAATAATAAAGAATTCAAGGTGAAGGTGATAGAATACAAGTACGAGGTTCAAAGAGATTAAAGAATTCGAAAAAAGAGTTGTCAGGGCAGTTGTGGATTGAAATCCTATTTTGGTAATTTCCTATTTACATGCTTGTATCAGTACAATTATGTAACCGATACGATATATCAGACATATCTAGGGGCAAGTATATTCGTCTACTACCATATATCTCAATCCACGTAAAGTAGTCATGCGAAGAGCGAACCAAGCGTACTAAGGTTAGCTAGACCTTAATACACCGATTCTGATTAGGCAATTGTATCATTGTGTGCACCCAATAATACATATGTCATGAGAAAACTCGATAAAAGAATAAGCTTACAAAAACTAGGCTATAATAGCAGCATAAATCAAGGTAGTATAGAAAATATAAGTACGCTTGATTATGATGAGAGAAGTTGCAAAATAATCGAAGTTCTTAAGAAGATAAGACTCTTACAATCTCTACAATTGTCATACTAACTCCTTGTCTAAGTCGATAGTCGACCAAATAGAGGTATGGGCTTCTAAGTTCTACAGTCTGATGAAACATTATCTTCTTATGCTAGCACACAGTTAATGTTATTCAGTTACACTGTATCGATGGGTCAAGAGGACTATGTGTTACTAGGTTGTGAGGTATACTACCCAACTTATAACAATAAACTAACACTGTAATTGTCTTGAGGGAATTCTTCAGAATAACCTGGTCCTTGTAAATAAAGTAGAAATCTTGTTGTTAGGGAAAGATCTTGGTACTTATTAGGGTATCCTCTTACATTACATAGGTCATGGTCGTCTTAAGTCTTAGTCATAGCACTTATAGAGCAAGTGTCAATAGTAGGAATGGAATAGTTACTGGCCTCAAGGGAAAGGGAATATAACTCGTATCGAGGAGGGGGTATATGTTACGCAATTTAAAACTAAGGGATAATCATAAAATTATAATCTAAATGATACTCAACTATCAAGTAATAACTACCAATCACATAATTAAAAATTCAAGATTACAACTATAACCTTAGCAAACTATATATCCTAACATAGAATAAAATCACTTGGTCTATAATCAGAGGTGTCAAGTAACACGAGTTGAAAGATGAAGAATAGAAGAACATAATTAGTCGTCGCACAATTTATGAATGTTAAGGTTGTAGAGGAACAAGATATAAAATTAAAATAAAGGGACTCTAGATAATGGCATGGTTTTCTAAGGGAAGATGCTATGCTAAACTCTGTGTTTGAGGTGTGATCAAGAAAATATTCTATGCATTGCTCTTGGCTTTCTATGGTACGGTCTGCTACTATTAAGACAAAAGCTAAATTTATAGTTCTCTAGTACTATCTCACCATGAAAGGCTAGATTAGTCCTAATACTGAACCTTGGATTTCTATTAGTTCCTCAATACTAGGGTAAAACACTGATCAAATTTATAAATAACTATAGTAGTATCTATACTACTCTCAAGTCCTTCATAACTATGTCAAGGGGTAATGGTCGATCAATCTATAGGTAAGGAATTCTAGGATTCACTAGATATTCTAAACTTAGTGGTGTGTCAACACTCTGGTTGTACTCTTAATAGGAAGGTTACCATAATTATCATCTAATAACAGGGACTTCTATATTCTAGGAGGGGGCTATACTCAAGGAATTATCAGGGAAGTACAGGAATCAAGCAGGATACAATTATTCAAATAGAATGGATTGGAAGGAGAGCGAATCATTGTCAATTGTGGATGAGATCCTATACTCTATTACTAGGTCCAGGCTTGTTCGGTACAGTAATGTAACTGAGACAATATGCTCTTGACCTGCATAGGCCACCACAAAAATATGTCATGCCCCAGTCCCAAAATATATAGGACTAGGACACGTAAGCATGCCAGCCGCATGGATATGGCAACTCCAATATATGGAAACCATAACCCATACGTACGCTGTAATATGAATATCAAATCCACAAGTGGTATACCATCTATCACAAGTCACAGGGTACAATCTAAATCTTATCCACAGAAAATCAATATAAATAAATAACCAGTATCTATGAAACTAGATCTCAATATAAGTATCTAAGGATGATAGTTGGATGGAAACAAATCCACTACCAACTCGAATAGAAAAATACAATACAATAAACACAATATAAGAATATCAGCTAACGACCACGGGGCTCAAAGAAAAGACATCCTTGAAATACATGTAACCATCCAAATCTGTGCTTCTGCGAATACTCAAGAATAGATACACCTGGAAAGGGACCAGGTCCTCAGAGGGATGTAACAAGATACATAAAAGCAAGCCAATTTAAATACAGTAAACATGCATAATGTTTGAAAATATATAAGTACGCTGTACAAAATAATCTATATGAATGCAAATGAGGATAACTTTTCGACGTATGGGCAAGGGTAGGCTACTCGATCTAAGCCTCACAACTCACACACCCGTCTAGAACATCATCAGCCGACATACCTCGGGGGTAGTGACCCTCGTGACTCCATCAATCGACATACCTCAGGGGTAGCGACCATCGGACACGACCACCATAGTGCGTGCTAGTTACTACGGTTTACCAGAGTGGTTAAAGCCTATACGCCTACTGATTGTCCTCTCATGATACTAGGGGTCAAGTGTGTGTCAACATATCTAATATATAGTAATAACTGAAAGAAACTACACATGCAATGAATAAACAGAAATGCAATAAATATATAGAAATATACTAAGCATGCAAAATACTGTAAGCAATTTGGCAATGTATCTTGCCTGGTAGAAAGCTGCAAAGTGTAACGTCCAGGAGTCCAACACACAGGATCAGAAGCTATGGCCTCAGAACAAATGTCTCCGGATGCTGAAATAGATATAACCAATGTTCACAGAATAAGCAAAATAGCTAGAAAGTACTTCCCTTTCGTCCAATTTGGACACAGGGTCAAAACGGTAATTTCGAGTCAAAGTGGGGTCCACGTGGCGTCCACTTTGTACCGAAAAGCGTGCCAAGGGTAACAGTCTCTAAATAGGACAAATTATAGGTCAAACAAACTCTAAATGTCAATACGAACCCAACGGTATATCCAAATGTGGATTCCGATGGGTCGAACACAATTTTGCCCAAAAAGTCAACCGTGGGACCCGTCAATTGGCGACTTGGTTAACTGTCTCAGAATTGCGTAAAAATTGGGTCACATGACCAGCGCGTTACCACGAGTCCAGTGACATAAGTTTTGTCATAATCTGATGAGCGTGCACAAAATGTGCGCGACTTTCGTAAAAGTTACGGCACGGAGATTGTCCGCGGATACGGGCTGATTTCGACGCGCACACGCCTCCGAATCAGTTTTTGCGAACTCTCACGTGTCCAGTTACACTGCGCACCGTTTGGTGCACTTGGTACACGGCGGGGCGGTCCCGTTTGGCAGGGCGCACTCCGTTTCACAACTTTTGGAAATCTAAAAAAAATATGTTTTTGGGGTTTTCCAACGAATTTAATTCTACATACAGCAGTTAATAATTAAATATTAATTTAAAAAAATTAAACTAGGTTAAGTGGTCTCCGTATACCAAAAAGAAAAATCGAATTCGGATCTCTGTGGTGGGAGATATGAATCCGGGAACATAGGTAGTTTACCGTAGTTTTCTGCGATACCCAAAAGTGGTCTTTTTCTGTCAACTTGGACGCTTTTTTTGCCTAGGGTTACGCGCTGTTCGAGGTCAACTAATATACAAATATTGAAGGGGGTTAAGTGGTGAACGTACCGGTGAAGACGGGGTCGAGTTTGGTTAAGACGGGGTCGAGTTTGGGTGAGCGATGTGACAGAAAACAGAGCCTGAACAGGGCTACTTCGCTGTCCAAACTGCAGTGCGAGAGATTGTGCGCGAGGTCGCGGTCGTCGGGGTCGGTTCTGGGCGGCTGAAGGCGGCTTGGTTAGGTGGTGCGGTCTCGTTTGGGAGGAGATGAGAGTAGGATTAGGGTTTGGGAGAGTTGATGGATGTATTCATATATATATAGAGAGAAGGGGGTAGGAGATGAAAAGCCGCGCGGTTTGGACTTTAACGCGGGGGGTGCGCCTATTGCTGCTGCTGTGGTTCTTATTAATCGCGGGTTTGGGGTGGAATTTGATGCTTTTTGCTTTCATATGCTAGTGGATAGATGGGTTTTAGGGTAGGGTTGATCCAATAGGATTTAATGGTTTTTTTTTCTTTTTTTTCTTTTTCTTTCCTTTTTCATTCTTATTCATTCTTTTCTTATTTCTAATAAACTATATATATATATATATATATATATATATATATAGAAAAATTCTAAAAATTATATTATTACAGACCATTAAGCTAGCAACTGTCCAAATAGTCTCCTACATGAATTAAATTTGGAAAAATTTATACCGACTACATAAATCTCCTAAATTCACAAACACCTAAAATAAAAATTAAATAAAATCTATTTCTCCTAATTAGCCACTAATTACTAAAATTAAATTAATAATTAATAATTAAAAAGGATAAATACAATTTTTAGGATTAGGGGTTTTACAATGAACCCTACCAAATCTTTCCTAGGAGTCTCCAACGATAAATTTTTGGGTTTCTTCCTAACTTCAAAGGGTATCCATGTAGACCCTGACAAGACCAAAGCGATCCTTGAAATGCGCCCACCGAAGAACCTCAAAGAACTTCAAGGCCTTCAAGGAAGACTGGCCTATATCTGGAGGTTCATATCAAATCTCTCTAGACGTTGTCAACCGTTCACGCAACTCATGAAGAAGGAAGTCTCTTTTGTCTGGAATAAAGAATGCTAGCGCACCTTCGACGACATCAAGGAATACCTCATGAGACCTCCAGTATTGGTAGCCCCAGTTATGGGGAAGCTCTTTCTGCTCTATGTACGAGTAATATATCACTCTCTTGGTGCTCTGCTAGCCCAGAAGAATGACACAGGTCATGAGCGAGCCATCTACTACCTCAGCAAGATGATGGTCGGTGCGGAGAACAAATACAACCCTGCCGAGAAAGAGTGCCTCGCTCTAGTCTTTGCTATTCAGAAGACCCGACACTATGTGGCAGGGCAAACCATCGACGTGATCTCACGAGTTAATCCCCTTAGGATTCTCATGACAAAACCTGAAGTTCTCAACTCTCACCTAGCCTCATGGGCAATACTATTGTCACCATAAGACATGGTATTCGTCCCATAAAAGTCAGTCAAAGGTCAGGCATTGGAATATTTTCTTGCAGCCCACTCGGTACCGAAAACCTCGAAGCTCTACGAGGAGATCCCAAACGAGGTCACAGACTCAAACCTGACCACGAGCACATAAGCCATTTTGTGAATGTTCTTCGACGGTGCTTTAAGAACAGGGCCCAAAGACGATATCGTTGCTGGCGTCGGGATAGTACTGATCTCCCCATATGATCTGGTCATCAACCGCACCTACTCTCTCACTGAGTCAATCAAATCTGAGGCAAGTACGAAGTCCAGAATGAAGACTTGATTCCCTACCACCAATCTGCTCTTGAAATAATCTCCACCTTTGAGGGATTCTTCATAGAGCACGTCCCTCGACTACAAAACATCAAGGCTGATGTCCTGGCTTGCATCGCAGCCTCGTTAGTTGTTTCATTCAATACTCATAAACTGATCACCGTAATCGGTCAGGAGCTGGTCTGCCCGAAGAACAACCTCTCTCTGTGCCAGAGCTACTCAGTAGAGACGAACGCTGACTCACAAGAATGGAGACTTCTATTTATCGGCTACGCAGTCTATGTAATTCTCCTCGAGAACTCAAAGGTAGCCACCTCTATCAAAAGACGTTCCCTCCAGTTCTATTATGATACGGCTACTAAAATATTATATCGTCGCTCCTATGACGGTCTTCTGCTACGATGCCTATCTAATGCAGAAGCGAACCAGGCTCTCCGTGAGGCTCACGACAGGGTTTGCGGTGCCCATCAACTAGGGCCCAAGCTACAAGATCGCCTCCGTAGAATGGGTTATTATTGGCCAAAAATGGTAGTAGATGTCGTTGACTACGCAAGGTAACAAGCGTGCCAAATCCATGATGAATTCATCCACCAACCCTCGGAGTTTCTATACTTGACCGTAAAGTCCTGGCCATTCGAAGCTGGGGTATGGATATCATAGGGCCGATCATTCCGCCTTCGGCTAAGGGACATCGGTTCATCTTGGCTATCACCGGCTACTTCTCCAAGTGGACGAAAGCTGTACCACTCACTGAAGTTAAGACGTCCAACATGATCAGCTTCGTCAAGCATCACGTCATATACCGCTTCGGCTTGCCATAAAGGATCATCCATGACAATGGTCCACAGTTCGCAAGTCACGCGTTCTACCGATTTTGTGACAAAAATCGGATTGAGAATGTAGCGTCAACTACCTCTAACCCGGCAGCAAATGGTCTGGCAGAAGCCTTTAACATGACCATCATAAAGCTGCTCAAAACGTTTGTGTCATCCATCAAACGCGACTGGAATGAGAAGATGGGTGAATATCTCTGGGCCTATCGTACAACGGGCCGGACAACTACTGGCAATACGCCTCTCTCTGGTGTATGAAAGTGAAGTGGTCCTCCCTCTCGAGATCCAAATCCCTCCACTCCGAGTAGCTCACTCCAACCAATTAACCGTCGACGACTATCACTGCCAACGGCTACAAGAGTTAGAAGCACTCGACGAGAAATGTCTCTTAGCTCAACAACATATTGAGCTATACCAAGTGCGTCTCTCGGAAGACTTCAAGAAACGGGTGAAGAAGAGGACCTAACAAGTAGGTGATCTCATCCTGGCCGTAAGGTGGCCGGTGGTTATGACCCACAAGACGGCCGACAAATTTTAACCCAAATGGGAAGGCCCGTTCGTCGTAGAATCGGTATTCTCCAACGGAGCCTACCGGCTCATAAAACCCCATGGTGACTTGATTATGATGCCGATCAACGACAAGTTCATGAAAAAGTACTATATCTAAGCTAGACATGTACTCCCCCCATCTCCAGTCGGGCAATCAAGATGTACAATCCTTACACTCTTGGTTCTACATCTCTAGCAAGTGCCTATGTACAATATTTTTCCTTTTTTACAAATTTCTGTAAAAGCCATTATCTGTATCCAGGAGACCTAGATACGCAACAGATGATGGATCCTCAAAGTCTCTCCAGCGGAGCAGTTCTTAGGTCCACCGACACACTCCTGCTTGGACCACCCAAAAAATAGTCTCGTTAGACTCTAGTCTCCCCAACGGAGCAATCCTCAGGTCTATCTTTATTCTCGGATAGACCACACTCAGCAAACCAATCCTGACGGGTTTTCCAGACGCTAGTTCACATCCATATTACCTCTGAACTACTGTCCGAACATTTCTTCCTGGCTGAGTTTGCCATATCCATATTACCTCTGAGCAAACCTTCCGGGTCTTGGCTACCGATCATTACATTCATATTACCTCTGATATTGGTTGTCATCTCCACTTATCACCCATACTTACCAAAGTACGCCAGCGGTGCTAAGTCCACAAAATCTATCACGCTCATACTACCTCTGATAAGGATTGTTTTAAACTTATTATTTGTACTCAACATGATAATAGGTCTACCAAAGATCCCCCAGTGAGATGTCCTCAACAACTGTGGTATTGTACTACATCTATATTACCTCCAGTACTGTAACAACCCGTTTCGTTCAAGTGGATAGCCGATTCAAATGGTGCAAGTGCAATGACCCGACCCTCTTTGCTCAGCGAGAAGACTCGTTTAAGGCAAAGGATTCCAGACTTAGCCCTTCAGGAGTTCAGACTTAGACTTTTAAAGGCTCGCTCGGAGTATCGCTCGACCGAGGTTAATCATCGCTAAAGTGGGTGGCTACGATGAAATTGTTTTTGCTTAGCCAACACACTTAAAATATGGACCATACATGCTAGTCGTTAGGTGAATTATCCCTTGCATGCTAATAAAGAATACAACGCACCAAGCTAAGAGAATAATCTCATCTTGTATTGGTTGTGTTAGAACATGGAAATAAAACTTAGCTTATAACTTGGACCCTCACATGCTACCTTAGCTTCGTGCAAGTAGACCCGCTAAGCCTCAAGTAGATCAATATATACTCTTCGTAGTGCACTGCTTCACTTGTTTACAGTGCACGCCTTATGGATTATGTCGCTCGATATACCCCAGTACGGTTTCACTCCTCGCACTACACCTTAGACCCGTGCTAACGTAAAGGCTTATGTTCTAAGATAGACTATACAATATATTTTCTTATGCTTATGTTTCCAACAAATGCATGCTTGCCTGCTTAAATTTTAATCTTTTACCCGTTTGCCTCGTTTCAATGCTTGTCACATAATTATATGTCACAATCCAGTAACACTATCAATATCGTACATGCATCTAGTTATCCAGAAGACTATAAAATAGTTCTTCTGTGCAATATGAACCTGCAAGTATACGGGACTGTTAGGTCGCCAAGGCAGTTTTTGAACTAGGAGAATACATTAAGTCAAGTTTAACTCTGAACGAGAATGATGTCAAATAAAGCAAGAATCACAACTCGTGGAGCAATACTCGTTCATAACAAGAATCAAAGATTACCATGTCATGTCGGGAATCTGGAAGACCCAAGACTTGCATATCACAAAAAACTTGGTAACAAGGGAGATTCTCGAATCTCGTTCCATGGACGGCCTCCGGGGCACCGGGGCCGATCCGATCCGGATGGAACTCACGCAATAATCTTTTTCATGTACAAGCAGGATGACATGTGCACCTCACGCTGCTCCATTCTCGCTTTAAGATTGATAATCTCATATACAGGATGGGATGGCGTATAGCGCCTCATATACTTTACATTGTACACCATCCTCATTCATGACTATAACCCATCATTTATGGCATGCCAGCGACTCATGTTCATATAGATAAGTCATCTCGCTTAGCGGCAATCCACTTGCAAGTTATTACATCACATCAAGTAACTTGTAACACCTGAACGGGTATCAATATTAGACATATGTGCACACTTGTACATATTTGAATAATTGAACATCTTCTGCAATACTTTTGGATAATCCGTGTAACTCGTGCAACTAAAATAGAACCTCGTTTATGACACTCGTGCTTATACAATTTGACTTGGATTTTATATATATACATTCGTGCTTGGTTTAACTTGGTTGCCTTGGACAGGGAAGGAAGAATGGTAAGTTGGTAAGTCTCACCGTGTTACTCATATATGGCACGGCGCACTGCCACGCGAGTTAGGCTTTTTATTATGCCATAAAACTGATCCTAAGGCAAGACTAGAAAGATAACTTAATAGATTGTACGGTGTAGAAGCATGAAATACGCTGGGGAATGGTACGCGTATTATACAGTAAAAACCCTCAATATACATGAAGTCCGTATAAAAAAGAGCTTCAGAGCTGTTTGGCGTAAAGTAAGGCTTCAGAGCTGCCCGCGTAAAGCAGCGCTTCAAGACTGTTATGCGTAAAAGGTTGCTTTACCCTCCCGCATAAAGTTTAAAATATGCTTGCTTTTAATGTAGCGTAAAGTTGTACGAGGGACTCTTCGTATTCCTCGGATGAATCTGTCAGACAAATCAGTGAACCTGACTCCTAACAAAAGTACTGCACGATGATCGAGAGGACGGCTACAATGATAATTTTGCACAAAGACCCAGGCTGTCGTTTAGTGACATATTCTTGATACAAGTCATTTTTATGCATTCAAAGAATACGCTGCCTATTCTACATGGGCAGAAATAAGTTTTTACACTTAAGATAAAACGAAATCAGACGCCACGTCAAAAGCTGTTTCTCTTACAGAGCTCGAGGTAAATCTCGGCATTTAATGCACGAGATTGAGGCACATCTCTGCATTTAATGCACGAAATTTTATCCTATTTTTAAACATTCATCATGACTGGGAAAGCTAAGACTGGGACTAATACGCTCACATCACCATCCTTGCATTTTACGCCAACCAGGCTATTTTCAACTATAAGGAGTACGCCGTATGCTATCTCCTCGAAATACGCCAACTCGGCTATATTTGCAAAGGAACGTGATAAGGCTATTTAGCCCAGAATACGCTCAAGACCTCAGTCGTAACGGATAATTGGCTATTTTACGCTGGTTATCTATTATTCCTACATCCTCAAGTTTTACGCAGAGTTTGGCTTTTACGCCAACCATCTTTACGCAGGGGCAGTTACCTACGTGGCTTGCATGCCATGATCTTCGAGAAGCAGTTATACACATTATCTCAAGAAGGGACACGTGTCACACGCATATTCAGAAGATAATTGGAACGTGGGGTAGCAGTTTTCATAACCACAGCGTAAAGGAAGTCTTTTTCTTCACAGTTTGGTCTTTTTCACCAACAAGACAGCTATTTAGCTTTTATGCCAACAAGACAGTTATCTGGTTTTTACGCTAACTATTTTTTCGTAGGGGCAGTTACCTACGTGGCTTGCATGCCATGATCTTCGAGAAGCAGTTATACGCGTTACCTTGTAATGGGATACGTATCATACGCAGATTCAGAAGATTGTGGGAACGTGGGTAGCAGTTGTCATAACCGCAGCGTAAAAGATGCAACTCTCTTCACAGTTTAACCTTTTACGCCAACCTAGACAGTTATGTCATTGATCTCTATAAATAGAGACCCCTGGTCACAGGGTGGAAGGAGGCAAAAAGACACACACAAACAGAGACCAGAGAGGGCATAATCAGAGAGAGAGAGCAGACAGAGAGTGTTGGTTGACAACTTTGGCAACGAGAACTCAATCCCACTTGCAACCTTTGAAGCTTCTTCTTCTTCTTATACAACACTTCTTCATTATCGTGTGGTCCAAGGGACAAAGTGATCGACCGCAGATCAGACTCCTATAGCAATACTTTCCCAGAATCATTTTATTGTACTTAACATCCTCGTATAGGATTACTTGTACTCTTTTTCTTGTTTGTAAGCAAAAAAAGAAAGGTTTCGTATAAACCCGCTTCTTCTTCATTTTGTTTATCCAAACAAAGATGGCGACTCCACTGGGGACTACTTTCTCCTCTGACGAGAAAGAAATTGCTCAACACGATGCTGTATCCGCTGGATCGACGAAGAAGACTTTGGTCGTCCAGTTCGACCAATCTGCTTATGAAGAGATGCTTCGTGCAGGGGGTGGCTCTCATTCCTCCTCTGTCCAGAACAACAGGAAGCTGTGTAAAGTGTGGATGCCTAAGACGTCCTTTACCCTTCCTACAAGCTCTCATTCTCTGATCAACAAGGTTGTGACGACACAGCCTACACGGCCTGTGCATAAAAATATGTCTCCCATCTGTGACGTGGCAGATAAGACTTCTAGCAATGCCTCAGTACCAACCCAGAAGTCTAAAATGTGCTCTGCGCATAAAACTTTGTCTTCCGTCTGTGACGTGGTCGATAAGACTTCTGGCAATGCCTCAGTGCCAACCCGAAAGTCTAAAATGTGCCCTGTGCGTAAAACTTTGTCTCCCGTATGTGATGTAGCAGACAACACTTCTGGTAATGCCTCAGTGCCAATCCATAAGTCCCAAACGTGCCCTGCGCGTAAACCTTCGTCTCCCGTCTGTGACGTGGTAGACAAAATTTCTAGCAAGGCCTCAGTGCCAATGCGGAAATTTTAAACGCGTCATGCACGTAAAAATACATCTCCCGTCTATGATGAGGCAAATGGGCCCTTTGATCACATCAGAGAAAAACAAGTAGTGAGACCTTCAACCTCTAAGCTATTACGCCCGCAAAAGAAGAGAGTTCCCACTCTTCAGATTATGCATGACGCTGAAGGCCGATTGAGGACTTTTCCTATTTTATGCGAACCTATGCAAAACTCCAAATTATGTCAGGATAAGTCTGCCCGCGTAAAGAAGACCCGTTTTACGGGAAAATATGCTCCTCAGACAGATGATGGATCGTATGCTACTCACATGGGAGAACTGTTGTAATCCTATGGCAGAGAAAGGGTTATGGTTCCTAACCTCCATGCTCCTACTGATGTAAAAAGACAGAATAAGCCTTCTTCTTCTTCTAGCAATCCCCCTGATTTGCGTGATTTCCTGATCCAGAAATGCAAAGACAGGGAATCTCCTAATATGTCTATTACACCCCCTAGAGAACACTGTTGTAATAGTCATAAGGTTGTAATCAACTATTGCTGTTCTAAAGCAAATCGGTCAGTTTTCGATCGGTTGAATTACTCTTTGTCATTACAGGAAGAAGAACCAACATTTGCGTCAGTAAACATGGCTTCGCATATTCCTAGAGGAAGATTGAGTTCAAGACGTCATCCCTCTAAAACTCTAAGCCAAAGGAGAGTTGATAGACTGATCGACACTTTTGAAGAAGGTATTTTTTGAAACACTCGCTCGAGGTCACGACAATCAGCTTCATATTCTTCTGATTCTGACACTGGGGGTCGCCAGTCTTCTGAATTTGATGCTGAAAGTATAGATTCAATCTATACAGAGGTCTATACTAATCCCTCAGTGATATCCAGAGAAATGGGAGTTTATGATGTTGGAGATGAACATGAAGAAGCTTCCCCATCAGGAAGTACTGAACAACGCATCGTTGTATTGGAGGCATCACTTAAAGAGATACATACCATGATGGAGAGTATGTGCCAAATGATGGTGACTCAACATACAGCTACAATAGCTCAAACACCTGTTCCTCCGACTCAACTACGTGTGGGGGTAGACATACCATCATCCAATACAAGTCAGGAGCTTGTTCAAAACCAAGAATCAGCTGCTCCTCAACCTCTTAACCCGGAGAATGTATTACCTTCTGTTGGAGTTACAATACATCCAATCTCTCACCTTTCCACTGGACCTTTCCCAACTGAAGACCCGATACAGGCAGTTCGGGAATTAAAATCCCAATTTGATGCCTTGAAGCATAAAAATCAGCTCAAGAAGTTGGGAATTAACCAACCATATCCGGCTGCCTGGGATGAGATCCCTTTTCCCCCAAAATATAAACCACAAGGTATGGTTTTGTTTGAGGGAAAGATGTCACCAAGCCAGTATATGAACTACTTCAGCATGATGACGATATTAGCAGGGAAATGATGCCCTTCTCACTCGAGTATTTAAAGGCTGTCTGTCTGGAGTAGCTTACCAATGGTATCGTAGTCTATCTGACAACTGTATTACTTCCTTTGAAGATTTCAAGACTCTATTCTTCACTCGATTCTACGAGGGAGGAATGGATATGTCTATGTCATCACTCATCGAAGTAAAGCAGAAGAAAAAAGAAAATGTTCGTACATTCATTGAACACTTTCGTCAGGCTACTTTACAGATGCCTCCCGGAGTTCCTGACTCCGCCTTGGTGGATATTTTCAGAAAGAACCTTCTCCCACTAATCTCAGTATTCACTGGACCATATCAGTTCCATGATTGGCCCTCGTTTATCATATCGGCAGTAGCCGCTGAAGATAACAGTCGGAAGGCTCATGACAACGGAATTATGATCTCTACCTCTGATAGTGGGAAGCCGTCATCCTCCAATAATGACCATACTCGTAGATCAAAAGGAAAGGAAGCCCTGGCAATCAACACGTCTAGGCAAAATACTCCGGCAACTACGCAGACGAATCCTGGGACTTCCAGACCCAAAGAAGAATATTCTTTTAACGACGATGATATTCCAAGCATTTTTTATTATCTAGTCAAAAGTGGCAAGCTTACTCTACCAGAGATAAAGCGTCCAAATAAAGTCGACAGTACAAATAACCCTAAGTACGGCATTTTCCACAGATACATACATCACCCCACGAAGGCGTGCTATGTACTGAAAAGAAAAATCCAGGAGTTGATCGACGCCAAAGTCATCACTTTGCGTAATAACGAGAAGACGGTCACTACAAATATGATCTCACTCTAATTCAGCAATTTTCCCTCTCAAGAAGTACCGGATGGTGTGGTACCTATTCTACGGGCAATGATGGATATTGTTAATCTCCTTCCTGCCAGGGGTCAAAATCAAAATTTGGTGCCCCTAACTACCAAGCGTGGAGAGATCATGTGGGTTCATCATGATATAGTATCAGAACTGGAGGAAGAGACTAAAGCTGCTAAAGCTAAGTCTAAGAAGAACCCAAGATATAAACCATGCCATATGGTTGGAATATCCCCGGCATCGGAAAAAAAGGCTTTAGCAGCCGGAACTCGGTCAGAAAAAGCCTACCTCAAAGACTATGGAGGGAATCAGGAAGAAGCAACGGCAGGCACTTCAGCTGCTAAACCTCCGGAGCCTGAACTCGTAGTACCAGAGGCAGGTCCTTCCAAACCAACTTTTGTGGACAAAGGCAAGCAAAAAGAAGTTCGTTTCGATAAACATCTGAAGAATATTCAAAACAAAGGTTTAGAGAAACCATATAACTTCGACATCTTGGCTCAGTTGGCCAATACTCCAGCCAGATTATCCATCTTTGAGCTACTTCGGCTATCCAAAGACACTCGTCAAGCCTTGAGTGAAGCATTAATGCAAGCAGATGTATGCTTGACTCAGCTCAAGTCCTCTGATAAAGAGCCTGTGGTATGTCCTCAATGCCATAGTGTGATAGAAGTGGTCCCTAACATCACTTAACTCAAGAGGACATGTTGTTGAAACATAACAAACACGACAAGCCTCCTTATTACACAGGATACGTCAGCTCCATTGAGGTAGACCGGATTCACATAGATCCGGGATCGTCGATCAGCATTATCCCTTATAGTCTGCTAAGACCGTTGAGAATTCCTACCAGTGAACTGGCTTACACTACCACTACGATTGTGGGCTTCAATGCCAGGAAAAGCAGGCCGTTGGGAAAGATTCGTCTGAGGATCCAGATTGGTGACCTTAGATCATTGGCTACATGCTACGTCATTGATTCAGAGGTATCTTACAACATTCTGTTGGGTAGACCATGGATCCATGATAATAATATTGTTCCTTTAACTCTACATCAATGTTTCAAATATATAGATGCTCAAGGAACAGTAAAAATAGAGTTCACCGATCTCAATCCGTTCAAAGGAGTGGAATCCTACTATTCTGATGCCATGTTGTACACTCAAGACTATATGAAAGAGGTGTCAGGAAAAATGGAGGAAGAATCCCACTAGGAGCCAGGAGAACCATCTGCTGATCAACCTTCGTCGATCCAAGTGAAAGGGCGGGTTACCCGTCCAAAAGTCTCGGAACCTGTGACTATTCTCTTGGGCAAAACTAAGTCTGGAGGAGGAAATGATCCTCTAGTGATTGATCTGAACAAGAAACCTCCACCTTTGGTTATTGACCTTGGGCGCAACAAGCAGCTATCTGATGCAAATAGGGATGCGTTTGCGGATGATAATAAAGATTCTCTTTTCCAGTATTCTGATGCCCAATTTCCTAATCAGGAATCTTCTCCTCATAAAGATATGGAACCCTTAGCACAAAAATTCTTGGAAGCTATAGACTTCTATAATCCATATGTGTGGGAAGTAGCGTCAACATCTAATGTCGTCACGACATATGGGCCACATGAAGATTCTATCTTTATTGTTCCACCTACTCGCAACAATCAGCATCCAATAGTCTTCGGTCGAATACGAAATAGGCCGATTGTACAAAGGGATTCTCCCGAGTCTGATATTGGGAAAATGCAAATCTGCAGATATAGCCCACAGGCTTTGAAGATTATGCAAAACATGGGTTATGATTTGAAGTTGGAGCCAGGCCTCAACTATGGAAAAGGCAAACGAATGCCGATGCATGGTGATCCTTACTATCAACGAACTCGTTTCGGGTTAGGGTATAACACATCTCTTGCAACTTCAAACAACTCTGAGCCAAGTGATGAGACCATTTCCTCTTATCAAGATGAATTCTCATCCTCTGATTCAGATGATGAATTCAAACTGGCATTATCAGTAAATATGGTGTTGACAGATTCCTTCGAAACAGAGGAACAAGAATCTGAACCATTTGAAAATGAATCTTAGGCACAGCAAATGGATACACAATGGGAACTCCGGTTCGAACAAAAAGAACCACCCACCGAAGACAAGGTTATCCAAGTCAATATTGGGGATGAATTTTCACCAAAGCCGATATTTATCAGTAACAATCTTTCTGAAGAAGAAAAGAAGAAATGATCCAGCTGATAAAAGAATATATCGATGTCTTTGCTTGGAAATATAAGGATATGCCAAGTCTTGACCCAAAAGTGGCTACTCATAAACTCAATATATTGACTAACTCAAAGCCTGTGAAGCAACAGCAACGCCAGTTCCGCCCAGATATGATGGATGCCATTGAAGCTGAAGTTAAGAAATTAATAGCCTGTGGGTTCATCCGGGAAGAACAACATCTAGACTGGGTCGCTAATGTTGTCCCAGTTATGAAGAAAAATAGAAAAGTGCGTGTTTGCATCAAATTTCGAGATCTAAATACGGCCTATCCTAAAGATGAATTCCCTCTTCCCATTACAGACGTCATGATCGATAATACGTGCAGTTTTGAGCGCATGTCTTTGATGGACGGATTTTCAAGATACAATCAAATTAAGATGAATCCTGAAGATGAGAAGCATACTGCCTTTCGCACACCATTGGGTGTATATTGCTATACAGTCATGCCGTTTGGATTAAAGAATGCCGGGGCTACATATCAAAGAGCTATGAGTAACATATTCCATGAGTATTTACGCAAAACGGTGGAATGTTACGTAGATGATATTTCTTTCAAAAGCCGCCTCAAGGATAATCACATCCAAGACTTGAAGACAATATTTGATTTGATGCGCCAACATCAACTCAAAATGAATCCTACAAAGTCCTTTCTTGGTGTATCCAGTGGCAAATTTCTAGGATTTGTCATTACTGCTAAAGACATTCAAGTTGACCCTGATAAAGTAAAAGCTATCCTAGAAATGCGACCGTCCCGTAATCTCAGAGAACTCAGGGGATTTTAAGATCGTCTAGCTTATATCAGAAGATTCATATCCAAACTCTTTGGAAGATGTCAACCTTTTTCTCGTCTAATGAAGAAAGGTGTGGCATTCTTATGGGACGAAGCCTGCCAACAAGCGTTTAATGACATCAAACGCTATCTTACTAATCCTTCAGTTCTGGTGCCTCCCGTCATAGGAAGACCATTTTTGCTATATGTTCGAGCAATGGATAATTCTCTAGGAGCTCTCATCGCATAGAAGAACAATAAGGGTCATGAACAGGCGATCTACTATCTAAGCAGAATGATGGTCGGAGCAGAACACAGGTATAGCCCAGTAGAAAAAGAATGCTTGGCCCTAATGTTCGCCATTCAGAAGACGCGACATTACGTGACGGGCCAAACTATTCATATCATCTCCAGTGTCAATCCACTTCGGGTATTGATAAATAAGCCAAGTATCCTTAATTCCTGACTCACGACTTGGGCAATGCTATTGATACCATATGATATGGTGTACGTCCCTCAAAAGTCCATAAAAGGTCAAGCCTTGGCCAATTTCTTAGCTGCCCATCCAATTCCAGAAACCTCCAAATTATATGAGGATATTTTCGACGAAGTTGCAGAATGTAATTCAGCAACGGAAGGTGATACATGGCAGTTATTCTTTGATGGTGCTTCCAGAACTGGTCCCAAGAAAAATGTGGTTTCAGGAGTAAGGATTGTTCTGGTAACTCCTGATAAACTCGTTATCTATCGAGCATATTCTCTTAGTGAACCATGCTCTAATAATGTGGCAGAGTATAATGCTCTATTGATTGGGCTTCAAGATGCAAAAGAATTGGATGTTGAATACTTGGAAGCTTTTGGTGATTCTCAGCTGATCGTCAATCAGGTCAGAGGAATATATGAAGTCCGCAATCCAGACCTCATTCCTTATCACCAAACAACGATCGAGATAGCAATGTCCTTTAAAGGATTCTTCTTAGAACATGTTCCTCGATCTCAAAATTTGGAAGCTGATGCTCTGGCCAGTCTAGCTGCAGATCTAGCTATTCCTATAAGAAGGCAGAATTCGGTAATCCTTCTTAACAGAGATTTATTTTGTATGAAAAATAATTTTTACATAGAACTTAGCTATGTTACAAACATGGTTCCTCCTAAGAGAGATTGGAGAAGTCCCTTTATAGACTTCGTATCATATAGAATCTTACCAGAGGATCCTAAAGAAGCAGCATCTATCAAAAGACGATCGCTACGTTTCTATTTTGATGCTTCTTTTCAAAGTCTATATCGCCAAACGTATGACGGACTACTATTACGATATCTCTCTGATGATGATGCAAAGCGGGTTATCCGAGAAGCTCATGATGGAGTATATGGAGCACATCAACCCGGTCCTAAGTTACAGGATCGTATCATGAGGATGGGCTACTACTGGCCTACTATTATTGCAGATGCCGTAAAATATGCTAGACAATGCAAAGCCTGTCAAGTTCATGCAGATTTTATACATCAACCTTCTGAATATTTATATCCTACTATTGCATCATGGCCCTTTGAAGCATGGGGTATGGATATCATTGGTCTTATTCATCCTTCATCTTCTAAAGGATATTGGTTTATATTGGCTATCACGGACTATTTCTCCAAATGGGCGGAGGGGATCCCTCTTGCTGAGGTAAAGACATCCAATGTCATCAGCTTTATCAAACATCATATCATTTATCGCTTTGGGATACCCCAAAGGATAATTCATGACAATGGGCCTCAATTCATCAGTCAATCGTTTCACCAATTTTGCGATAAGAATCAGATACAAAATATGGCCTCAACGGCATATAATCTTGCTGCCAATGGTTTGGCGGAAGCCTTCAACAAAACCATTATTAAACTCTTGAAGAAGTTTGTCTCTTCGAACAAAAGAGATTGGAACGAGAAATTGGAGGAATGTCTGTGGGCATACCGCATAACGGTACGAACACCAACGGGTTGTACCCCATTTTCATTGGTTTATGGGTGTGAAGCGGTCCTCCCTATTGAAATTTAAATTCCATCGCTAAGAATAGCAGTAGCTAATGAGCTGACTCAGGAAAATCATGATCGTTTAAGACTTCAAGAGCTAGAAGGGTTAGACGAGAAACGCCTTCAAGCTCAATAACGCATCGAGTTCTACCAAGCACGCATCTCCAGAGCTTTTAATCAAAAAGTGAAGGAAAGAGTGTTCAAAGTTGGTGAGCTAGTTTTAGCTGTGAAGAGGCCAATGATCATTACACATAAGAGTAAGGGGAAATTCCAGCCCAAATGGGAGGGCCCTTATGTGATTGAAACAACATTTTCAAATGGCGCTTACAGATTATCCAAGCCTAATGGAGATTTGATAATGGCTCATATCAACGGCAAATTCCTGAAGAAGTGTTATGCTTGATCTCCTTTGCTTAATGGAGTATGGTGAAGATTCTATTATGACTATACTATGTACAAAGATTAGCTGAATCATATTCTATCATGTTCTTATGACCTCTGAATAGATATGTTTAACTAATTTGAAACTTTAGAACCTATCACGTCCATATTACCTCTGATAGTGTTTTGTATACAAATTTAGTTGGATCATATTCTATCATGTTCATATTACCTCTGAATAGATATATTCAGCTAAACCTTACCAAAAGTATATCATGTCCATATTACCTCCGATATCACTTTTATATTAGCCTATTATTTATATTTTAAAGTGATGGGTCCACAAAAGCAGAAAATGTATCTTTATTATCTCTGAGAAAATAAGGAGCAAAAAAGTAAAAAGTACATCATTGGGGAGGAGCAGTTAGATCGCGGACCTGTTGCGCCAAAGTAGTCATCCTCTCATTCCTGGAGTTTAAGATGTTGATGCGAGCCCGTTCCAGCCTTGCTTCGTCATTGCTCAAGAGAGACAGTTCGGATAGAGAATCAACAAAACTTACGTAGATGACACCCATGTGTGTCAAGTTCTGTTGATCCGTCTTCACTTGGCCCTCCAATACATCATGAACTAGCAATGCTTTGAGAAGCCTATCCCTTATTTGAGCAAGTCAGCTTCCAATTCTCGAGCCCCAACTTCATATCCCTCACATTCGGTATGGCACCGGGCTAGCTGAGGAATACTCTCCACCAATACTGCTTGCTCTTTCTCCATCTCTTGTTGATATTCCTGGATGGATTTGTTTAAAGTTTCTGTCTTCCGAGCAAAATCCGCAGTTAGTGAGTCGTACTCAGCCTGAACCAAGTCATTGATGCTGCCTTAGGATAGTTACAAATATTCGTTAATGGGTTGTTCTAAACCATTAACAATTTGCTCTAGCGCATTAGCTCTTTCATCGTTATTGAAATTTCTAATATGCGCTATAGTGAGCTCAGAGGACGTCTTCAAAGCATCAAATCCTAGATTCTTCTCCAGCACCATGAATATTAATTCTTTCAAAGTGAGGTAGAATATGCTAGTGTATTATTCAACTAGCATAGCCAAGCTCGAATGGACGCTGGGAGTGGCCGCAACATCAGTAAATCTCCCTCCTGAAATGACTGCAGAGGATGTTGCCACAGTCGTCGCTTCAACAGATGGCACGACAAAAGAAGAGACACCAATAACAGTTGAAGTTGCCAGCACGCTCGACGAAGGAGGCATAGTCGAGATGGTGGGTTCATCCACCTCTGATATTATTTGAACAGCTACTGTCGGGATTACATCCGAGAATGTTGCGGATAAAATATCAACGGCTTCAAATTATGCTTCTTCGATGGTGGTCACCGCCGTTTCATCAGCAGGATCCGCAACAAAATTAGAGGTTGTTTCAGCTCCGCCCTCCCCAGAAAAGCCTTCACCTGAAACTAAGATAAGAGAAAGTTAATATCAATTTGATGTTAAATTTTCCTAAAAAAAGCGTGAAGATAACATTTACCCATGGCCGATGGTATGTATATTGCGTCTGCAGCCTGTATAGCTAAATCATTTCTTAATGATGCTAAACAAGCTGTCATACTAGGAGAGAAGGGTACACCAACTGACGCTTGAGGTTTGTCATCGCAGTCATCACCCAGATCTACTCGAGGTTCATCGGGTGGAATCTCGCTTGAAATACTTACAGATGAAGGAGGGGCTAGTCCCATTATTTGTCTGGGTAAAGGTATAGTTATGATTATTGAGCTCGGCCTCGAAGACGATATGGAAGCATCACCAGTAACGGTGGTAGCGACAGCAGTCACGGCCAAAGAATCTCCAGCACTCTCAGCTGGGACTGTGGAGGCTCCTTCTTTAAAAGGCGAAGGATCCCTAATCAAAGAATCGTCCCCAACAGGGAAAACAATAGGCTCACTCCTGGAAGAGGCCCCCTTGGTGGAAGTCTTTTTAGGACCTCTGGTAGTCTGCTTCTTCTTGCAGGGAGAAGGCTCTTTCAGAGTGGAAGCCTTTCATTTATGGGAAATAATGAGAGGCTCTGCTGGCGGAGCTATTACGCCTCTCGGTAAAATCAACAAATAATCATCTGCACCGGTGGTTTCATCACCTTTATCAGAGAAGACAGATGGTATCTCCTCTCTTCCAGTGGACTTATGGAAAGGCATTCTAAAACTTCTATGTACATCAAAATCACGATAAAAGTTATTGATGGACACATAAAACTGTGCGTATGAATGAAGAATGCACAACTCCATAGAGAGAGAGGTCGCGGGAACAACAAAGGTTGCTCCAGTACAACCCATGATGAAATACCGCCATCCTCTAGCTCCATCAATAAGTCCACTTTTGAACTTGAAGCTGGTGATAAGATTTCCCACGTGCAACTGATCATACCCAAATTGCCTGGCAAAACGACTAGGCAGATAAGGCTCCAAGTAGTAGTGGTCCTCACTTCTGTACAGCATGTGGGAAGGTCTAATGCAGACCAACCAATAAAAGGCTTCAGGAGAAAGAATAGTCTTCCCCTGACCTGCATCCTGAAGTTTAGTCCCCTGTTGATTGATATGTACGGGGGGGGGACAGTGCAGAAGAATTTCTAACTATGGGCAAACTTTAGTGCTAGTCGACAATCTATGACGCTAGTCACATTCCAAGAAGAATTCCTGTAATTCAACAGGAAGTTATTGCCCGAACCACTGGCGGATCTGGGAGACATCACTCTGGTGTTGTGAAGGATTAACCATCCCATCAGATATAAGAATGGTAATTCCACTCTGGGATATCCTTCACGCTGTGCAGTATCGACCAACAGCCCATCAGTAATAGCCCTCAGGCCAGCTTGTATCCTGCATACCATGCCAGGAAGTAGGCCCAATCTTGCCCCAAACACCAAACGTACTGCGGGCCATAAGGTGTTGCGATGAATGCGATCCGAGGACGCGATGCAAGGCACCACCCATCGGTGTAGCCAAATAGAAAGGAAGCCAGCCAGTTGAGCTTCTTTTGACAGAGGCTTCCGGCAATGCCTCATATAACTGTAGGCTTTGGTCCCTACAGGATAACCCCCCATCTCTTCGTTGAGAACACAATCTGGAGCCTCTGCATCTTCAATAAGATCATCGATTGTGTCGGCATTAAGAATGCTCAGAGGGTTCAAAGGTTTATCTTTGCTATCTACAACCTTAACCTTCTTGGCATTTCTAGCCTGATGGAAGAAGAGGTAGGATACCCATTTGTTAATATGGGCTAAATCAGAGGGCTCACTGTAGAAGGTGGTACATGCAAGATAGTGGCTCATCAGCTCTTGGTACACTGCTACTACCCGAGGGTTGGTATCCTTCAGCTCCCTATTTGTGGGAACGTACTCTTCATAGGGAGTGTCTCCCAGTGGCAGCTTTGAGATATCTGCCATCTCATGAAGTGCCAGGCCCAACTCACCTATCGGAGTGGCGAAAGTCCCGGTGAACGAGTTATACCACTCCATCAAAGCCAAGAACAAATTGGGGTTGATAGGCAACCTAATACTAGCAGCACTCACAGCCTCAAACAAGTTAATACTTTCCAGCTCCGTTTGAAAGTGCTTCAGGGCCCATGCAGTCAAACTGACCCATCGAAGATTGTGGGGACTAAGCCATCTACTGGTGCGAGGATTAACTTTGGGGTATACTCCTCCCTGCCCCATAAAGTCATTGCAGAAAGTTGCTATTTGAAGTGGCTGGATCAGTAAAGTGTCTTCACTAGGGACGCTGCCCGGTAGTAAGCCTCTGAAGGGCATAACAGGGCCTGAGGGACTGCTTACAAAGGATCCTTGGTTCAATCCTTTCTTATAAAAGATCTTCCCTGGTTGGCCATGAAGATCAGGAGTCAGAGTCCATGCCATCCTTTTGGGATGTGTGGCATGGAAGAATGCAGAGATAGGGTAATCTCTGGACATCTTTGGCAGGAACATTATCGTGCCCTCAGCAGAAAATACCCAATCTTTCTTCTTGGGCTTGGTCTGGGATTGCTTATCAATAACATCCCCAAATAAGAAAGCTGGTTTCTTATACTCAGTACCGTCTATGTACGTCAGGGGTTCCCCACTGATCATGCTCAGCAACATTCTTTCTCCTTGGGCCGAGATCAGAGTTCCCCTTTCTTGAGGATACTCATTTCCAGAGATGGGAAAAGTCACATGGGACAAATCCTCCAAGTAATTGGAATTCAGCATTTCAGCAGCAGATCCCATCACTTTATCCAGAGAGGGGATCTGTAGGTCCACTGCAAAAAGTAAGAGAATAAGTTAGTTTTACACAGGGATCTACTTTCAGCGCGTAAAACGTAAAGTGCTACATTCTTGCCGTATAAGCCAAAACCTAACAGTCTGAATTTTTATGCTAGACTGCCAAAATTTAAGTTTTATGCTGGAATTTACATCTAGTGCATAAAATGCAAGGTTTGCAGTATACGCCAAAATTTGACAGTCTGAGTTTGTATGCCAGACTGCAAAAATATGGAGTTTTATGCTGACACATTAAGAATGTGGGCGTATTTGCGTATACACGTACAACGTGTACGAAGGGTTTTATTTCTCTCGAAGTCTTTACCTATGATGCCCGGTGCACAGCTAGACGGCGGAGCACTTCGTTCAGAACGAGGCTCGCTTGGCCTAGTAGGACTCGCTCGTACTTGAGCAGTGGGGCGAGATGATGAAGCGGCTTTCTTTCCCTTAGAGGCGGAGGTCTGTTTTGGTGTCATGACAAATCTGAGAGTTTTCAGAAAGAGACGAAGAGTTCTCAGAAAGAGATGAAGGGTTTTTCAGAGAAAGATGAAGGGCTTTTCTCTCTCATGACCTAGGCCTATTTATAGAGTTCAAGTGACTCTCCGAATCCTTAACCAAATCCGATTTTTAATAGTCGATTATGATTTGGGACCACGTCAGTCTATCATTTGAAAAGGAAGACGGATAGTCATACTGCGTAACGGATCCCTGATTTCACGCTCAGTACGCACAGAAGCTACAGATCTACGATTTTACGGACAGAAGCTACAGATCTACGATTTTACGCTCAGAGGCTACAGGTCTACGATTTTACGCTGAGAAGCTATAGATCTACGATTTTACGCTCAGAAGCTATAGATCTACGATTTTATGCTGAGAAGCTACAGATCTACGATTTTACGCTCAAAAGCTATAGATCTACGATTTTATGCTCAGAATCTACGGATCTATGATTTTATGCTCAGACGCTACGGATCTATGATTTTATGTGCGTCATAAATTACGCAGGATAGATCAGTCAGCATAATACACGTATATCTTGATAATTTGGATTTTTACGCTTGAAAAAGCCAGTCACAAGAGTTTACGCAGGAAATGATCCTCTTATCAACGTTTTCTCTTCCTTTTCATTCGAGAAGACTTCATCAGACGAAGGGCCAAGGAGTTCCCTAAAAATATCTGTCTTCATTGGAGATAACTTTTTGGGTTATTGATAGTTCATTCGAAGTCTAGCCAGAATTATTTACATCTAGCCCAGGGATAGCCTGTTTGGGGCGGACATTTCTTGCCCTGTCTCGAGAATCTATCGAAAAGACATTTTCGAAGATGATGTTCTGAGCAGATGTTCTTCGAAGAGGAAATGACGGTTCAAAATCCTACGCAACTCCTCGTCAAAAACAACATGATGATTGGATTTTCAAAACGATATAATGCTAAAGAGTTTTTACGCGTCTTCCTTTAGGCGTAAAAAAAAATTGGGACGTGACTGGAGGCGTATCTATCAGAGTCTGCGTAAAAAATTACTCAAGCATGTTAAAGCGGCGTATTATCAGACTTCCTCACAGCAATATGGCAAATCAATAGTGCGTAAAAGAAGACAAGTTTATTAATCATGATTACATATGATGGAAATCTATTTTACAAAGGACTTTTCATTAATATTCGAGATCATGATTACATATGATGGAAATCCATTTTACAAAGGATTTTTTATTAATATTCTAGATCACGATTGGAATCTATTACGCCAGGTTATCATCTGATGGTGATCTTTTTCTTCTTCTACGGCACTTCTTCGGCTCCTATACGCCGGAGGCCAAGAAAATGGTTAATGGCGGGAGAATACAGAACTGAGCATGTTTAAATTATTCAAGCCCACCCTCCGTGCGTTATCGGCGGCCATGCCTAGAATTGTGATTGGGATTCAGACCCAATACAATACTGAAAGACACGGCCAAGCTGCCCACCAGGGTCCAGCTTCACAACAGGGGAAAATACAGCTAGCAAGCTGTGTAGTCTAATGTGACCCTTCCTCCCTCGTTGACGAATCGCCATATAAAATTGCTGATTATCTCGAGCAAAGGAAGCTATGATATCCTTCCATAGCCCATCGTTGCAGAAAATATTTGCTCGAAGACGTCTCTTCTTACGGCTCCTTGCATGCTGGAAGAGCATAATCTTCTTCTTTCTCAGTTCAGCCCAATGAATCTCAGCAGCCATCTTTGAGGTGAAGGAAGTATGGAAAGCCAAGTGCATTTGCTTTCCCTTATATAGGCAGAAGAGAACAGACAAATCCCAACAACTTCTTAAATATCGCCGAAAAATCAGCCTCGAAGAATGAGTCAAATTTGCCATTTCATGCTTCATTCAAAGTATTTCAAATTACGAGAAATTTGAAAACTTTGAAGGGGGACTTGTAGAAGCATGAAATACGATGGGGAATGGTATGCGTATTATATAGTAAAAACCCCCAACATACATGAAGTCTACGTAAAAAAGAGCTTCAGAGCTGTTTGGCGTAAAGTAAGGCTTCAGAGCTGCCCGCGTAAAGCAGTGCTTCAAGACTGTTATGCGTAAAGGTTGCTTTACCCTCCCGCGTAAAGTTTAAAATATGCTTGCTTTTAATGCAGCATAAAGTTATACGAGAGACTCTTCGTATTCCTCGGATGAATCTGTCAGACAAATCAGTGAACCTGACTCCTGACAAAAGTAATGCACGATGATCGAGAGGACGGCTGCAATGATGATTTTACACAGAGACCCAGGCTATTGTTTAGTGACATATTTTTGATACAAGTTATTTTTACGTATTCAAAGAATATGCTGCCTATTCTACATGGGCAGAAATAAGTTTTTACGCTCAAGATAAGACGAAATCAGACGCCACATCAAAAGTTGTTTCTCTTATAGAGCTCGAGGCAAATCTCGGCTTTTAATGCACGAGATTGAGGCATATCTCTGCATTTAATGCACGAGATTTCGTCCCATTTTTAAACATTCGTCATGAATGGGAAAGCTAAGACTGGGACTAATACGCTCACATCACCATCCTTGCATTTTACGACAACCAGGCTATTTTCAACTATAAGGAGTACGTCGTATGCTATCTCCTCGAAATACGCCAACTTGGCTATATTTGCAAAGGTACGTGATAAGGCTATTTAGCCCAAAATACGCTAAAGACCTCAGTCGTGACGGATAATTGGCTATTTTACGTTGGTTATCTATTATTCCTACATCCTTAAGTTTTATACAGAGTTTGGCTTTTACGCCAACCTTCTTTACGCAGGGGCAGTTACCTACGTGGCTTGCATGCCATGATCTTCGAGAAGCAGTTATACGCATTATCTCATGAAGGGACACGTGTCACACGTATATTCAGACGACAATTAGAATGTGGGGTAGCAGTTGTCATAACCACAGCGTAAAGGAAGTCTTCTTCTTCACAGTTTGGTCTTTTTCGCCAACAAGACAGCAATTTGGCTTTTACGCCAACAAGACAGTTATCTGGTTTTTACGCCAACCATCTTTTCGCAGGGTCAGTTACCTACGTTGATCTTTGAGAAGCAGTTATATGCGTTACCTTATAATGGGACACATGTCATACGCAAATTCAGAAGAATATGGGAACGTGGGTAGCCGTTGTCATAACCACAGCGTAAAAGATGTAACTCTCTTCACAGTTTGGGCTTTTACGCCAACCTAGACAGTTATGTCATTGATATTTATAAATAGAGACCCCTGGTCACAGGGTGGAAGGAGGCAAAAAGACACACACAGACAGAGACTAGAGAGGGCATAATCAGAGAGAGAGAGAGCAGACAGAGAGTGTTGGTTAACAACTTTGGCAATGAGAACTCAATCCCACTTGCAACCTTTGAAGCTTCTTCTTCTTCTTCTACAACACTTCTTCATCATCGTATGCTCCAAGGGACAAAGTGATCGATCGCAGATCAGACTCCTATAGCAATACTTCCCCAGAATCATTTTATTGTACTTAACATCCTCGTATAGGATTACATGTACTCTTTTTCTTGTTTGTAAGCAAAAAAGAAAGGTTTCGTATAAATCCGCTTCTTCTTCATTTTGTTTATCCAAACACACAGAACCTATATAACATGTTTGGATTTATCGAGCGGGCGAGAAGCCTTCCCACCAGTGAATTCATGTACTGATAACCCACCAGATTTTTTGTAGGGTGCGGAAGAACCTCATTCGGTGCAGAAACCTTCTTCATGCATGCTAAGACATGGAGTCCACTCTGGAGCCTTGGAACGTTGCGTCCGAAACTGAAGCACATATACAAAATATAATGTTGGAACATCGCCTATGTATCATTCCACAAATATAGCCATTTGGCACACTTTTATCATTTCAGAGAGAGAGGGCTTGAGCAACTTGTAATCTCGGCCTAGAGCCACTTGTTATACTTTTGAAATATCAATAAAGTGCATATTTTACATCTATACTTGTGTTATTCAATGCTTCCTCTATTGACGACTCTATAAACTTGTTACCAAATCACCTGTTCGTTTCTTATTTTGCTGCACTCGAACTATATGTGCGACTCTGTGGCTTAGACATTTAACGCCAGTTTGGATCATGGCCTTGTACGGGCGCAGCTTGTGCTAGTGGAAAATCACATCCAGATGGAAAAGATAGTCCCACGGGAGCGCTGGCACGGTGATTCGCACCTAGAGGGGACGGCCGATTACCTGCGGGAGATCAGGACGTGACATATTTGTATCAGAGCATTGGCTTTACGTCTTTATACTTCTTATCAATTTTCTCAGTTTTAAAAGCTCGTTCGTGGGTTATGTGCATATACTCTCTTGTTGAAGCGTAGGGATATTCCATACAATGAGTCTAAATAATTTTAAAAAGTGCATATGATTGATATGATTGCTTAAACTAGATAGTTATGCGAAGACCCTTGTCCCGACCTGTGTTAGACTTTGTGGGAATAGACTCGTGCTAGAAATTACAAGTTATGTGCGAACCCGAATACATATACGTACATGATTACCCAGCTGGTTAGTGTGCGAGATAGAATATCGTTTGGATAATTAGCTATGCACACAGCCTTTCGGCTAAGTTGTATTGAGTATCGCGCGCCAAGACCCTTTGGTGCGAGCAAGTTTGCAAGCAAGATTGGGCTATCGTTCAGATAAGGATAAGTCAGACTTAGAACGGTAACCGATAGAAATATTATTAGATTATCTCTAAAGCGAATATAGATAATCGTGCTTGGATTTTGGGAAATAGCTCGGATGGTATTTCGTATCTGGAAGATACAAATCAAATATGGTTTACTTGGATGATTATCAACAGCGATATATATATATATAGAGAGAGACTAATATTTATCGTAGCGATGCTTAGGTATCGTGTTGGAATCCTAAGGAACGACTTGGTGGATATGCTAGCGAGTGATGCGAACACGATTGAGGATTTAATTAGGTGACTCGATTCATGAGTGGTGTATGGATCATTTTGGAAATATTCAAGTAAATTCATATGTCTCATACGATAATTTGTTTAAACAATTAAGAATGTCTTAAACAAGTGATAAGGCTTATATCGAATATGGATTCAAGGTAACAAAATCAATATCTTGGTCAAAAAAACTTGGTGGAAGCTTGATGGATCGTGCGAGAGATTTCAAATTGAATCAAACGGATTAAAACTTGAATAGGATATCACTCGATAGAAGTTAACCCGAGAAAGAATATTGCGGTTCGATGAGAGAGGTAAGTGATAACGGATTCGATCTGGAGTTTGGAAGAACGATCTTGAATCCAGTTCAAAAGAAAACCTTCGACAATCAATCCCGGCAGAGAACGATTATCCTATGGGAGTGTTGGCGTGGTAATTTTACGTCCGACGGGGATGATCGAACTCATGGGAACATGTTCGATAATTATTCAAACGAACTCGATAAATGGAACTTATCGAATGTGCATAGACTTTGGCTTGAGGATTTGAACTTAGTTGTTTGAGAAATGCTAGAAGTAAACTACGGATTGATCGAACAGTAACATTAAAGTTGGACGATTTGGCTAGACGAATTATGATCATGGCATGAACGGTTAATGAATGAAAATGACTTGGTGGATTATTGTATAACTTGGAAGGAATAAAGTGTAATGATAAGGTATCTCTATCATTTTAATGAAAACTATAATGTTCGACGTTCTTGTCTTGTGCGGGCGTAACTCCATGCTCGTACATGTGTCACGTCCGGATTAGGACGATTATTCAGCATGAGCGTTGGAGTGGTGATCTCACGTCCAGCAAGGATGATCAAACTTGCGGGAGATCGGAGAGTAAAAATTTAAGAATCGTCTTGAGTTGTGGTTCGACACGATAAGACGATTTTGGGAATACAAGTGAATCAACAGTATTTCAAGGATAAGTTATTCTAGAACATGGAGTAAGACACTCTTGATGGTCATGCAATATGGATATATCATAGATTTGACTGAACGGACTCGAACCATGTGCAATAAATGTATTAATATGAGTAGGATGATCTGTGTTCGATGTTTAGAAATCTGAGTGAAATGAGTTTGGGTAGAATACCCCTTGCAAAATGAATAATGATTTAACCTTAGGAATTAGGGCGAGCATCGTGCGATGCATTTGCATGATGAGTCATGTGCTTGAGCTTGTACCTATGACTATGTAAACTAACCTAGTAATTAGGCAGACAACCATGTGCCGAGTGAAAGAACTTGTGTAACCAACTTTAGCGTATTGCTTGAGCAAGCCATAGAACTAAGGCAGCAAGACTTAGAGTTAGACTTGGAACGTTAAGTGTGTGCTATATTTGACACGAACATAATAGACGAAAGGATATGGACGCTAGTCGGTAGATCGGATAGATCGTACTTGACGATAGTGTAATGCTTGATTTGAGTCGGATTGGAAATGACTTGGAATTTGATTTACCCCGTTGGAGGTATCATTATGAATTGTAAGACGAGAACCCATAAGACTTTTCGAGTAGCTTGTCCGATTTTACTATCCGTAAGTTTGGTTGAATAAATATGTTTGAGGGACGCCTTGAACATGTGCACGATCCAAGACTCAATGATATGTTGAACTCGAGTGCAAAGACTTTGCTATCGCTAAGTTGGTTGACATGCATATATTTGAGGGACGATTTGAATATGTGCATGATCCAGACTCGAGATATACTGATCTCGAATGCTAGTACAAGTGAAGATGTTAGATTCGCATGGACAAGTATAACAATTTGGATAAGTTTGCCTCAACCTTATATCGTCATTCAAGATGGATTATAACGTTCCTCGTGTTAAGCGATATATGTTCCTCTCTGAGGCGCAATAGAGACAAAGTCAGGCCCTTGTAAACCCCCTCAAATTATTTTAGGTAGACTAGATAGGGTTAAAATTTTGGTTTAGCATCAGGGTATTTGAGGCTTAGAAATTTGGCTACGTTGACTGGTTCTTTAATTTAAACCCTTGGTGCACCCTACCGTTGCTACAATATTTGGAGCCCAACAATAGCCCTTAATTTTCAACAAATTATTGCACTCTTGACCTGACAAGCCAACCTAGGCGCTGGACATTTATGTCACTCAAAAACACACTCCCTTGTGCTCTAATTTAATTGCACAACTTTCCTGTCCTGAAATCAATTCTTTAATCCTATGGCGCGTACCTATGTCATTGCCATCAATTTGGGGACACAAACTTAACCCGCTTCGTCGAACCAATTAAAGGGGCCAAGACAGACACCAAGCCGACACTATTTATGACCTTTGTGTCACTCCTAATTGAAACCCATGTGTCCCTATTTAATTTAAGAGCACATGATACTTTATTTAAATAAATTGGGGATACCAACTTAAACTAATCCCAACCTAACCCCAATTTAACCCAAAACTCCTTTCATGAAGCCCTTGCAAAAAAAATAACACCCCCTCACCCTAAAAAATACCAAACACCACTTTCCACACCAAATCTCTACCATTTTTTCTTCATGTGCAAAAAAACCAAAGGTTAAGGGGCTTATTAGCAAATAGGGGGATAGGTGTCACCACCCTATTACTTAAAACCAATGAAGAACCCACCCCCAACCTCACAGGGACAGGTCAAGTCCCTCTCTCTCTCTCCCCCCATTTTCTTTGTACAATTTCTTCATGATGAATCAAGACCCTTGATTCAAAATGCTACTTCATCACCACCATACATTCCCCTATAATAACACCTCCTCAAACCATTCCCAAAGCAGCCGGCCTAATCCCAAGAGAAGCTTAGGAACCCCCCCCCCCCCCCCCTCTCTCTCTCTCTCCTCCCTCTTTCTTCTATAGCCGAAGTTATTCTTCTTCACTTCTTCTCCTTCCCACTTCTTCTCCTTCTTCACTTCTTCTTCAACTACGGCCTCCACCCGCAACCACTCCGGCCACATTACTGCTGCCTTCACCCGCGGCAGCACCACCACCCACTGCCACCCACAGCAGCCTCCTCCCTCAGCTCCGCCACCGCACCGGAGCAACATGCCGCCGTAGCTGCCAACCACTCCGGCCACATCCGCTGCTACTTTCACCCGCAACAGCACCACCACCCGCAGTAGCTTCGCCACCCCATGACTACCACGTCCACCTCGCACCACCACCTCCAGGGCCAGCACCACCGCGACCATCACCTCCTACACCTCCACCCGCCACCATCATCACCACCCTCGCACCACCACCTCCACGGCCAGCACCACCGCGCCCATCACCTCCTACACCTCCACCCGCCATCATTATCAACACCCTCGCACCACCATCTCCACGGCCAGCACCACTACGAAGACCGCCTCCAATAACACCACCTCCATGACCAGCTTCACCACCCCCACGACCACCACCACCAGCCACACCTCCTTCACGTAGCCGAGCAATACCTCTTTCAAGCAGTCGAGCACCCCCACCACCTCGGTCGACACATGCGCAACCCTTGCGGTCGACGTCATCCCTGACCGAAGCTGCAGCATCGCCGCTGCCACCACCCGCAGCCACCGGGGTAACTCCTTACCCTTTTTTTTAGTGTAGTTATGCTATTATGCAAAAGAGACCCTAGTTAGGGTTAGGGTTCATGAATACTTCACATACGTATTTTTATGGTGAATATTGAGGAGTAGGTATATATGTGAAATGGTGTTATAATAATATAATGACGGTTATTTATTGAGAGCTTGATAATTAATAACTAATTTATTTGAGGATGAATAAACTGAATGTACATAATAACGTCTGTGAATACAAGGATGTTATGGTTGAGGATGAGCATAGCTTGAATGACTGAAATCACCGTGGTAAATATTAGGGGATTGAAGATTTGGTTTGATGACGTTATATTGTTTGTTGATCGTATTTAATGCAATATTCCTTTAGTCAACTTGGGTCAACCCTCTAGTTAGTGTCTATGTGAACTATATGTAACTAAGACTGAAGCCTATGCTAGACGTGTGTCACCTCTTATTTTAGAATAGCATCGTGATAGTTTATTGATTAATCTTATATATCGTCTCTAGGTACTTCGGGATCCGCGGACATGGACGTTGTACTGGAGCCCCACATTTAGCATCCGGATCCAGGCAAGTGTACCTTACCATCCTGTATCTCAGTTTCCAGATTTCTATTTATTTATTCTATGCATTGTGCGCGCTTTGGATCAAAATCATTACTTAGCGTCTGGGTCATAACTGGGTGCAAACGTTCGTTGGTAACGTCTGGTATCGTTTGATAGATGTTCGTGACACCTTGATGTATGTCACGCCCCAGTCCTAAAATACGTAGGACTAGGAATACGTAACACGCCAGCTGTATATATACGAACTCCAATATACGGAAATCATATACACTCGTACGTTGTACATGAATATCCAATCCACAGTGATAATATACTGTCATAACAAGTCACACGCAATCTATATCTCATCCACAGCACACATAATAGATAAATGGGAAATAAATAGCTGAATAATAACTGAATGTCAAATAAGCAGTCTTAAAGTATGATAGTCGGATGGAAACAAATCCACTGCAATCGACTATACCAAAACTACTAAAGAGAGAAGAGAATAAACTCTAATATAAGAATAATGTCTCGAAAAGAATAGCAATTAAAATCTCTAAACAGCTGCAATGAATCACAGATAATCCGAAGGTAAGACCTCCTCAGTCTGATAGGTAGCGTCAGGTCCAGTTCCGTACTCCTGTGGATACTCCTGCTCATCTATATCTGGAAAGGTACCAGGTCCTCAGAGGGATGTAACAAGATACATAATAACATGCCAATAAAGTACTGAAAGTAAACATCCAATGGGGTCGCCTAATCGTCTAAGTGAATGCAGTTTAAGAACAACTTTCCCCACAAGTGGGCTATCTGGCTAAAAACTGGGATTGGCATGGTTCTCTTGGAGATCCAGGGGCCTAAAAAGCATGTCGTCTTTTGAACGCCAGATGCCGCCTGATAATATATAATATATAGTGGTCATCACCACCCGTATCTCCGGCGGAGAATCCGGGCGTACAATAGAAAAAGTACAAAGGAGCCCAAATACGGTACTTGTTGTTCTCCCCACCCCATGCTCTAAGCATGTCACATCCATGACACAATAATACCTCTAATAACTGCCAGGTCTGCTAGCATACAAAGTTTCTAACAGCAGTTATCCCTAACGCACGTCCCACACATACCGATGATTAGTCAATACGTAAGTCCGTGATCTATATGAGACTCACAACTCGTGTAAAAAATGTGTCTCAGTCAAATGAAACCTAATGATGTCTCATGAAAATGGGGTGGTCTCATAAAGTAGGTCCAACGCATATACATAAATAAAAATATAATACGACGATACCTTCGTTGCACCCAAGTTTCCTTGGACGCGCAATTTATATAGAAGTTAAAATAAATGAACTAAATAAACAAAAATAAATATGCATGCATCATATGGAATATAAATACAGTACAATGGCAAGGTATACTTGCCTGGCAAGAAATATGTAAAGTGTACGCATCCAAATATAAAGGACACGGGATCAGGAATGAATGTCTCCGAACAAACATCTCCGGATGCTGAAATAGACATCACCAACGTTTCTAGAATCAGCAAGATAGCTAGAAATCACTCCCCTTTCGTCCAATTTGGTCACAGGGGCAAAACAGTAATTTTGGGTCAAAGTGGGGTCCACACGTGGCCCACTTTGTACCGAAAAGTATGCCAAGGGTAACAGCCTCTAAATGGGACAAATTATAGGTCAAACGAACTCTAAAGGTCAGTACAAACTCAACGATATGTCCAAATATTGATTCTGGTGAGCCGAACAAAATTTTGCCCAAAAAATCAACCATGGGGCCCGCCAATTGGCGACTTGGTCAACTGTCTCAGAATTACCTAAAAATTGGGTCACAGGACTAGCGCGATACCACAAGTCCAGTGGTGCAAGTTTCATCGCATTCTGACGAGCGTACACAAAATGCGCAGGACTTTTGCAAAAATTGCGATACGGAAGATTTGCTACGGATATGGGCTGATTTCGACGTGCACACGCGTCCAAATTAGTTTCGACAAAATCTCACACGTCCGGGTACGCTGCGCGCACCTTTTGGTACACTTGGTACACGATGGGGCAGTCCCGTTTGGCGGAGCGCGCTCCGTATCGCAATTTTTGAAAATCTGGAAAAAGTGGGTTTTCGTTGTTTTCCAATGAATTTAATTCTACACACAGCAGTTAATAATTTAATTTAATTAATAGAAATTAAACTAGGTCAAGTGGTCTCCGCATATCAAAAAAAAATCGAATTCGGATCTCTGTGGTGGGAGATACAAACCCGTGAACATAGGTAGTCACCGCAGTTTTCTGCGATACCCAAAAGTTGTCATTTTCTGTCAACTTGGACGCTATTTTTGCCTAGGGTTATGCGTTGTACGAGGTCAACTATCATACATATATTGAAGGGGGTTAAGTGGTGAACGTACTGGTGAAGACGGGGTCGAGTTTGGTTGAGCGAGGTGACGGAAAATATCACATGAACACAGGTACTTCGTCGTCCAAACTGCCACGCGCGGGTTACGTGTTGATCGTGGTCGTCGGGATCGGTCTGGGCGGCTTGGCTTGGCGCGTAGCGGCTGTCAGGGCTCAGCGGCGTCGCTAGGTCTAGATGGGAAGATGGAAGGAGATCTAGGGTTAGGGTTTGGATTCGAATGTTATATATATAAAGGGAGAGAGGGGGTTTAAGGGAGCGGGGGAAAGAGAAGTTGCAGCAGCTGCTGCTTGTTCTCTTAATGGGTGAACGCGGGTGCGGGTATTAGGCTAGTGGTTTGCGGGTATTAGGCTTAGAATCCATTAGGGTTTTTTGTTTTATTTATTTTTTTTCTTTCTTTTTTTCTTTCTATTTCCTTTTTCTTATTCTTTTATTTCTAATTGCATTCTATTACTATTTACTAAATATGCATATATATATATATATACATAAAAAATTCTAGAATTTATATTATTGCATACTATTAAGCTAGCAACTGTCCAGATGGTCTCCTACATAAAATAAATTAGAAAAAATTTATAATGGCTCCATAAATCCCCTAAATATACGAACACCTAAAATAAAAATTAAATAAATTATATTTCTCCTAATTAGCTCATAATTACTACAATTCATTTATTAATTAATTAAAAAGGTAAATACGATTTTTAGGATTAGGAGTTTTATATTCTACCCAACTTATAAAAATTTTGTCCTCGAAATTAAAACTAAGCCACGATAGAAAGTCAAGGATGATATAAGATATAAATAAACAAAGTAAATTCATACCTTGGTCTGCGAATAGGTTCGGAAAACGCTTGTGCATGTCATCCTCGTGCTCCCAAGTTGATTCTCCTGGCGCACCATGCCTCCATGCTACGCGAACCAAAGGAATAGACTGGTTCCTCAATATTTTTTCTCGACGATCAAGGATTCCTACGGGTTGCTCTTGGTATGACAAGCTCGGCCCAATGGTGATTTCCGAATGGTCGAGAACATGACTGTTGTCTGCCACATACCTCCTGAGCTGCGACACATGGAATACGTCATGTACTCCCTCAAGTAAAGGTGGTAGCGCAAGTCGATATGCCACTTCTCCAACTCTCTCTAGCACGTCAAATGGTCCAATATACCTTGGACTCAACTTGCCGCGCCCTCCGAATCGAATGGTGCCTCTGGTAGGTGATATCCTCAAGAAGACATGATCGCCCTCTTTAAACTCCAATGGACGACGATGAAGGTCTGCCCACTATTTCTGCCTGTCTTGTGCTGCTCGCAAGTGTCCTTGTATCTTCTTAACTGTCTTTACGGTGTTGACCACCAACTCTGGTCTCAGAATCTGAAGTTCTCCCATGTCACTCCAACACACAGGAGACCTACATTTTCTTCCATACAATGCTTCAAACGGAGCCATCTGAATACTCTCTTGATAGCTATTATTGTAAAAAAACTCCACAAGATGTAGGTGGTCCTCCCATGATCCTCCAAAGTCTAACATACAAGCCCTCAACATATCCTACAATGTCTGAATAGTACGCTCCGACTGCCCATCTGTCTGCATGTGGTAAGATGTACTGAACTTCAGACGAGTTCCAAGGCTCTCCTACATGCTCCTCCAAAAGTGCGATGTGAAGCACGAGTCCCTGTCTGATACAATGCTGACTGGTATGCCGTGCAATCTCACGATCTGCCTCATATATAAGTTAGCTAAAGCTTCAGTAGACTGGCCAACTCTAAAAGTTAAAAAATGTGCTGACTTGGTGAGTCGGTCCGCTATTACCCATACTGCATCTCTCCCACTCAGACTCTTGGGAAAACCCATGACGAAGTCCATAGTGATGTGCTTCCTCTTCCATTCTGGAATCGGATGTGGTTGCAATAATCCTGCTGTCCTCTGGTGCTCCGCCTTTACTTGTTGACATACCAGACATTTAGCTACAAAGCGAGCTCTCTCTCTTTTTATTCCATGCCATCAAAAGTGATGTCGTAAGTCACGATACATCTTGGTGCCTCCAGGATGAAAAGAATATATCGAACTATGAGCTTCTGTCATTAGCTCCTGTCGAATCTCTCCATTTGGAACATAAAGACGATCACCACATCGTAATGTCCCATCCTTATGAATGCGCAGTCCTGTCTGCTCTCCGGCCTTTGTCCTTTTCTTCAGTCTCCTGAATCGGGCATCTGTAGGCAAAGCTGTCTTGATCCTCTCTACTAATGATGATTGTACTTGCAAGTTGGCTAGTGTCCCATCTGCTCCGGGTAATAACACTTCAATGCCAAGCTCTTCCAAGTCCTCTAATAATTCCCTATGTGCTGTCAAGAAGTAAGCTGCTGGTTTTCGGCTTAACGCGTCTGCTACAACGTTAGCCTTGCCTGAGTGATAATGTAGCTCTATCTCAAAATCTTTCATCAACTCGAGCCATCGGTGTTGCCTCATATTTAACTCCTTCTGCATGAAAAAGTACTTGAGGCTTTTGTGGTATGTATAGATCTCCACTCGTTCCCCATATAAGTAATGTCTCCATAGCTTCAGATCAAATACAACAGCTACAAGTTCTAAGTCATGAATTGGATAATTTTTCTCATGTACTCGTAACTGTCTAGATGCATATGCAATCACCTTGCCATGCTGCATCAATACACATCCCAAGCCTTTTCCTGATGCGTCACTGTAGATCACGTAGCCTCCGGATCCTGATGGAATAGTCAACACTGGTGCTGTAGTCAGTCGCTTCTTTAACTCTTCAAAAGCGGCTTGACACTCGTCAGTCCATACAAATTCTTGATCCTTACAAGTCAAACGAGTCATAGGTACTGCTATCCTTGAGAAGTTCTCCATGAACCGTCAGTAATATCCCGCAAGTCCAAGGAAACTTTTCACCTCTGTTGCTGATTTAGGAACATGCCATGTCTCGACTGCCAAGATCTTCTCTGGATCAACAGAAATACCATCTCCCGTAACAACATGTCCAAGAAATAAAACTCTGTCCAAGAAGAACTCATATTTACTGAGCTTCGCATATAACTGCTCTCTCCTCAATGTCTCTAGAATAATCTGCAGGTGCTTCTCGTGCTCCTCGTGGCATTTCGAATAGACAAGTATATCATCTATGAAGACGACCATGAACTGGTCCAAATACTGGTGGAAGACTCGATTCATTAAGTCTATGAAGATAGCTGGAGCATTGGTCAATCCAAATAGCATGACCAGAAACTCGCAGTGTCCATACCTTGTTCTGAATGCGATCTTCAGAATATCCTTCTTTCGTACCTTCACCTGGTGATATCCCGATCTCAAATCTAACTTCGAGAACACCTTGGCTCCACTGAGTTGATTAAATAAGTCATCAATGCGTGGCAATGGGTATTTATTCTTTACAGTCATTGCATTTAAGGCTCTATAGTCAATGCACATACGCACTGACCCATCCTTCTTTGGTACAAACAACACTGGTGCTCCCCAGGGTGATGCCCTCGGTCGGATAAAACCTTTCTCTTCTAGTTCTTTCAATTGTGCCTTCAGCTCATCCATCTCCTTCTTCACCAGTCTGTAAACATGTGACGCTATGGGTGCTGCTCCCGGTATCAATTCAATCGAAAACTCTACTTCTCTGTCTGGGGGTAGTCCTGGCAATTCCTCTGGAAAGACGTCTAGAAATTCTAAAATAATGGGATGATAAACAACATCGTCCATTGCAAGCTGGATACCATCTATGGCTTCCGAGGATCCTCTTGCAAACTCAAGTTCAGGCTGGCCTGGTACCTTAAAAAGAATGCTTCCTCCAAAGCAATTGAAGAAAGCATGGTACTTGCTTAGCCAGTCCATTCCAAGCACAATATCAAAAGATGGCATAGGAAGGACTAAGAGTCGGGCGTTCATCTCTCTGCCACGTATCACTATAGGACCCGATCTACAAACTCGGCTAACTGGTATAACTCCTCTTCCGGTGAGAATTCTAAAACAACTAGGTAAAGGTGTAGAGGCAATGTTGTGTTTGGCAATAAAACTAGATGATATGAATGAGTGGGTGGCTCCCGTATCAAACAATGTCACAGCAAAAAAAGTAAAAGCAAGAGTAATACCTACTATGACATCCACCTCCTGATCTAGGTCATCCATTTCCAATGCAAAAGCTTGTCCATTCCTCTGCGGCTGTCCATGTCTGGCCATCATGAACTGATCCTCCTGAGTAGGTAACGATTGTCCTTGCTGAAATCCTCCGGCTGCTGGGGGTCGAGGTGCTCCTGGTCTCATCATCTGCTGGGTTGGCCTCGGTGCTGGAAGCGCTAGTCTCTGTACTGGCAGTGAAAGTGTCTGCTGCATTGGGCAGTCTCTCGCCAGGTGCTGTCCGGAGCCATATCTCATACACTGACCCAAGCGGGTCCGACAATCTCTCAAAATATGTCTGCGTCTCCCACAATAACTGTAGTGGGGCTTCTCCATATTCTGGTACGGTCCTGCTCTGTGTTGGTACTGTTGTTGCTGAGCTAAAGGACGTCTGATAGGTCCTCCTTGTTGTGTCCTTGTCGGTCCCTGCTGTGTCCTTGCTGTTCCTTGTTGTATCCTCAGCTGACCTCATTATCCTCTGCTGATGGTTTCTTGTAATCTGGCTTCTCTCAGTAACTCGGCATAAGAGATCCGGGACTGTGAGCTAGTGTAATGTTGGAGCTCCTGAGTCAGTCCGCGATGAAACCTCTTAACCTTAGCCAAGTCATCTGGTATCAGGGCAACATCATATTTACTGAGACGACTAAACTCGACATCATACTCATCCACTGTTCTGTTTCCCTGCTCCAAGTGAAGAAATTGGTCGTACAATGCACTCTGACAGTGTCCGGGAAGTACTTCCTCTCAAAGCACTCCAAGAACTGCTCCCAAGTCTGGTATGTACCTAACTGGCGCTCCATGGATTCCCACCAGTGATGAGCATTACCATCTAGAAGCGTCCATACACCTGTCATCCATAGGTCTGCAGGTAGCTGCGATGCCTCTAATAGCTTCTGAGTGTGCGTGATCCAGTTGGTAGTCTCCTCTGGGCTCTTAATGCCTTTGTACGGCCTCGGACCCATCTGTATAAAGTCCTTTACTGAACCAACTCTAGCTCGAGGTATTGGAACTAGTGCTTGAGCTGGTACAGTAGCCTGTGCAGCCATCCTCTCAAGTGCTTCCAGGAATTCTTGCCTCTGTTTTATTGCTTGCTGCCTCTGCTCTATAGCTAGTGTAGCGGCATGTTGTCGCTGTTTCTGTATTATCATCTGAAAGAATTGGAACAGCTGTGTCTGGCCATCCTGCGATATCGACGAAGCTGGAAGGTTCCCATTAGGTGAAGCGGGAAGATCAGATGGAATTGGATTGTGAGTCTGTCTATCTGGTCCTGGAAGTCTAGGAATCGTTGAGGTCCCTCCTTGAGTCTGACCAATGACTCCTGAAGTTATGTCGCCATCGGCGGCAGTACATCCATTTTGCATATCCAACTCTCTGCAGGTGATGTACGAAATGAATAGAAAAATTACGGGAATCAAACAAGATGCAAGCATTTAAATAGGAAGGGTGAGTTTCAGTCAAGCGTGGATGAGATCCTTATACTCTATTCCTAAATACAGGCTTGTTCGATTTAGTTATGTAACTGAGACAAAATATATTCTAGACCTGTATGGGCCACCACAAAAATATGTCATGCCCCAGTCCTAAAATACGTATGACTAGGAATACGTAACACGCCAACCGTATGTATACGAACTCCAATTTATAGAAACCATATATACACGTACGATATATATGAATATCCAATCCACAGTGGTAATATACTGTCACAACAAGTCACACGCAATCTATATTTCATCCACAGCACAAATAATAGATAAGTGGGAAATAAATAGCTGAATAATAACTGAATGTCAAATAAGCAGTCTCAAAGTATGATAGTCGGATGGAAACAAATCCACTGCAATCGACTATACCTAAACTACTAAAGAGAGAAGAGAATAAACTCTAATATAAGAATAATGTCTCGAAAAGAATAGCAACTAAAATCTCTAAACAGCTGCAATGAATCACAGATAATCCGAAGGTAAGACCTCCTCAGTCTTATAGGTAGCGTCAGGTCTAGGTCCGTACTCCTGCGGATACTCCTGCTCATCTATATCTGGAAAGGTACCAGGTCCTCAGAGGGACGTAACAAGATACATAATAACATGCCAATAAAGTACTGAAAGTAAACATCCAATGCGGTCGCCTAACCGTCTAAGTGAATGCAGTTTAAGAACAACTTTTCCCACAAGTGGCCTATCTGGCTGAAAACTGGGATTGGCATGGTTCTCTTGGAGATCCAGGGGCCTAAAAACTATGTCGTCTTTTGAACGCCAGAGGCTGCCTAATAATATATAATATATAGTGGTCATCACCACCTGTATCTCCGACGGAGAATCCGGGCGCATAATAGAAAAAGAACAAAGGAGCCCAAATGAGGTACTTGTTGTTCTCCCCACCCATGCTCTAAGCATGTCACATCCATGATACCATAATACCTCTAATAACTGCCAGGTCTGCTAGCATACAAAGTTTCTAACAGCAGTTATCCCTAACGCACGTCCCACACGTACCGATGATCAGTCAATACGTAAGTCCGTGATCTATATGAGACTCACAACTCATGTAAAAACTGTGTCACAGTCAAATTAAACCTAATGATGCCTCATGAAAATGGGGTGGTCTCATATAGTAGGTCCAATGCATATACATAAATAAAAACATAATACGACGACACCGTCGTTGTACCCAAGTTTCCTTGGACGCGCAATTTATATAGCAGTTAAAATAAATGAACTAAATAAACAGAAATAAATATGCATGCATCATATGGAATATAAATACAGTACAATGGCAAGGTATACTTGCCTGGCAAGAAATTTGTAAAGTGTAAGCGTCCAAATATCAAGGATACGGGATCAGGAACTAAAATCTCCAAACAAACGTCTCAGGATGCTGAAATAGACATCACTAATATTTTCAGAATCAGCAAGATAGCTAAAAATCACTCCCCTTTAGTCCAATTTGGACACAGGAGCAAAACAGTAATTTTGGGTCAAAGTGGGATCCACTTGTGGCCCACTTTGCACCGAAAAGCGTGCCAAGGATAACAGTCTCTAAATGGAACAAATTATAGGTCAAACAAACTCTATGAGTCAGTTCGAACTTAACGGTATGTCCAAATGTGAATTCCAGTGAGCCGAACACAATTTCGTCTAAAAAGTCAACCGTAGGGCCCGCCAATTGGCAACTTGGTCAACTGTCTCAAAATTATATGAAAATTGGGTCATAGGACCAGCGCGATACCACGAGTCCAGTGGCATAAGTTTTGTCTCATTCTGACCAGCGTGCACAAAATACGCAGGGCTTTTGTAAAAGTTACGACACGGAGGATTTGCTGCTGATACGGGCTGATTCCGACGCGTACACCTTTCATATCAATTTTCGAGAAATTTTACACGTCCGGGTACGCTGTGCGCACCTTTTGGTACACTTGGTACATGACGAGGCGGTCCCGTTTGGCAGGGCGCGCTCCGTATCACAATTTTTGAAAATCTGGAAAAAGTGAGTTTTCGTTATTTTCCAACAAATTTAATTCAACACATAGCAGTTAATAATTTAATGTAATTAACAAAAATTAAACTAGGTCAAGTGGTCTCCGTATATCAAAAAGAAAAATTGAATTCGTATCTATGTGGTGGAAGATACGAACCCGTGAACATAGGTAGTCACCGTAGTTTTCTGCGATACCCAAAATTTATCATTTTTTGTCAACTTGGACGCTGTTTTTGCCTAGGGTTACACGCTATTCTAGGTCAACTATCATACAGATATTGAAGGGGGTTAAGTGGTGAACATACCGGTGAAGACGAGGTCGAGTTTGGTTGAGCGAGATGACGGAAAACAGCACGTGAACACATGTACTTCGCTGTCCAAACTGCCACGCGCGGGTTGTGCGTTGATCGCGGTCGTCGGGGTCGGTCTAGGCGGCTTGGCTGGGCGCGCAGCAGCTGTCAAGGCTCGACGGCGTCGCTAGGTCTAGATTGGAAGAGGGAAGGAGATCTAGGGTTAGGGTTTGGATTCAAATGTTATATATATAAAGGGAGAGAGGGGGTTTAAGGGAGCGGGGGAAAGAGAAGTTGCAGCGGCTACTGCTTGTTCTCTTAATGGGTGAACGCGGGTGCGGGTATTAGGCTAGTGGTTTGCGGGTATTAGGCTTAGAATCCATTAGGGATTTTTGTTTCATTTGTTTTTTTTCTTTCTCTTTTTTTTTCTATTTCCTTTTTCTTATTCTTTTATTTCTAATTGCATTCTATTACTATTTACTATTTACTATATATATATATATATATATATATATATATATATATATATATATATATATATATATATATATATATATATAATATAGAAAATTTTAGAATTTATATTATTGCATACTATTAAGCTAGTAATTGTCCAAAGGGTCTCCTACATGAAATAAATTAGAAAAAATTTATAATGGCTCCATAAATCCCATAAATGCACAAACACCTAAAATAAAAATTAAATAAATTCTATTTCTCCTAATTAGCTCATAATTACTATAATTTAATTATTAATTAATTAAAAAGTTAAATACTGTTCTTAGGATTAGGGGTTTTACAATGTACACCTACTTGGTTACATCGGAATCCTAAGATACATTCAGACACCGTCATCGTGCCAGACTTCCTGTATCCTGATACTGTCAGTATGACCGAAATCTGGGATGACTTTAGGGTCATGATTGTTGATAGTTACTTCAGTATGACAAGACTGTTAGATAGAGATTCAGATTCAACGAACACTCGTTGACCGCTTTGGGAGGAAAAGACTGTTACTAGACGTTTGGGCTACTCTGCACACGCTATATATATTTATATATTCCTATTTATGTAGTATTCCTGTATTTGGAGTCATAGTATCACCCGTGTGACTATATGCTCGGAGCTATGGTACGCCATGTGTGTCTCTGTGCTCGGAGCTACGATTTTATATTTGGACAGCCCACGCGTCGAACATTATCTTCAAAGTTGTGTCTCACTTAGGTGGTTATGCTAGATTACACCGGCGTTGCACTTATTTCTTTCTGTTATACTATGGTATACTATTTTTGTACCTTGTTACATCCCTCTGAGGACCTGGTTCCTTGCCAGATTGTAGGATCGATTGCTGATAGGAGGCTGGAGCTGCTGATTAGTATTATATCGGTATGCAGGTATTGTTACTCGATATTTGTTTTTTTTCATTGTTCATCTATTATGATCTTTGCTTATTTTCTGCTAGTATAGCCCAGTATTTGTACTCATATTATTTTCCTTCGAGTCTATTCGGACGAGTGTAGTGTGAGGTACACACCATGATACTTGTTGTCCTTTCTTTATTACATATCCTTGTGGTTTGAGACATGGACATGTAGACCGCATTATCTAGATAGTAACCCTCATTTACAGCTTATACGTATTCAGAGTCGGACTGGAGTCCCCTTGGTACGTAGCTGGCCATTGCCACGTGGCCTAGTCCCTTGTATTTTAAGACTGGGGCATGACATGGTTTTTGTGGTGGCCCATGCAGGTCTAAAAGCATATCGTTTTGGTTACGTTACTGTACCAAACGAGCCTGCAATTTAGAATTTTTTGTTGAATAGGATCTCAATCCATAATCGATTTTTAAAAACTCCCTTTGTATTTTATTTTCGCTCTTGGACTTCCAAATTGTATTCGTTCATTTTTTATCAATATCGTTATCACTGTTTCTCATCTCCTTTTGTTTTGGAAAGATGAATGCTTGTGCTTGATGGTTCTCTCCAGAAGAAGATCGTAGTCCAAACGACAAAAGACATGATTTGTATAATATTAGGGTAGGTTGATATGTTCTTTTTAGATTCTAGAACTAGTGTAGATTATTAGCAAGAGAATTGGACCTAGTAGTATGTTCCTAGAACTGATAAAACCCTACCCTTACTTGAGATAGCAGTGATTTGGGAAGTATTAGGATCTAGAAAGATTGTTGATCATAACCCTCTAGAATGATTGATGCTAATGCATAGCTAGACGCTAAGAAGTAGTTGTAGCCCAGGATAGCGATACCAGGAATGGTATTATGAACTAGAGAGGATAAAATTTTAGGCTCTCACCTGGAAGATAATTATCTGATACCAGGAATTCTAGCATGTGCTTGGGTGATACCATTATTATAATTGCATTATGTGACTCAGAGTAATAAATAACGGAAAGAAGAAAATTAAGAAATATAATTTTAGGGATAAATTTTAAGGGAAGAGTAATTATACATTAGAGATTTATTATGAGGTTAAGTCAAGACTATGACATTGTTCTAGGCATGGATTAGTTGAGCCAATACCACGTGACGCTAGATTACCGATGTGGTTGCATTATATTTAGACTACCAGATCACCCTGATTTTGAGTTTCTTTGGGGAGCCCGAGAGCATGGTGCCCATCTAGCTTAGAGGCACACATTGTAGAAGGTGATCCGGTGTACCCCCGTATTATATCAGAGTTTAAGGATGTGTTTCCAGAGGATCTTCCAGGCCTGCCACCTGACAGAGAGATAGAGTTTACTATAGAGTAGACTCCCAGAGCCGAGCCAGTTACTTCCCCCGTCTACAGACTAGCATCGAAAGAGTTGGTTGAGTTGAAGGTCCAAATAGATGATCTCTTAGACATGGATTTAATTTGGGCTAGTGTTTCTCCATGGGGAGCACCCATCTTATTTGTGCCGAAGAAGGACGGGACAGTACGTTTGTGTATCGATTACAGGACGCTAAATGCTGTAACGATAAAGAGCAAGTACCCTTTGCCGCACATCGATGATTTATTTGATCAGCTGAGTGGCGTATGTGTATTCACGAAGATCGATCTCAGATCCGGTTATCATCAGATCAAGGTGAGAAATGGAGACATTTTGAAGCCAGCATTTTGGACGAAGTAAGGGCACTATGAGTTTCTAGTTATGCCATTTGGTTTAACCAACGTGCCAGCAGTATTCATAAGCCTGATGAAAGGTTTTCCACCAGTACTTAGATAAGTTCGTGGTCATATTTATCGACGATATCTTGGTATATTCCAAGAGCCAGGAGGATCACGAAGGGCATCTCAGGACCGTGTTGGAGATGCTGAGGGAGGAGAGGCTGTATGCCAAGCTCAGCAAATATGAGTTCTGTTTGGATAGAGTACCATTCCTGGACACATAATCACTGGAGATGGACTATCGGTTGACCCAGAGAAGATCACTGCAATGGAGATGTGGTCTAGCCCTACATCAGTTACGGAGATTAGGAGTTTTCTCGGACTTGTCGAATATTATCGGAGGTTCATGGAAAAACTTCTCGAGGATCGCTGCGCCTATGACGCGGCTGATGCGTAAAGGCGAGGAGTTTATCTGGACTGAGGAGTGTCAAACGGCTTTCGATGAGCTAAAGAAGCATCTGACGTCAGCACCAATTTTGACACTTTCTTCGGGATCGGGAGGATTTATGGTGTATAGCAATGCGTCTGAGAGCGGATTAGGATGTGTACTGATGCAGCACGACAAGGTGATAGCCTACGCATCGAGACAGCTGGGGGTTCATGAGAAAAACTATCCGACATACGATCTAGAGCTAGCGGCAGTGATATTTGCACTAAAGCTATGGCGGCACTACCTTTATGGAGAGCAGGTTGAGATTTACACAAATCACAAAAGTCTGAAGTATGTCTATACTCAAAAGGAGCTCAACATGAGACAAAGGCGATGGCTAGAGTTGATGACAGACTACGATATCAAGTTGTAGTACCATCCTGGCAAGGCTAATGTAGTAGCAGATGCCTTAAGCAGGAAGCCCATGGCATATTTTTTGATGACTCAGCAACATTTGTTAGAGGATCTTCAGGAACTCGGGATAGAGGTTGTATTGCCAGGCATAGATGGACAGATGACTAGTCTAGAGGTTCAGTCTACATTGGTTGAGAGAATCAAGGCAGCCCTGCCTACCGATGCGAGATTCCGACGACTGCGAGAGAGGACAGAGGCCGGCATACAGATGGGACTCCAGATTCATGAAGACGGAACATTGAGGTATGGAGATCGCCTATACGTTCCGAGTGGCGAGCTGCACCAGGAGTTGATTACTGAGGCTCATAGCTCGATTTATTCTATTCATCCCGGGGGTATGAAGATATACCGAGATTTGAGACAACATTACTGGTGGCATGGGATGAAGAGAGAAATTATGAGATTCGTGGCAAAATGTTTAGTCTGTCAGTAAGTCAAGGCCGAACATCAGAGGACTACATGACTATTGCAGCCGCTTCCCATTCCCGAGTGAAAGTGGGAGCACATTACCATAGACCTCGTCACGGGGTTTCCGAGGAGCCCTAGCGGGAATGATGCAGTCTGGGTTGTCGTGGATCGACTCACCAAGTCTACATATTTCTTGCCCTTCAGAGTTGGCCAGTCCATGGAGATATTAGCTGACATGTATATAAGGCAGATAGTACGACTACATGGAGTTCCTGTCAGCATTGTATCAGATCATGATTCCAGATTTACGTCACATTTTTGGTGGAGTATGCAGGAGAGTCTAGGAACTCGTCTCAAGTTCAACACTCCATATCATCCACAGACTAATGGTCAGTCAGAGCGCACGATTCAGATACAAGAGGATATGTTGAGAGCGTGCATGATCGACTTTGGAGGATCTTAGGAGGACCATCTACACTTGGTGGAACTCTCCTACAACAACAACTACCAAGCCAGCATCCAGATGGCACCTTATGAGGCATTGTACGGCAGAAAGTGTAGATCACCGGTATATTGGAGTGACGTGGGAGAGCGTCAGATACTTGGTCTAGAGTTGGTGACACAGACAGTAGAGAAAGTAAAACAGATTCAGGACCACCTGCGTGCAACACAGGACAGACAGAAGCATTGGACAGATGCGCATCGTAGACCTTTGGAGTTCAAGGAAGGTGACTATGTATTTTTTAAGATATCTTCTACTTATGGTACCATCAGATTCGGGGGCAGAGGCAAGCTGAGTTCGAGGTACATCGGACCTTTTGACATCTTGGAGCGAGTTGGTGAAGTGGCTTATCGTCTTACATTGCCTCTATCATTAGAAGGAGTGCACGACATATTTCACGTATCGCAGTTGAGAAGATACATGGCAGACCCTAGCCACGTGCTAGATCATTCAGAGATTACAGTCAGGCCTAGTTTGCATATGCGGAGCAGCCAGTGGGGATACTCAATCGTAGTGAGAAGATTATGAGGGGACAGACTATTCGACTGGTCAGGGTTGCATGGAAGCATCATTCGCCAGGCAAGTCTACCTTGGAGCGCGAGGATTCCATTCGATAGCATTTTCCACATTTATTTGAGGATCGAGGTACGAACTTACGTACTGCATTCGATTACCTATTAACTTTATAAATTCTCGTAACTCTCATTCGTGCTTTACTTTTAATTTTGGGGACGAAATTCTTCTAAGTTGGGAAGGATGTTAACCCCTTTAAATTATTTTAGGTAGACTAGATAGGGTTAAAATTTTGGTTCAGCATCAGGGTGTTTGAGGTTTAGAAATTTGGCTACGTTGACTGGTTCTTTAATTTAAACCCTTGGTGCACCCTACCGTTGCCACAATATTTGGAGCCCAACAATAGCCCTTAATTTCCAACAAATTATTGTACTCTTGACCTGACAAGCCCACCTAGGCGCTCGATATTTATGTCACTCACAAAACACTCCCTTGTGCTCTAATTTAATTGCACAAATTTCCAGTCCCAAAATCAATTCTTTAATCATATGTCGCGTACCTATGTCATTGCCATCAATTTGGGGACACAAACTCAACCCGTTTTGCCGAACCAATTAAAGGGGACAAAACTAACACCAAGCCAACACCGTTCATGATATTTGTGTCACTCCTAATTGAGACCCCATGTGCCCCCATTTAATTTAAGAGCACATGATACTTTATTTAATTAAATTGGGGACACCAACTTAAATTAATCCCAACCTAACCCCAATTTAACCCAAAACCCCTTTCATGAAGCTCTTGCAAAACACACAACACCCCCTCACCCTACAAAATACCAAACACCACTTTCCACACCAAATCTCTACTACTTTTCCTTCATGTGCAAATACCCAAAGGTTAAGGGGCTTATTAGCAAATAGGGTGCTAGGTGTCACCACCCTATTGGTTAAAACCAATAAAGAACCCCCCAACCTCACATGGACCGGTCATGTCCCACTCTCTCTCTCCCATTTGCTTTGTATAATTTATTTATGATGAATCAAGACCCTTGATTCAAAATGCTACTTCATCACAACCACGCATTCCCTTATAATAACACCTCCTAACACCATTCCCAAAGCAGCCGGCCCTAATCCCTAGAGAAGCCTAGGAATCCCCCCCTCTCTCTCTCTCTGTCATGCCCCGGTTCCATGGATAAGAAACCGAGACACGTAGCAATGGCCAGCAGTGTACTTCGGCGGGCATTCCAATCTAATGGGCCCGTCGGAGTACACTTAAGCTGTGAAGTACAATGAATAACCCATCACATAACACAAGTATACTCAATCTAAATCTCATCCACAGGAAGCAATATAAGAGCACAATAGAAGTAAATACAACGACTAATGTGCAGGAAGGAAATATCCAAATAAGTATCAAGTACAAATACTAGAGTAGTCACACGGGAACAAACCCGCTAGTACAAATATACTGAAATGGAAGTAAGCAATAAGATAGCTTGGGACGGCAGCAGGTAACTAGGTAATGATACCGTCCCAAGGAAAGAGTCACTACCAGCGATCAGGCGAAGTCCTCAGGAATGACCTCGTCCTCGGCAGTGAGTACAGCTGCTGGATAGATGCCCGGCCCGTACTCCTCCGGGTAATCCTCGTAGCCTACACCTGGAAGGGAACCAGTTCCTCAGAGGGATGTAACAAGGTACAGAAATACAACATGCCAGGTAAACAGATAGTACAAGTGCAACAACAGGGTAATCTAGCATAACCAAACAAGTGTGACACAGTTTAAAGACAATGTTCGACGCGTGGGCCGTCCAAAATAAAACCGTAGCTCCGGACACGGAAATACACGGCACGTACCGCAGCTCCGGGCAAGGAGTCACACGGGTGAAGCAGCTACACTAGATACAGGTATCACTACAAAATACTACATAAATATAAGCGCGTGCACAGTAGCCAAAACGTCTAGTAACTGTCTTCCCCTTCCCAAGCGGTCAACGATTGTGCGTTGAACCTGAACCTCTAACTACAGTCTCGACACACAGAATTAACTCAACGGACGTGACCCTAAGGTCGTCCCAGTCTCTAGTCATGATGTCAGTATCAGGATACAGGAATCTGGCACGATCACAGTGTATGAGTGTGTCCTGGGGTGTCGATATACTCAGGTACGCATATCGAGGTGCTATGAAGCATCTAATAATTATTCTAAGACGTTACGTCAAATGTCAACACCCGGTTGTGAACCGGACGCGGAGTATCGAACGTCAACATAAGTACGCGCACGAAGTACATAAAGAACAACAAATATCTGTAAACTGAAATACAGGGTGGCAAGGTACACTTGCCTGCGTGCGGCTGCTGGTGAAGGGGATCTGGTACCGCATCCAAGTCCTCAGGTCCCGCAGTACCTAGAGATGAGTTACAAACCAGAATCAATAATCTATTTTACGACAGATAGGGATGCTACACACATCTACACCAAAACTCAGTCTCAGCTACGACTCACAGGGACAAGTCACTAGGGGGTTGACCACAGTTTACTATCGGTACGATACGTAAAATCACCTAGTCATTTGTACCACATCATCAAACCATCCTCAAAACATAGTTTATGATTTTAAGTTCCTCGTTTAATATCGTTGTTACCAATCACCATATATGCTGTATAAGTAATGCTTCTCTTCCCAATTAAACACACAAGTATAAATCATCAACCCGTGCTCCTAAACCCTAACTACTGTACACAACCATAAGTATCAAGAATCCTCATTCTTACATATATAATGTGTTAAAAGACAGAACCCTAACAAACCATATATAATAACCCTAATCAATATACCTACACATATAGCTCGAAGAAACACTACTCTACACTACATAAACTCTAAAACATATTAAACCACATTAACATAACCTCAATCCATATTCACATTTAATCATCATTAACCTCAACCTATATATATACCTCAATCACATATTTTAATTACCATATTACACTAGCCATATCTATCCACATATATAACCCAAAATACTAGCTAGCATTTCACATATATAAATATCATCCTATTTATAACCATAACAAATCTAGAAATTAAATGAAGATAGGGGGAGAGTCGACCTTGACGACGATAGTGCCGGGTACGGCCGGAGAAGGTGGCCGAGGTTGGTGGTGAAGAGGTAAGGGTGGTGGTGATGATAGTGGTAGTGGTGGTGATGGTGGTGGTAGTGTAGGCTGGTAGTGGTGGTGATGGTGGTGGTAGTGTAGGCTGGTAGTGGTGGTGATGGTGGTGGTAGTGTAGGCTGGTAGTGGTCGGATAGGGAGGAGGCCGGAGCGGGGAACGACTCAGTCCAGCGCAGGGGGGACGCTGCTGCGGACCGGTGGTCTGCTGCGCCGCGGCCGGAGGGAACGCACAGCGGGGGACTGCGCCGGTCGGGTGTGGTCGGGAGAGCACAGCGGTCGGCTGTGCAGTCCGACGGGAAGGTCGGCAGGTCGGCTGCTGCACAGTGCCGGCCGGAGAGGGGGACGCACTGGCCGGTGGTCGGCTGAAGTCGGCCGGAGTGGGGAGCCTTCTTCAGTGAGAAGAAGAGAGAAGAAGTAAAGGAAGAAGAAAAATAGGAATGGAGGAAGAAGAAGCTTGCATGATGGAATTATGGAGGAGGAGAGAGAAAGAGGGGGGAGTTTTCCTTGGGATTAGGGCCGGTGGTGTGTTATGAGGTTGGGGTGAGGTGATGTTTTATAGGGGATTGGGAATTGGATGGAGGGTGGTGATGTTGCCATTCAAAATAGAGGGTGGAGATTTGTCATGAAGAAAAGTTGGTTTCTTCATGAAGGATGGTGAATGGATGGGTGGAATTAGGACCCTATTTTGTGACTCCATTGCTCATGGCCAATAGGGTGATGACACATAAATTCATTAATTTCAACTTAGCCCCTTAAATTCGATAAATTGCACGAACACATAAAATGACACAAAAATTGTGGAGAAAATTGTGTTTAGAAATTTTCATGGTGAGGGGGTGTTGTGCGTTAGGCACGAGTTTAATTAAAATGGCTTTGGGATTAATTAAGGATTAAAAATAGGATTGACAAAGTTGGTATCCCCGATTTAAATAGAAATAAAGTGTCCCGCGAATTTAAATTAAATGGGGGCACTTGGGGTCAAAATTCGAAAATGACACAAAGGCCAAAAATGATGGGGGCTTGGAGTCAGTCTTGGAACCTTTAGTTGGTACGGCTCAACGGGTTAAGTTGGTATATCAAAATTTTGGGTAACGACACAGGTGTCCGACACGAAATTAAATATGGGTCATGATTTTCGGAAAGTTGCGCAATTAATTTAGAGCACAAAAAAAACTGATTTTAAGTGACGGAAAAGTCCAGTGCCTAATTTGGCGAGTCAAGTCAAAAGTACAATAGTCCGATAGAATTTATGGGCTGATATTGGGCTCCGATTAATTTAGCAATGATAGGGCGCGCCAAGGGTCTTAATTAAAAGAATTAAATACTAGATAAAATTATCTCCACTCTATACCTCGACATCTGCTACCAAAAACCAAATTTTTCCAAATCCACCCTAACTATCTACAGAATAAATCGAGGGGGTTACACTCTCCTCCCTCTTTTTTCTACAGCCAAAGTTCTTCTTCTTCACTTCTTCTCCTTCTTCACTTCTTCTTCTTCTTCTTCTTCTTCTTCTTCTTCTTCAACTCCGGCCTCCACCCGCAACCACTCTGGCCACATTACTACTGCCTTCACCCGCGGTAGCCTCCTCCCTCAGCTCCGCCACCATATCGGAGCAACGCGCCACCGCCGCTGCCAACCACTGTGGCCACATCCGCTACTACTTTCACCCGCAGCAGCACCACCACCCGCAGCAGCTTCGCCACCCCACGACTACCACGTCCACCTCGCACCACCACCTCCATGGCCAGCACCAATACGACCATCACCTCATACACCTCCACCAGCCATCATCATCACCACCCTCGCACCACCACCTCCACGGCCAGCACCACCGCGCCCATCACCTCCTACACTCCACCCGCCATCATCATCAACACACTCGCACCACCACCTACACGGCCAGCACCACCACGACCACCACCTCCACGTCCAGCACCACCACGACCACCACCTCCACAGCCAGTACCACCACGACGACCTCCTCCAACACCACCACCTCCACGACCAGCTTCACCACCCCCACGACCACCACCACCAGCCACACCTCCTTCACTTAGCCGAGCAAGACCTCTTTCATGCATTCGAGCACCCCCACCACCTCGGTCGACGCACGTGCCACCCCTGCGGTCGATGTCATCCCTGACTGAAGCCGCAGCATCGCCGCTGCCACCACCCGCAGCCACTGGGGTAACTCCTCACCCTTCTTTTTTTAGTGTAGTTATGTTGTTATGCTAAAGAGACCCTAGTTAGGGTTAGGGTTCATGAATACTTCACATGCGTATTTTTATGGTGAATATTGAGTAGTAGGTATATATGTGAAATAGTGTTATAATAATATAATGACGATTATTTATTAAGAGCTTGATAATTAATAACTAATTTATTTGAGGATGAATAAATTGAATGTACATAATAATGTCTGTGAATACAATGATGGTATGGTTGAAGATGAGCATAGCTTGAACGACTGAAATCACCGTGGTAAATATTAGAGGATTGGAGATTTGGTTTGATGACGTTATACGAATTGTTGATCGTATTTGATGCAACATTGCTTTAGTCAACTTGGGTCAACTCTCTAGTTAGTGTCTATGTGAGCTATATGTAACTAAGACTGATGTCTATGCTAGACGTGTGTCACCTCTTATTTTAGAATAGCATCGTGATAGTTTATTGATTAATCTTATATATCGTCTCTAGGTACTTCGGGATCTGCGGACTTGGACGTTGTACCGGAGCCCCACATTCAGCATCCGGATCCAGGCAAGTGTACCTTGCCATCCTGTAGCTCAGTTTCCAGATTTCTATTTATTTATTCTATACATTGTGCACGCTTTGGATCAGAATCGTTACTTAGCGTATGGGTCATAACCAGGTGCAGACGTTCGTTGGTAACGTCTGGTATCGTTTAATAGATGTTCACGTCACCTTAATGCACCTACTTGGTTACATCGGAACCCTAGGACATATTCAGACACCATCATCATGCCAGACTTCTTGTATCCTGATACTGTCAGCATGACCAAAATCTGGGATAACTTTAGGGTCGTGATTGTTGATAGTTACTTCAGTATGACGAGACTGTTAGATAGAAGTTCAGGTTCAACGAACACTCGTTGACCACTTTGGAAGGGAAAGACAGTTACTAGACATTTGGGCTACTCTGCACGTGCTATATATATGTATATATTCTTATTTATATAGTATTCCTGTATCCGGAGTCGTAGTATCACCCGTGTGACTCTGTGCTCAGAGCTACGGTACGTCCCGTGTGTCTCTGTGCTCGGAGCTACAATTTTATATTTGGATAGCCCATGCGTCGAACATTGTCTTCAAAGTTGTGTCTCACTTAGGTGGTTATGCTAGATTACACCGGCGTTGCACTTGTTTCTTTCTGTTATACTATGGCATACTATTTTTCTACCTTGTTACATCCCTCTGAGGACCTGGTTCCCTGCCAGATTATAGGGTCGATTGCTGATAGGAAGCTGGAGCTGGTGATGAGTATGTGTATGTATGTATTGTTACTCGATATTTGTATTCTTTTCTTTATTGTTCAGCTATTATGATCTTTGCTTATTTTTTGCTAGTATAGCCCAGTACTTGTAGACTCATATTATTTTCCTTCGAGTCTATTTGGACGAGTATAGTTTGGGGTGCACACCATAATACATGTTGTCCTTTCTTTATTACATATCCTTGTGGTTTGAGACATAGACATGTAGACCATGTTATCTAGATAGTAACCCTCATTTATAGCTTATACGTATTTAGAGTCGAACTGGAGTCACCTTGGTACGTAGCTGGCCATTGCCACATGGCCTAGTCCCTTGTATTTTGGGACTGCGTGACAACCGTGGATTGAATGATAGAGTCATTCAATAAGACAGACCCAACACACACGCGACACGGATTATTATGCTTGAGATAGATTGATTTGATAGTATACGATAGAACGGTTTGCACACTGGAAGTCTCGAGGATGAGACTTTTTCTAAGTGGTGTATAATGTAACGACCCGTTTCGTTCAAGCGGATAGCCTGTGGTTGATCCAAAAAGTTATGGTTGGGCCAAAGAAATGACGGGTTGGGCTGGAAGGAAAAATCAGTGGAAACAATGAAGGAAATAGTGAGAAGGGCTTGGGTCCTATTTATAGGGTTCTAGTAGAAGCTTCTACGTCTAGTTAGTTAGGGAGTCTGTTACAAAGTAGTTGGGGGTTAGTTACTAGGTTGTTAGAGTTTCTTGGAAGATATCTAGGACTTCCTAATTATTACCAAAATGCCACTCCCCTGCCATAATTATTATCTATTTAATAGTTTCAAAAAATCCCCTTTTGAAAATAAATAGTAATTTCAAACTAAATATTTGAAAAAAATATTGAACTAGTATTGGAAAGCTTTTTATTCAAATTTTTGGAAAGAGGGAGTTACACACTCCTAGGTCAGCCTAAGGAAAAATAAGGAGAAATGGAGAGAAAAAGAGTGAAAAGAATGAAGAGGAATGAGGTTTATAAGGAGAGAGAGAGAGAGAGAGAGATAATTGTGTTACAAACTCCTGGTCCGAAGGTCCACCACATCTCGGCCCGAAGGTCCCACACATCTCGGCCCGTAGGTCCACAGATGCACCTGCGTTGCACCCATCACCAACTCACCACTTAATTCCCCCAAAGAAAAATTAAATGACGCCCAGAAGGTAATATGCATCGGTCTTAACCGCTAGGCTAGACGTTATTTGCCTATATATATATATAATTGTATCGATATGCATACTAGAAGGTAATATGCCCGTAGGTCCGCACCTGCACCTTCTTATCTTCCGTCAATTTTATAATACTTACGAAAGAAAAAGAAAAAAATTACTAAAACAAATTCTCATTCATTTTTAAATAGTTTCGGTTAAAAAAATAATTAAAAATTTTCCTTTCTTATCTTCTGTCAATTTTAAAATACTTAATATTAGTTAACATTTATTTTTTAAAAAAATTAATTACTTGTGGATATACCTACAGCTTAAATAGCGAGCATTCTTAAGACTTTTTTTATAAACTAGTAAATGCAATTATTTTTTGTAATATTATTGAATTTTGTTTACAATATTTGTAAATTAAGATTTGTTATATATATATATATATATATATATATATATTGAAAAATTAGATTTATTGATATTATTGAGAAATTTAATAAAATTTAAAATTATATTAAAATAGTTTAAATTTGATTTGAATATATTTAAATTTAAATTTTTTATATTGTTTGTAAATCTGTAGATATATGTTTAGATATAAAAATTAGTTTAAATATATTTTGAGAGAGGGGTCCAGCTAGGCCACATGTGGCACAACAAATTGTCCCACACCAGCAGATAGAGGCACCCCAGCGGGACATAACTTTTGCGATGACGGTCGAGGAGACCAATGCTACAGGTGTTGGGTGTCACGTCCCAGTCCCAAAATATCGAGGGACTAGCCACGTGGCAATGGCCAGCAGTACAACTCCAATGGGCAAACCTAATTTAATGGACCCATTAGAGTGCACTTAAGCTATAATACATAAAAATAGTCTACGAATACATATCACAGTTTATATATATAATCTCATTCACAAATAGTAACGAAATCACAAGAGACAAGTCCAGTAACAATAGTATAAAATGATCTGTCCAATCAAAGCAATATAAAAATATCACGGGGAACAACCCGTCATCAAATGGAAAGGAAAATAAATCCAAGTACAATATCCAGAAGTCACTACAAGATCAAATATCCAAGAACACTAAGCATAAATAATGAATGGTAAGAATACTGTGTGCTCAAGAGAAGTCCTTTGGAACAACCTCGTCCTCTGCAACCTGTACGTCTCCAATAGTAGCTCTTGTCCCGTAAACCTCGGGATAGCTCTCCTCGTCTACACATGGGAACATAATCTGAATCCAGGTCCTCATGGGATATAGCAAGGTACAATAAACACTCAAGCTAAATAAAATGCAGCAAGTAAATATAAAAAGATCCTCAGGGCAAGCTATGTAACCAACTAAGTGAAATAAAAATAAGAGCATCACTAGTACTCAGGCTGAGACTACTACAGGCTCTGTGTCGGGAAGCCCATAGCAGCAAGTAGTATCACGACTCCAGTATATGTGCCAAAGATCTAAGCCAGAGTCTAAGGCACCTCCAGTAGTATATATATAAATAATCAACATGTAGTCTGTGTGTCTCTCCCCACCCAATGTAACCTCATGTCTCATGTCCATGATGTCTCATGTCCATAACACGCAAGATCATGACCTCTAGCTAGTACAATGAGTCAAAATAATATCCATGTAATATGCAAGTCTCATGTCACGAATCCCGTAAGCCTATACAGAATCACCATGAATATCTCAGGAAAGATTATATCACATAAAATAGTGTCAAGTGTCCTACGGTATAGAGTACTTGGTAAAGCAAGCACGTAAAAATATAGGATCACGGAATCAACTCTCTAAGTGACGTTGCACGACTCCGCGTACGACGTCGACACCCGAATCTTGTTTGGATGCTAAGCAACGTCTCACGGTCCTAGGTTAACAGATATATCACATAAGTATATATAATAAAAGAACACAAGCAAGTAATATAACATGATCTCTGCAGGTTTGGCAAGGTACACTTGCCTGGGTTCTGAACTCCGTCAACTACTCCTAGAAAAGTGGAATCTGCACGTACACCTCCGGATGCTGAAACAAACATCACCAATATTCTCAGAATACTAGAAATAGCTAGGATTGACTATCCATAAATTCAATTTGGACACATGGGCAAAATTGACAGTTTTTGGTCAAAATGGAGTCCACATATAGCCCACTTCATACCAAAAAATGTGCCAGAGACTAATTTTTGCAAATTTGTCAAACTTAGTGTCTACGAATCCAGAATGATGGCACGAACCCAACGGAATGTTTAGAAATAGATTCCGAAGAGCCGATCACAAAATCGTCCGTCATGTGAAACCGTAGGGCCCAGGAAACAACGTTTCGTCAACGTTCTCAGAATCGAACCAAACTTGGGTCACGGGACCAGCGTAACGCTGCAAATCTAATGGTGTAAGTTTTGTTGCGAAATGACAAGCACACACGAAGTTACAGCGAGTGTCAAAAAAGACCGATATGGTGTTTTTTGACGGATACGCGTTGATTCTGGTGTGCACGCACATCCAAATCAAGTTTCGCAAAAGCCCACACGTCCGCGTTGACGATATGCGCCTTTTGGTGCAACTCGCACACGACAAAGTCGTCTCGTTTGGCGGGACACCCCGTATCGCGAGATTTTGGGTGTTTTAAAAATAATTTTTTGGTCATTTTGGAACAAGAATAATTTAACCATTATAGCAAACTAATAAAAATAAAAGAACAGTAAAAATCTTGGTTATATTGTGAAGAAGTCCCTTCAATTATATTTTAAAAATAATTAACGAGTTGGTAGAAAATTGGACATGAACAGGGGTACATGGACTGCAAATCTGAACTATTTTCGAACATTTTTTCGACCAACTTTCGGTCGATTTTTTGATCAAACCGGTGTGCCTAAATTCGTTCCACTGGAAGAGAATCCTAGAGGGTTAGGTTGTGAACATACCAGCGAAGACGGGACGAGAATAGGACGAGCGAGGAGGGCGAAAGCTGCGCGCAAAGGAGGGGTCGCAGCTGCTGTTGTGAGCAAGGGGGGGAAGGAGGGGCGGACGGCGGCGTGCTCCGGCGCGGCATGGCGGTGCGGCTGCGGGCGGCGGCACGGCTCCGGCGGTGGTGATGGTTAGGGTGGTGTAGGCGTGGGATTAGGTTAGGGTTTGGGTTTTGTGTTGTGTATATATATATATGCATATATATAGGGAGAAGATGGGGGGTTCTCCTGTACGTGGGGAGGGAAGGAGTTGGTTTTAGTTAGGATTATTGGGTTTGGGTTATTGGTTTTGGGTAGGTTTAATTTCTATTTTCTTTTTCTTTTCTTTTCTTTTATTTATTCAATAATTAAACACAGAAAATTCCCAAAAATAGTTAGGTCCTTGGAAAAACTCTACAAAATTTATATCTCCTCCAATAAATAATTTACAACCAATTTATATTAATTAAACAATGTATTTACTAAATATTAATGGATATTAAATTAATTAAATAAATCCATAAATTCTATTTTCTATATAATATTAAATTCGGATCGTACAGGGGGTTTGAATAACGCAACTCGAGGGTCATGTGCGTAATAGGACCAGTTAGGTTCATAGCATGGATTTAGTTGAAATCAATGGGTTAGTGTGGCATGTTAAAATCGTACGCCACGACAAAAGGGTTAATTAATCATCGTTTTCTTGTATTTGTGTCGCTAAAGTTGTGCGACCAAAATAAGGTATGAGAATATGAATTTGTGAGGGACAGTCATGGTAGGAGCCTAATTTGACTCGTCTAAGTCGAGCATGCTAGGTTGGTTGAAAGAGAAGGGCTAGTATTGCACTCAAGATCTTAAAACCATGGGGTTGGTTTTCAAAGTTCAATTAAATTATCGAATAAATATTAAACTAAAAAAATTATTAATAATTACCGAACTAACCCTATGTAAAAAATCAGGGTGCTCACAATCTTTCCACCTTAAAAGAATTGCGTCCTTGCAATTAAGAAAAATGAAACATAACCGGTCAGGAAAGGTTTGCTCCAGAAGAGATGACACGGTCGCATGACATCTGTTGAAGCACGACTCAAAGGATAAAAGACCACGAACAAGGGAAAAATTAAGAGGAAGGGTGAGAGTTTTGTTCAAGCGGAACATGTAGGAAAGCAATAAAAAATTTCCTAGGCAATGAGAGATAAGTATCTCAAGTGTAAAGGAGTCTGATTTGAATGAAGATTAACTACAGCTTATGAAAACTTGGGTACCACTTACATATTACTACTCTAGATTAATAAGTTCATGCTAACATAATACTAGGTATAGGCTAGGGAATGGAACTAACAAGCATTTGCAAAAGTATTATCAGGAATATTCGTTACTATAGCTGGCTATGATAAGACTAAATCTAACCATATTCGCTACTTCTCGAGTTCGTGCCTCCTCCACTGTCATCGCAAAAGTCTGACCACGTCCCTGTTGTGGTGCCCTCTGTTGTTGTTGGGCCTGCTGGAAGAGTGTTGCCTGTGGTGCCAAGGGTGGTCTCCGCTAATATCCTCCTGGTGCTGGTGGTCCGGATCCTCCATCTTCCGCCTGTGATGCTCCTGGTGCTGGATAAGCTGGTTGATATGGCTGTTGGACTGGCTCCGGCTCTGGTAAAGCTAGTCGGTGAACCATCGGTGTTCCTCTCCAGCGCTCAGGAAAATCCCTGGCTGAATGCTGACTGGATCCGCAAGCTAAACATAATGCCAATTTGAGTCTGCACTCTCTCTTAATATGGCCTACCTTGCCACAGTAGTGACAATTAGGAAGGGATGGGGCTCGTGATGCTGCTCTCTGTGGTGGACTCATCTGGGGTCGCTTTGCAGGCTCCCTATGTGGTGATCGAGCTGGTACTAATACGTACGATCTTTTCTGGCTGGACTCCCTCTTGTGGATGCGCTCCATGCGTCGAGCTGCTACAAGGACATCCGTATAAGAAGTAGGTGCAACTGCGCCAATCTGTCTCTGTAGTTCAAAGCTCAGTCCGTCAAAGAATTTCTCCGCCTTCTCTTCTTCTGTAGGGATCAGTGTAGGGTCGAACAGTTGAATCAAGCATGATGCAAGTCAAAAAATTTATTCGAGTCCGATATAGAGGTCAAGAACGTGTCAACATGTGGAAGAGATCCTATAAATTTATTCTTATCCTAATCGCAGGCTTGTTCAGTCTCTTAGTTGAAACCAAAGCAATATATTTGTAGACCTGCATGGGCCACCACAAAAATTATGTTACGCCCTAGTCCCAAAATATCGAGGGACTAGCCACGTGGCAATGAAAAAGAAGAGCGGGTTTATACGAAACCTTTCTTTTTTTGCTTACAAACAAGAAAAGGAGTACAAGTAATCCTATACGAGGATGTTAAGTACAAACAAAAAAAATTCTGGAGAAATATTGCTATAGGAGTCTGATCTGCGGTCGATCACTTTGTCCCTTGGACCACACAATGATGAAGAAGTGATGTAGAAGAAGAAGAAGAAGCTTCAAAGGTTGCAAGTGGAATTGAGTTCTCGTTGCCGAAATTGTCAACCAACACTCTTTGTCTGCTCTCTCTCTCTCTCTCTCTCTCTCTCTCTCTCTCTCTGATTATGCCCTCTCTGGTCTTTGTCTGCGTGTGTGTCCGTATGCTTGTGACCAGGGGTCTCTATTTATAGAGATCCATGACATAACTGTCTAGTTTGGCGTAAAAGGCCAAACTGTGAAGAGAGTTGCACCTTTTACGCGGCGGTTATGACAACTGCTACCCACGTTCCCACAGTCTTCTGAGTCTGCGTATGACACGTGTCCCATTACCAGGTAACGCGTATAACTGCTTCTCAAAGATCATGGCATGCAAGCCACGTAGGTAACTGCGCCTGCATAAAGATGGTTGGCATAGAAGCCAAATAACTGTCTTGTTGGAGCAAAAGCCAAGCTGTGAAGAAGAAGACTACTTTTACGCTGCGGTTATGATGACTGTTACCCCATGTTCCAATTGTCTTCTGAATATGTGTATGATACGTGTCCCTTTATGAGGTAACACGTATAACTGCTTCTCAAAGATCGTGGCATGCAAGCCACATAGGTAACTACACCTTGCGTACAAATGGTTGGCCTAAAAACCAGATAACTGTCTTGTTGGCGTAAAAGCCAAATAGCTGTCTTGTTGGCGTAAAAGGCCAAGCTCTGTGTAAAACTTAAAGATTCCATGAATAATAGATAACCAGCATAAAAATAGCCAATTATCCGTCCTGACTGAGGTCTTGAGCGTATTCTTGGCTAAATAGCCTTATCACGTACCTTTGCAAATATAGCCGAGTTGGCGTATTTCGAGGAGATAGCATACGGCGTACTCCTTATAGTTGAAACTAGCCTGGTTGGCGTAAAATGCAAGGATGGTGATGTGAGCGTATTAGTCACAGTTTTAGCTCTCCTAGTCATGACAAAATTTGAAGAATAGAACCAAATCTCGTACATTAAATGCAGAGATATGCCTCAATCTCGTGCATTAAATGCCGAGATTTGCCTCGAGCTCTGTAAAAGAAACAACTTTTGACGTGGCGTCTAATTTTATCTTATCTTGAGCATAAAGACTCGTTTCTGCTCATGTAGAATAGGCAGCATATTCTTTGAATGCATAAAAACTACTTGTATCAAGAATATGTCGCTAAACGACAACCTGGGTCTCTATGCAAAATTATCATCACAGCCATCCTCTCGATCATCATGCAGTACTTTTGTCAGAAGTCAGGTTCACTGTCTTGTCTGACAAATTCATCCGAGGAATACGAAGAGTTCCTCGTACTACTTTACGCTGCATTAAAGACAAACGTATTTTAAGCTTTACGTAGGAGGGTAAAGCAACCTTTTTACGCCAAAACAGCCTTGAGGTGCTGCTTTACGCGGACAACCCTGCCGCTCTACTTTACGCCAAATAGCTCTAAAGCTCCACTTTACGCAAAACAGTTCTTAAGCTATATTTTATGCGGACTTCAAGTATGTTGGGGTTTTTTACTGTATAATACGCGTACAATTCTCCAGCGTATTTCATGCTTCTACAAGACCCCTTCAAAGTTTTTAAATTCCTCGTAATTTGAAATACTTAGAATAAAACATGAAATGGTCAAATTTTGTAGCTTTTGAGCGTAAAATCGTAGATCTGTAGCTTCTGAGCGTAAAATCGTAGATCCGTAGCTTCTGAGCGTAAAATCGTAGATTTATAGCTTCTCAGCATAAAATCGTAGATCTGTAGCTTCTGAGCGTAAACTCGTAGATTCATAGCTTCTGAGCGTAAAATCGTAGATCTGTAGCTTCTCAGCGTAAAATTGTAGATTTGTAGCTTCTGAGCGTAAAAATCATAGATCTCTAGCTTCTGAGCGTAAAATCGTAGATCCGTAGCTACTGAGCGTAAAATCGTAGATCTGTAGCTTCTCAGCGTAAAATCGTAGATTTGTAGCTTCTGAGCGTAAAACCGTAGATCTGTAGCTTCTCAGCGTAAAATCTGAGCGTGAAACCAGGGATCCATTACGCAGCATGACTATCCATCTTCCTTTTCAAATGATAGGCTGACGTGGTCCCAAATCATAATCGACTATTAAAAATCGGATTTGGTTAAGAATTCGAAGTCACTTGAACTCTATAAATAGGCCTAGGTCATGAGAGAGAAAAAGCCTTCATCTTTATCTAAAAAAACCCTTCGTCTCTTTCTGAGAACTCTTCGTCTCTTCCTGAAAACTCTCAGATTCGCCATGGCACCAAACAGACCTCCGTCGCTAAGGGAAAGAAAGCCGCTTCATCATCTCGCCCCACTTCTCAAGTACGAGCGAGTCCTACTAGGCCAAGCGAGCCTCGTTCTGAACGAAGTGCTCCGCCGTCTAGCCGTGCACCGGGCATCATAGGTAAAGACTTCGAGAGGAAAAACCCTTCGCACACGTTGTACGTGTATGCGCAAATACGTCCACATTCTTAATGTGTCAGCGTAAAACTCCATATTTTTGCAGTCTGGCGTAAAAACTCAGACTGTCAAATTTTGGCGTATACTGCAAACCTTGCATTTTACGCGTTGGATGTAAATTCCAGCGTAAAACTCAAATTTTGGCAGTCTGGCATAAAAACTCAGACTGTTAGATTTTGGCGTATACGACAAGAATGTAGCACTTTACGTTTTATGCGCTGAAAGTAGATCCCAGCGTAAAACTGACTTATTCTCTTGCTTTTTGCAGTGGACCTACATATCCTCCCTCTGGCTGAAGTGATGGGCTCTGCTGTTGGAATGCTGAATTCCAACTATTTGGAGGACTTGTCCCATGTGACTTTCCCCATCTCTGGAAACGAGTATCCTCATGAAAGGGGAACTCTGATCTCGGCCCAAGGAGAAAGAATGTTGCTAAGTATGATCAGTGGGGAACCCCTGACGTACATAGATGGGACCGAGTATAAGAAACCAGCTTTCTTATTTGGGGATGTTATTGATAAGCAATCCCAAACAAAGCCCAAGAAGAAAGATTGGATATTTTCTGCTGAGGGCACGATAATGTTCCTGCCAAAGATGTCCAGAGATTACCCTATCTCTGCATTCTTCTATTCCACGCATCCCAGAAGGATGTCATGGACACTGACTCCTGATCTTCATGGCCAGCCAGGGAAGATCTTTTATAAGAAAGGATTGAACCAAGGATCCTTTGTAAGCAGTCCCTCGTGCCCTCCATTCATTATGATTGTTTGTGTGAACTTCGGATATCGTACCAGAGGTAATATGGACGTAGTACAATACCGTATTTGTTGAGGATGTCCCGCTGGGGAATTTTTTATGGACCTATTATTTGTTGCGCTGTTGAGTGCAAATAATAAGTTTGAAACAAGCCCTATCAGAGTTAATATGGACGTGATAGGTTTTGTGGGTAATAAAGACGTCTGCTGGGAATTTTTTTGTGGACCCATTACTTTTTTGCGCACGTTAGTGCAAGTAATATGTTTGAGACAAGCCCTGCCAGAGGTAATATAGATGCCATAAAATATGACTCTATGGGGATAGCGAAAAGACATATTTTTGTTTGAGAGGTAATGTGGACGTGAATTATTTGTTTCCATTGCGGACATCCTCCCCGGGATTTTTTTTGGTGGACCTATTACTTCTTGTGCACGAGAGTGCAAGTAATAAGTTTAAGACAAGCCCTGCCAGAGGTAATATGGACGTGGCAGTTTTTGTGGAACTAACACCACTGGCGTACTTAGAGTTAAGTACGGGTGCTAAGTTGAGATGACAACCGATATCAGAGGTAATATGGACATGATAATCGATAGCCGAAACTCAGAAGGTTTGCTCAGAGGTAATATGGACATGACAAACTCATCCTGAGAGAAATATTATGACAGCTGTCACGCCCCGATCTCCCGCAGGCAATCGGCCGTTCCCGCTAGGCGGGAATCACCCTCGCCAGCGCTCCCGCGGAACGATCGCTTAACCCATCCGGGCGTGATGCCGCACGAGCGTGAGCCACGCCCGTGCAAGGCCATGGTTCATTGGCTGGCGGTTAGAGTTCTAAGCCACAGAGTCGCACAGATTGTCCGAGTGCAGCGGAGTTTAGGAACGCATAGCGATCGGTAACAGGTTCACTGAGTCGACAATATAGCGGAAGCATTGAAACAAGTAAAGTAATCTCTTTATTGATATGAACAAGTGTTACAGGCGGCGTATAGCCGAGATTACAAGTCGCTCAAGCCTCTCTCTCTGAAATAGTAAAAGCGTGCCAAGTGGCAACAACTGTGGAATGATTTGTACAGGCGATGGTCAGGCGATGTTCACAACTTATGTCTTGTATAAGCGCTTCAGTCCCGGACGCACCGTTGCAAGGCTTCAGAAGGAACTCCTGGCCTTAGCACGCACGAAGGAGGCGTCCGCACCGCACGAGGTTCTCCCGCACCCTGCATATCAAACTGGTGGATTATCAGTACATTGAATGCACTGGTGGGGAAGCTACTCGCCCGCTCGACAAATCCAAACACGTAATACAGGTTCCGTGCACAACTATTAAGTTGTCTTTCTAGTTGCCTTAGGATCAGTTTCATGCAAACATTGAATAGCCTAACGTGTCGGGCAGTGCACCGTGCGATGTTAGAGGAAACACGGCGAGACTTACCAACTTACCATCTCCTATTCCCTATCCAAGGCAAACATTGTTAATTTAAGCAGGGGCATGTATAAACATTCAGGAGGCATAGCATATGCAAACACGAGTACTTATTTCAAGATCGTTCATGTGTTCAGTTTATTTGTTTCATACGATACAGTATCTCGCACGCGGATAGCCGCTAAGCGAGGATGAATGGTTTATCTTTCGTTTACAAGCAAGCATGCAACAAGTTAGGTACAAGGTGATCACTGGCGTATGCCATAATGGACACTAGTCTGTGACGAAGATGGTTTGCTACGTGCAAGAACGTTAGGCGCCGCATACCACCCTGTCCTAGTACGTGAGACTAAACGTTAGTTCCGTCCGGAGCCGGAACGGTGCTAGTGCCCCAGCAGCCGCCCGCAGGAACTATACCTTGTGCACAAGTTGTCCGTGATCGAACAATAACATTCATTCGCCCGAAGGCTACGTGATTATCACCCGTAGGCTACGTGCGCCCGTAGGCTACGTGACTATCGCCCGTAGGCTACGTGAATATCGCCCGTACGCTACGTGCGCCCGTAGGCTACGTGATTATCGCTCGGAGGCTACGTGAGTACAAGACAAGCAGTAGCATGATTAATTTATATTGCATCTACGTTCCATTCATGCGTTCAGGATTGCTTAAACATTGCACAATATAATAACGTTAGACATTCATAAGCAGACAAGCATGCGTTTCTAAGGGACACAAGTAAACACGATTGCTCGGACCCGAAGGTAAGCCGAGAGATGAAACCGTTAAGGGACTTAGCATGCGAGGGTCTGAATATAAGTAGTATTTCCTTTTCCATGTTCTAGCAAGCAATATGAGTTGGGATTATTCCCTTAGCTAGGTGCGTTGGATTTATTAGCATGCAGGGGGTGATTCACCTAGCGACTAGCATAAACATTCCAGATTTTATGTGTGCTGGCTAAGCTAAGACAAGTTCACCGTAGCCACCCACCTTAGCGATGATTCGCCTCGGTAGAGCGATACGTCTGAGCGAGCCTCTGAAAGCCTAAGCCGGATTCCTGTAGGGACAAGTCTGGATATCCTTTGCTTCTTGATCGAGGCAAAGCGGGTCGGGACAGCTGCACGATTGCCGATTGAGTCGGCAGTCCGCTTGAGCGGAACGGGGTGTTACATCCTACCCAACTTAGAAAAAGTCTCGTCCTCGAGACTTACTAAGGACAAGCAGTAATCTAGGGTTGAGGCAATCCTAGACAAGTCGTTTGTACTTGTTTCATTTGGATATTCACTTGCACAAGCTTCGAAATCAGCATACCGCTTAGACTGGATCGTGCGCACCTTCGACATGCATTTCTAGTGTGAACACGTCAACCAGCTTAGTGATAGCGAAGTCTCAGCACTCGAGTTTTACCTTTTCTTAAGTCTTGGATGGTGCACTAGTTCAAGGCGTCCCTCGAATAGATGCATTCAACCAAACTTAGGGTTAGTGAAAATCGGATAAGCTACTAGCGATACTCTCAAGGGTTCGCACAGGTTGGCTCAAAGGCCACTCGCAGTATACAACCAGTCAAGCAAGCATATCATTCAAAACGTATTTTGAAAGTATTTAGACTTATTGTTGGAACATTCCATCGAGGCATTGAGAGAGAGCGTGCACATAACCCACGAACGAGCTTTCGAAACAGAGATATCGAATCGAAGTCCAAAGGCGTAGAAGCCAGGCTCTGATACCAACCTGTCATGCCCCGATCTCCAGCAGGCAATCGGCCGTTCCCGCTAGGCGGGAATCACCCTCGCCAGCGCTCCCGCAGAACGATCGCTTAACCCATCCGGGCGTGATGCCGCACGAGCGTGAGCCACGCCCGTGCAAGGCCATGGTTCATTGGCTGGCGGTTAGAGTTCTAAGCCACAGAGTCGCATAGATTGTCCGAGTGCAGCAGAGTTTAGGAACGCATAGCGATCGATAACAGGTTCACTGAGTCGACAATATAGCGGAAGCATTGAAACAAGTAAAGTAATCTCTTTATTGATATGAACAAGTGTTACAGGCGGCGTATAGCCGAGATTACAAATCGCTCAAGCCTCTCTCTCTGAAACAGTAAAAGCGTGCCAAGTGGCTACAACTGTGGAATGATTTGTACAGGCGATGGTCAGGCGATGTTCACAACTTATGTCTTGTATAAGCGCTTCAGTCCCGGACGCACCGTTGCAAGGCTTCAGAGGGAACTCCTGGCCTTAGCACGCACGAAGGAGGCGTCCGCACCGCACGAGGTACTCCCGCACCCTGCATATCAAACTGGTGGATTATCAGTACATTGAATGCACTGGTGGGGAAGCTACTCGCCCGCTCGACAAATCCAAACACGTAATACAGGTTCCGTGCACAACTATTAAGTTGTCTTTCTAGTTGCCTTAGGATCAGTTTCATACAAACATTGAATAGCCTAACGTGTCGGGCAGTGCGCCGTGCGATGTTAGAGGAAACACGACGAGACTTACCAACTTACCATCTCCTCTTCCCTATCCAAGGCAAACATTGTTAATTTAAGCAGGGGCATGTATAAACATTCAGGAGGCATAGCATATGCAAACACGAGTACTTATTTCAAGATCGTTCATGTGTTCAGTTTATTTGTTTCATACGATACAGTATCTCGCACGCGGATAGCCGCTAAGCGAGGATGAATGGTTTATCTTTCGTTTACAAGCAAGCATGCAACAAGTTAGGTACAAGGTGATCACTGGCGTATGCCATAATGGACACTAGTCTGTGACGAAGATGGTTTGCTACGTGCAAGAACGTTAGGCGCCGCATACCACCCTGTCCTAGTACGTGAGACTAAACGTTAGTTCCGTCCGGAGCCGGAACGGTGCCAGTGCCCCAGCAGCCGCCCGCAGGAACTATACCTTGTGCACAAGTTGTCCGTGATCGAACAATAACATTCATTCGCTCGAAGGCTACGTGATTATCACCCGTAGGCTACGTGCGCCCATAGGCTACGTGACTATCGCCCGTAGGCTACGTGAATATCGCCCGTAGGCTACGTGCGCCCGTAGGCTACGTGATTATCGCTCGGAGGCTACGTGAGTACAAGACAAGCAGTAGCATGATTCATTTATATTGCATCTACGTTCCATTCATGCATTCAGGATTGCTTAAATATTGCACAATATAATAACGTTAGACATTCATAAGCAGACAAGCATGCGTTTCTAAGGGACACAAGTAAACACGATTGCTCGGACCCGAAGGTAAGCCGAGAGATGAAACCGTTAAGGGACTTAGCATACGAGGGTCTGAATATAAGCAGTATTTCCTTTTCCATGTTCTAGCAAGCAATATAAGTTGGGATTATTCCCTTAGCTAGGTGCGTTGGATTTATTAGCATGCAGGGGGTGATTCACCTAGCGACTAGCATAAACATTTCAGATTTTATGTGTGCTGGCTAAGCAAAGACATGTTCACCGTAGCCACCCACCTTAGCGATGATTCGCCTCGGTAGAGCGATACGTCTGAGCGAGCCTCTGAAAGCCTAAGCCGGATTCCTGTAGGGACAAGTCTGGATATCCTTTGCTTCTTGATCGAGGCAAAGCGGGTCAGGACAGCTGCACGATTGCCGATTGAGTCGGCAGTCCGCTTGAGCGGAACGGGGTGTTACATCCTATCCAACTTAGAAAAAGTCTCGTCCTCGAGACTTACTAAGGACAAGCAGTAATCTAGGGTTGAGGCAATCCTAGACAAGTCGTTTGTACTTGTTTCATTTGGATATTCACTTGCACAAGCTTCGAAATCAGCATACCGCTTAGACTGGATCGTGCGCACCTTCGACATGCATTTCTAGTATGAACACGTCAACCAGCTTAGTGATAGCGAAGTCTCAGCACTCGAGTTTCACCTTTTCTTAAGTCTTGGATGGTGCACTAGTTCAAGGCGTCCCTCGAATAGATGCATTCAACCAAACTTAGGGTTAGTGAAAATCGGACAAGCTACTAGCGATACTCTCAAGGGTTCGCACAGGTTGGCTCAAAGGCTACTCGCAGTATACAACCAGACAAGCAAGCATATCATTCAAAACGTATTTTAAAAGTATTTAGACTTATTGTTGGAACATCCCATCGAGGCATTGAGAGAGAGCGTGCACATAACCCACGAACGAGCTTTCGAAATAGAGATATCGAATCGAAGTCCAAAGGCGTAGAAGCCAGGCTCTGATACCAACCTGTCACGCCCCGATCTCCCGCAGGCAATCGGCCGTTCCCGCTAGGCGGGAATCACCCTCGCCAGCGCTCCCGCGGAACGATCGCTTAACCCATCCGGGCGTGATGCCGCACGAGCGTCAGCCACGCCCGTGCAAGGCCATGGTTCATTGGCTGGCGGTTAGAGTTCTAAGCCACAGAGTCGCACAGATTGTCCGAGTGCAGCGGAGTTTAGGAACGCATAGCGATCGGTAATAGGTTCACTGAGTCGACAATATAGCGGAAGCATTGAAACAAGTAAAGTAATCTCTTTATTGATATGAACAAGTGTTACAGGCGGCGTATAGCCGAGATTACAAGTCGCTCAAGCCTCTCTCTCTGAAATAGTAAAAGCGTGCCAAGTGGCAACAACTGTGGAATGATTTGTACAGGCGATGGTCAGGCGATGTTCACAACTTATGTCTTGTATAAGCGCTTCAGTCCCGGACGCACCGTTGTAAGGCTTCAGAGGGAACTCCTGGCCTTAGCACGCACGAAGGAGGCGTCCGCACCGCACGAGGTTCTCCCGCACCCTGCATATCAAACTGGTGGATTATCAGTACATTGAATGCACTGGTGGGGAAGCTACTCGCCCGCTCGACAAATCCAAACACGTAATACAGGTTCCGTGCACAACTATTAAGTTGTCTTTCTAGTTGCCTTAGGATCAGTTTCATGCAAACATTGAATAGCCTAACGTGTCGGGCAGTGCGCCGTGCGATGTTAGAGGAAACACGGTGAGACTTACCAACTTACCATCTCCTCTTCCCTATCCAAGGCAAACATTGTTAATTTAAGCAGGGGCATGTATAAACATTCAGGAGGCATAGCATATGCAAACACGAGTACTTATTTCAAGATCGTTCATGTGTTCAGTTTATTTGTTTCATACGATACAGTATCTCGCACACGGATAGCCGCTAAGCGAGGATGAATGGTTTATCTTTCGTTTACAAGCAAGCATGCAACAAGTTAGGTACAAGGTGATCACTGGCGTATGCCATAATGGACACTAGTCTGTGACGAAGATGGTTTGCTACGTACAAGAATGTTAGGCGTCGCATACCACCCTGTCCTAGTACGTGAGACTAAACGTTAGTTCCGTCTGGAGCCGGAACGGTGCCAGTGCCCCAGCAGCCGCCCGTAGGAACTATACCTTGTGCACAAGTTGTCCGTGATCGAACAATAACATTCATTCATTCGAAGGCTACGTGATTATCACCCGTAGGCTACGTGCGCCCGTAGGCTACGTGCGCCCGTAGGCTACGTGACTATCGCCCGTAGGCTACGTGAATATCGCCCGTAGGCTACGTGCGCCCGTAGGCTACGTGATTATCGCTCGGAGGCTACGTGAGTACAAGACAAGCAGTAGCATGATTCATTTATATTGCATCTACGTTCCATTCATGCGTTCAGGATTGCTTAAACATTGCACAATATAATAACGTTAGACATTCATAAGCAGACAAGCATGCGTTTCTAAGGGACACAAGTAAACACGATTGCTCGGACCCGAAGGTAAGCCGAGAGATAAAACCGTTAAGGGACTTAGCATTCGAGGGTCTGAATATAAGCAGTATTTTCTTTTCCATGTTCTAGCAAGCAATATAAGTTGGGATTATTCCCTTAGCTAGGTGCGTTGGATTTATTAACATGCAGGGGGTGATTCACCTAGCGACTAGCATAAACATTCCAGATTTTATGTGTGCTGGCTAAGCAAAGACAAGTTTACCGTAGCCACCCACCTTAGCGATGATTCGCCTCGGTAGAGCGATACGTCTGAGCGAGCCTCTGAAAGCCTAAGCCATATTCCTGTAGGGACAAGTCTGGATGTCCTTTGCTTCTTGATCGAGGCAAAGCGGGTCGGGACAGCTGCACGATTGCCGATTGAGTCGGCAGTTCGCTTGAGCGGAACGGGGTGTTACAACAGCAGTTCAGAGGTAATATGGACATGAACCAATATCCGAAAAACTCATTGAGGAGTGATTCGTTGTGTGTGATCTATCCGAACATGAAGATAGACCAAAAGATCGCTCCGCTAGGGAGATTGATGGGATGATAACTCAGAGGCAATATGAGCACGGTTAGCGTCTAACGAGATTGGTTTGAATAGTCACTGCGGGAGTGTGCAAGTAGACCCAAAGATTGTTCCGCTGGGGAGATTTTGAGGATCCATCGTCCATTGCGTATTGGGGCTCTAGGATACAGATGATGGCTTTCAAGAATTTGTAATGAAGGAGAAAATGTTGCACATAGGCACTTGCTGGGGATGAAGAACCAAGAGTTGATTTGTACATCTGGGTTGTGGACTTATTACCTATGGCGTACCTTAAGTACAGATAATAAGTTGACATGACTAGCACTACCAGGTGATATGGACATAAAAAAAGTTCTGAAAATATCTTACTCACAGGTAATGTGGACGTGGTAAGATATGACTCTGTGGGAATAAAGAAAAATAGGACAGAGGTAATATGGATTTGACCATTTTTTTTGTGGTGATGGATTTACTCTGCCGGAGAAAGTTAAGAGACGTAGTTCAGAGGTAATATGGACATGAACTAATCGATAGCAACAACTTGGGAGGTTTGCTCAAAGGTCACTTGGACATGGCAAACTCAGCTGGGGGAAAAATATTTGGACAACAGTTCAGAGGTAATATGGACATGAACCCATGTCCGAAAAATTCACTGGGGAGTGATTTGCTGAGTAGGGATAGACCTGAAGATTCCTCAGCTGGGAAGATTTTAGGGATTCATCATTCGATACTTCTTGAGGGAGGAAAATTGCCACGTTGGAGTGAGATCGATTTGCACGACCGTCTTCTCGCTATAAATACAAAGTGATGACTTTGGCGTCGATCAACTCCTGGATTTCCCTCTTTAGTACATAGCATGCCTTTGTGGGGTGATGAATGTACCGATGAAAGAGACAATATTCTGTGTCATCGACCTTGCCAGCCCTTTCAGGGTATCAGATGTTGGGTAGCCGAAGCTTGTTTTTCTTCATTAATATATTAAAGATTTCAATGATGTCATCATCATTGAAGGAGAAAGTCCCCTTTGGCTTATGGGCTTCCGATACCTGAGTCGTACGGTCCTCAGGGAAGATGGTCATAGTTGCATCATCTTCGGACTCAGAGGGAATTCTGCCCCCAGCTTTGGATGTTGCTCTGTTTTGTCGAGGGAGACTACCCCTAGACATGTCGTTGTATGGTTCTTCTTCTTCTTTTTGTTTGCTTTTGTCCACAGAAGTTGATTTAGAAGGACCTGCCTCTGGTATTACAGGATCAGACCCTGGAGGTTTGGAGTTTGCAAGAGATGCAGTATACCCTAACCCAAAATGAGTTCGTTGACAGTAAGGATCACCATGCAACGGTATTCGTCTGCCTTTTTCATAGTTAAGGCCTGGCTCCATCTTCAAATCATAACCCATGTTTTGCATAATCTTTAAAGCCTGTGGGCTATATCTGTGGATTTGCATTTTTCCAACATCAGACTCGTGAGATTCTTCTTGTACAATCGGTCTATTCCGTATTCGACCGAAGATTATTTGATGATGATCGTTGCGAGTAGGTCGAACAATAAAGACAGATTCTTCATGTGGCCCATATGTCATGACGACATTAGATGTTGATGCTACTTCCCACATGATTTCCCCACGCTTGGTAGTTAGGGGCACTAAATCTTGATTTTGACCCCTGACTTTGCATCTCTGCATTCTTTTGTTGCCTAGTTTTTGCTGTCGCTTGTTGCTTTCGTGCCTTGAGTTGGTTTTCGGATTTGCTTGGATTTTCTTGAACGGTTTCGATGGATTTCATTGAACAGTTTCGATGGATTTTATTGCTTTCGTTCGTAGGACTGCACTTCAATTCCGATAACGGAAAGAGAGGAAGAAGTACTAAACTTCCTCACTTTAGTAGTTGGAAGGAAGAAGGACAGAAGGCTTATTCTGCCTTTTTACATCAATGGGAATGTGTAGATTAGGAATCATAACCCTTTCTCTGCCATAGGAATACAACAGTTCACCCATATGGGTAGCACATGATCCATCATCTGTCTGAAGAGCGTACCTTCTCATGAAACGAGTATTCTTTATTCGGACAGATCTGTCCTGGCATAAATTGGATTTTTGCACAGGTTCACGTAAAATATGGAAAGTCCGCGTAATCTGAAGAGTGGGAACTTTCTTCTCTTGTGGGCGTAAAAGCCCAGAGGTTGGAAGATTCGCCACTTATTTTCCCTTGATGTGATCAAAGGGTACATCTGTCTCATCATAGACGGAAGATATAATTTTACGCACAGAGCGTGTTTGAAACTTCTGGATTGGCACTGAGGCATTGCCAGAAGTGTTGTCTGCCACGTCACAGACGAGAGACAATATTTTACGCACAAAGCGTGTTTGAAACTTCTGGATTGGCACTGAGGCATTGCTAGAAGTTTTGTCTGCCACGTCACAGACGGGAGACAAAGTTTTACGCACAGAGCGTATTTGAAACTTCTGGATTGGCTCTGAGGCATTGCCAGAAGTTTTGTCTGTCACGTCACAGACGGGAGACGGGAGACGGGAGACAAAGTTTTACGCACAGAGGGACGTGTTGGTTGTGTTGTCACAACCTTGTTGATCAGTGAGAAAGAGCTTACAGGAAGGGTAGAGGATGTCTTTGGCATCCACACTTTACGCAGTTTCCTGTTATTCTGGACAGAGGAGGAATGAGAGCCACCCCCTGCATGAAGCATGTCTTCATAAGCAGATTGGTCGAACTGGACGACCATAGTCTTCTTCGTTAATCCGACGGATATAGCATCATATTGAGCAATTGCTTTCTCGTCAGAGGAGAAAGTCTTCCCTAGCAGAGTCGCCATCTTTGTTTGGATAAACAAAATGAAGAAGAAGCGGGTTTATACGAAACCTTTATTTTTTTGCTTACAAACAAGAAAAAGAGTACAAGTAATCCTATACGAGGATGTTAAGTACAAAAAAAATAATTCTGGGGAAATATTGTTATAGGAGTCTGATCTGTGGTCGATCACTTTGTCCCTTGGACTACACGATGATGAAGAAGTGTTGTAGAAGAAGAAGAAGAAGAAGAAGAAGCTTCAAAGGTTGCAAGTGGGATTGAGTTCTCGTTGCCGAAATTGTCAACCAATACTCTCTGTCTGCTCTCTCTCTCTCTCTCTCTCTCTCTCTCTCTCTCTCTCTCTGATTATGCCCTCTCTGGTCTCTTTTTGTGTGTGTGTCCATGTGCTTGTGACCAGGGGTCTCTATTTATAGAGATCCATGACATAACTGTCTAGTTTGGCGTAAAAGGCCAAACTGTGAAGAGAGTTGCATCTTTTACGTGGCGGTTATGACAACTGCTACCCACGTTCCCACAGTCTTCTGAGTCTCCGTATGACACGTGTCCCATTACCAGGTAACGCATATAACTGCTTCTCGAAGATAATGGCATGCAAGCCACGTAGGTAACTGCCCCTGCGTAAAGATGGTTGGCGTAGAAGCCAAATAACTGTCTTGTTGGCATAAAAGCCAAGCTGTGAAGAAGAAGACTTCTTTTACGATACGGTTATGATGAATGTTATCCCACATTCCAATTGTCTTCTGAATATACGTATGACACGTGTCCCTTTATGAGGTAACGCGTATAACTGCTTCTCGAAGATCGTAGCATGCAAGCCACGTAGGTAACTACACCTTGCGTACAAATGGTTGGCGTAAAAACCAGATAACCGTCTTGTTGGCATAAAATCCAAATAGCTATTTTATTGGCGTAAAAGGCCAAGCTCTGCGTAAAACTTAATGATTCCATGAATAATAGATAACCAGCGTAAAAATAGCCAATTATCCGTCCTGACTGAGGTCTTGAGCGTATTCTGGGCTAAATAGCCTTATCACGTACCTTTGCAAATATAGCCGAGTTGGCGTATTTCGAGGAGATAGCATACGGTGTACTCCTTATAGTTAAAAATAACCTGGTTGGCATAAAATGCAAGGATGGTGATGTAAGCGTATTAGTCACAGTTTTAGCTCTCCCAGCCAATTATCCATCACGATTGAGGTCTTGAACATATTCTGGGCTAAATAGCCTTATCACGTACCTTTACAAATGTAGTCGAGTTGGCATATTTCGAGGAGATAGCATACGGCGTACTCCTATAGTTGAAAATAGCCTGGTTGGCGTAAAATGCAAGGATGGTGATGTGAGCGTATTAGTCACAGTTTTAGATCTCCCAGTCATGACAAAATTTGAAGAATAAAACCAAATCTCGTACATTAAATGCAAAGATATGCCTCAATCTCATGCATTAAATGCCGAGATTTGCCTCGAGCTCTGTAAAAGAAACAGCTTTTGACGTGGCGTCTGATTTCGTCTTATCTTGAGTGTAAAGACTCGTTTCTGCTCATGTAGAATAGGCAGCGTATTCTTTGAATGCGTAAAAACGACTTGCATCAAGAATATGTCGCTAAACGATAACATGGGTCTCTGTGCAAAATCATCATCACAGTCGTCCTCTCGATCATCGTGCAGTACTTTTGTCAGATGTCAGGTTCACTGTCTTGTCTGACAAATTCATCCGAGGAATACGAAGAGTTCCTCGTACAATTTTACGCTGCATTAAAGACAAACGTATTTTAAGCTTTACGCTGGAGGGTAAAGCAACATTTTTACGCCAAAACAGCCTTGAGGCGCTGCTTTACGCGGACAGCCCTACCGCTCAACTTTACGCCAAATAGCTCTGAAGCTCCACTTTACGCAAAATAGCTCTGAAGCTCTGTTTTACGTGGACTTCATGTATGTTGGGGGGTTTTACTGTATAATATGCGTACAATTCCCCAGCGTATTTCATGCTTCTACATCTGCGTACAGCGTCGACACCCGAATCTTGTTCGGACGCTAAGCAACGTCTCACGGTCCTAGGTTGAACAGATACATCACATAAGTATATATAATAAAAGAACACAATCAAGTAATATAACAGGATCTCTACAGGTTTGGCAAGGTACACTTGCCTGGGTTCTGAACTCGGTCAACTGCTCCTAGGAAAGTGGAATATGCACGTACACCTCCGGATGCTGAAACAAACATCAACAATATTCTCAAAATATTAGAAATATCTATGATTGACTACCCATAAGTCCAATTTGGACACAGGGGCAAAAATGACAATTTTGGGTCAAAGCGGGGTCCACATGTGGCCCACTTCGCACCAAAAAATGTGTCAGAGACTAAATTCTCCAAATTTGTCAAACTTAGTGTCCACGAATACAGAACGATGGTAGGAACCCAATAAAATATCCAAAACTGGATTCCGATAAGCCAAACACGAAATTGCCCGTCATGTGGAACCGTGGGGCCCACGAAACGACGTTTTGTCAACGTTCTCAGAATCAAACCAAATTTGGGTCACAGGACCAGCGTAATACTGCGAATCCGATGGCGCAAGTGTCAGTAAAGGCCGATACGATATTTTTAGACGGATATATTTTTATTTCGATGTGCACGCACATCCAAATCAAGTTTCGCGAAAGTCCACACATCCGCATTGATGATACGCGCCTTTTGGTGCAACTCGCACACGACGAAGTCGTCTTGTTTGGCGGAATACACCCCATATCGCAAGATTTTTGGTATTTTAAAAATAAGTTTTTGGTCATTTTGGAACAAGAATAATTTAACCATTATAGCAAACTAATAAAAACTAAAAGAACATTAAAAATCTTGGTTATATTGTGAAGAAGTCCCTTTAATTATATTTTAAAAATAATTAACGAGTTGGTAGAAAATTGGACATGAACAGGGGCACTTGGACTGAATATCTGAACTGTTTTCGAACAGTTTTTCGGCCAACTTCCGGTCGATTTTTCGATCAAACCGGTGTGCCTAAATTCGTTCCACTAGAAGGAAATCTTAAAGGGTTAGGTTGTAAACATACCAGCGAAGACAGGACGAGAATCGGACGAGCGAGGAGGGCGAAAGCTGCGCGCGAAAGAGGGGCTGCAGCTGCTGTTGTGTGTGTGTGTGTGCGCGCGCGGGGGGGGGGGCGTGCTCCTTCGCAGCGCGGCGGTGCGGCAGCGCGGCTTCGGCGGTGGTGATGGTTAGGGTGGTATAGGCGTGGGATTAGGTTAGGGTTTGGGCTTTGTGTTGTGTATATATATATATATATACATATATATATATATGAGAGAAGAGGGGGGGTGTTCTCCTGTACGTGGGGAGGGAAGGAGTTGGTTTTAGTTAGGATTATTGGGTTTGGGTAGGGTTTAGGTTATTTGGTTTAAGTAGGATTTAATTTCTATTTTCTTTTCTTTTCTTTTTTTTATTTATTCAATAATTAAACACAGAAAATTCCTAAAAATAGTTAGGTCCTTGGAAAAATTCTAAAAAATTTATATCTTCTCCAATAAATAATCTACAACCAATTTATATTAATTAAACAATATATTTACTAAATATTAATGGATATTAATTAATTAAATAAATTCATAAATTTTATTTTCTACATAATATTAAATTCGGAGCATGCAAGGGGTTCGAATAACACAACTCGATGGTCATGTGCGTAACAGGACCAATTAGACTCATAGCATGGATTTAGTTGGAATCAATGGGTTGGTGTGGCATGTTAAAATCGTACGCTACGAAAAAAGGGTTAATTAATCATCGTTTTTCCGTAATTGTGTCTCAAAAGTTGTGCGACAAAAACAATGTATGGGAATGCGAATTTGTGACGGACAGTTATGACAGGAGCCTAATTTGACTCGTCTAAGTCGAGCATGCTAGGTTGGTTGAAAGAAAAAGGCTAGTGTTGCACTCAAGATCTTAAAACCATAGGGGTTGGTTTCCAAATTTCAATTAAATTATCGAATAAATATTAAAATAAAAAAATTATTAATAATTACCGAACTAACCCTATGTAAAAAATTAGGGTGCTCACATGTTAGCAGGTTCTGTTCCTTTCCTTTTCCAATTATTGATTTTTTGATTCTATAGTACTGTATAGTTTGCATTAGTAAATTATATGCTAAATATAGTTAGTAGTAAGACCCTTGGTAGAGACTATAATATCATGACAGATAGAGATCATAGCCATGTATGTTTGTTTCTTTCCATAGAATTGTATGTTGTATGATTTTAGATAGGACTTTCATAGACCATGATTTGTTGGGAGTTTGACCGTAGTAAAGATTATGATGAATATGCTATGACTGGCCAGAAGAGAGAGAGAGAGAGAGAGGCGAGGTTTTTTAAATTTCGAGGACAAAATTTTTCTAATGGGGATAGGATTATAACTACCACTTTCCACCATAGAAATATTTTTATAATTTTGCATGTTGTTAAAAATTTTATATATTATTTTATATTAGTAATTGCCTAGAATTATATTAGTGTTAGTTAGTGGGTAGCCAATTAGAATTTGCAAATATTAGTTAGTGCTATTTATTGTTAGTCATGACTTTAGTAATTAGAATTAATTAAGTTTAGTTGTCATGAAGAGAATATTTCTCTTAGTTGTAGAGATTCCTTCCTTTAGTTAATTAGATTACATTCATGACAAATGGAGAGGGACAAACTTGATATTTTGACATGACCAAACCTTACTAAGTTCAATTTAGGGCTCATCCATTCATTTTATTTCACTCATTAGCCTCATTTATTTCAAAGCTTCTTTCTTCCCAAGCAAACCAAATTTTCTACCAATTTTACTCAATCAACTTTCAATTCCACTCATTCTCACCATCATGAAGGCCTAGAGCATTGGAGAGCACAAGAAGATCCATAGGACATGAGCTTACTAGGAGATTGTGTCAGACTCATCTCTTCTGTGTCCAAATTCGGAATTCTCCAAGGATGCTACCAAAATACTAGGTAATTCTCTCAATTTTATCAAATTCATGGTTAGGAACACACATTGGTCATGTAGGAACCTTCTCATGGTTAGATATGACTCTTCAATGGTAGATCTAGGCACTAGGACCCCTCAATTGGTAAATCTAAGTTGGTGTCATAATTTTGGGGCTCAATTTAAGAAAAAACCCAATTGCGTCCATTGAGTGTGAGTATTTTGTCCTAATAAGGACTATTGATGTTTATTTGATGGTATGAAAGTATTTTTGTGTCCAAAATTGGACACGTAGAGTCCGTATCATGATACGCCATGATACGTATATATGAATTTGGTAAATTGGGTGTATACATGTGTTCTTTCGTCCAAAATATTCCAAATTCGTCATAGTATTCAGCCTCATTTTTAGCACCCATAACAACTTAGAAATGCCATTACTCCTAACTCAGGACTCCGATTAATCTTCTATTTTTTTAAAGAACTGTATCGAAGTTAGATTTTCAAATATATAAATTAATATGCCAAATTTGTTCTGGAACTTTTTGTAAAACTGTTTGAGTATCGGGTGTCCGAAAGACGAACATGGTTCGATATTTTTGCGATTGCGGGAGCTTCCGGACACGAAAATACGATCCGTTTGAAGTTTCAAAAAGCTGATACGAAGGGCTACAACATACTTTAACCCTAGAATCTATTAAAAGGTCTAATAGGTGCAGTATTAGATATTTTTTGTACCCTATGAGCCTAGGTAGTATGGATATCAAGTGAGTGTTGGTATCATAGGTTGCCAAGTATATATATATATATATATATATATATATATATATATATATATATATATATATATATATAAGTTTTAGGTAATAGGTATTAGTTAGTGCTTGTGTGGATGTTAATATTGATACAAGTGATTATCAAGTGAGCCAAGTATATGTAAGTTGTCACGCCCCAGTCCCAAAACGCATAGGACTAGGAATACGTAAGCATGCCAGCCGTATGTATATGGCAACTCCAATATATGGATACCATAATACAAACGTACGCCATAATATGAATATCAACTCACATGTGGTATATATATTATCACAAGTCACAGGGCATAACTAGATCTCATCCACAGAATCAAGTAGAAATAAATAACCAATCTACTATATAACTGAATCTCAATATGAAATATCAAAAAATGATAGTCGGGTGAAAACAAATCCACTTTCAAACTAGAATATAAGAGAAACCACACAAGTACATCTAATGAACAATGAGACTCGAAGAGAAGACATCCTCGAAAGAGATAAGTAGCAAGTCCTGATCCGTACTCCTGCGAATAGTCAAGATCATCTATACCTGGAAAGGGACCAGGTCCTCAGAGGGACGTAACAAGATACATAGAAGCATGCCAATTGATTACAGTAAACATGCATAATAGACAGAAAATATATAAGTACATTGTACAAGACAATCTATATGAATATGCATAATGAGGACAACTTTTCGACGTATGGGCATGGGTAGGCTACTCTATCTAATCTCACAACTCACACACACGTCAGAAACTTCAGAAATTGACATACCTCAAGAGTAGCGACTAGCGCGACACCAGAAATCGACATACCTCAAGGGTAGTGACCACCACGACACAACTATCGTAGTGCGTACTAGTTACTACGGTTTACTAGAGTGGTTATAGCACATACGCCTACTGATTGTCCTCCCCTCCCATGATACTATGTGTCAAGTGTGTGTCAACATATATATAGTATATAATTATGACTGAAAGAAAATGCATATACAATGAATATATAAAAATATAATAAGCATGCAAAGTAGTGTAAGCAATTTGGCAAGGTATCTTGCCTGGTAAGAAAGCTGCAAAGTGTAAGCGTCCAAAAGTCAGGCGCAATGGATCAGAAACCATGGTATCAGAATAAACGTCTCCGGATGCTGAAATAAATATCACCAACGTTCCCAGAATAAGCGAGATAGCTAGAAAATACTATCCTTTCGTCCAATTTGGACACAGGGGCAAAACGATAATTTAGGGTCAAAACAGCTCCACATGTGGGCCACTTTGAACCGAAAAGCGTGCCAAAGGTAAAGGTCTCTAAATGGAACAAATTATAGGTCAAACAAATTTTAAACGATGATACGAACTCAACTATATGTCCAATTTTGGATTCAGGTAAGCCGATCATAAATTCGTTCTAAAAGTCAACCGTAGGGCCCGCAAATAGGCGGCTTGGTCAACTGTCTCAGAATTACGTAAAACTTGGGTCGCAGGACCAACGTGATATCACGAATCCAATGGCATAAGTTTTATCGCATTCTGACGAGCGTACACTAAATGGTGCGATATTTTGTAAAAGTCGCGATACGGGAACTTTTCGCAGATACGGGTTGATTCTGACGTGCACACGCGTCCGAATCAGTTTTCGTGAAAGCTCACACGTCTGGATATACCATACGCACCTTTTGGTGCAATTGGTACGTGGCGGGGCGGTCCCGTTTCGTGGGGCGCGCTCCGTATCACAAATTTTGAAGGTTTCGAAAACAGTTTTTCCTTATTTTTAACCCAATTTAATTCTGCATATAACACCAAATAAATTAATCTAATTAACAGAAAATAATATCGGTTACATGGTCTTCATATAGCAAAAATAAAATCTAAGTTTGGATCTCTGTGGTGGGAGATATGAGTCCTTAAATATGGGTCATCGCAATAGTTTTCTGAAGTTAAAAGTTGTGGTTTTTCTCCAACTTGGTCTCGATTTTTACCTAGGCTTTGTAATGCCCCGCTCCGCGTCGACATTATGTATCAAGGTGAGTGGGCAGAACTTTGTTCTCTGATTCTTGCACGCCTTAATAATAACCTGAGTTTTTGCTTGCAATGTTTTCATAAGAGAATGATAGAACCTGCCTTGCATGTTAATGAACGAACTCACCTAGCTTATCTTTGAAACAACATGTCTGCTTAACGAGAATCCTGGAACGCTTGCCTTGAGTGCATGAACATGTTCACTATAGTCTATGCTTCGAGAGAACCATATTATGCCTGAATGTGTTCAAGTGATAAGTCGGATTGCCCTGCAGCAACGATAACTGTTCTGATGGTTCGTCTCGTCTGCATACTAGAGTTTATTTGATAGTGTTCTATGCATTCACACGCGGTCGGACAATGGCTTTTGGTGGAGAGCTGAACTGCATGTGTCACGGCTGCTACCATGATAGTGAAAAGCAACCATGAGTCACAGCTGCCATTAGCATCAGATGAATGAGTCATTGGTATGTTGTACAACCAGCTGCCGATCCTGAGATACTCGGGGACCGCCCTGCATATAGCTAAGTCATTGTGTTGGCTTGGATAGAGGACTACCCCTAAGATCGTGCATGTGTGTCTAGCTATGCATTTGACCCTGGAGTCTCACGAGACACGCTGCGCACACCCTGAACATGAACGATTGCTTGTCTTGCTTATTGCATATGAAACTCTGTTTCCAAAGATGTTTCCAAATAATGTAATATGACTCTGCTAGAACTGCATGAAACGAACCTAGATAAAACTAGAAAGATCACTAGTAATGTAATATTTTATAACATGATTACTTAGTGTTGGTTTGAGTGAATGCTTGTTTTTGTTCAGTTGTTTTATCTCACCAGTACTTATAAAAGTGCTGACCCACCAACAGTTTACTTGCTTGCTGGTACTGGATCGTCCGAGGGAGCGATAGGCGTGCCACAGTCCCTAAGACCCGGAATCCTGGTTTCGATTGTTGCCCCGAGATGCTATCGTATAAGGGGGCATAATGTATGGAACGAACGAATGCCTTTGCATAAAGGAACCCAAGTTGCTTCGATTGTCCCGAATACTCAGTTGGCTAAATGCATTACATTGCAACAAGTCCATTTTCGCTGCTTACTCGATTGATGCGATGATAGCCAACTATCAACTTAAACGATTGGCCTTGTGCGGGCGCAACCCCAGGCTCGCACGGCATCACGTCCCCGATACACTTGTGCGGGCCACTCGAAATTCCCTTCCTCGCACCCGTGGGACGGGCACGGTGATTTGCGTCCGGCGCGCCGAGGCGCGGTGATTCGTGCCCGGTTCGATAGTCCGGCTGTACGGGGGCGGGACAAGGCGGAGCGGCAGCCCGGGCGGGTCCGGGGCATGATAAGTTTTAGCGCTGTTCAGAGGAAACTAATACACAGAGTTGGAAGAGGGATAAGTCATGAACATACCGGTGAAGACGGAGTCAAATTTGGTCGCAAGATGGAGCGGAAATCAGCGCGTGAACAGGGGTATATTGCTGCCAATCTACTATCGCAGTGCTCGCGGGTGTTGACGCGGCGGCGAGCGGCGGGCGGCTTCCGGCGGCGGCCCGGGGGCTCCGGTCTGGGTCGTGGAGGAAGGTGGAGATAGGTTAGGGTTAGGGTTTAGATCATAGCTATATATAGAGAGGGAAGGGAAGGAAGCAGGTGATCCGCGGCCTGGGATTGGGCCGCGCGCGGGTGGGCTGAGGGAAGAGATTAGGCGAGGGGTAGTTGATTAGCTTAGGGATTTAATTAAGTGTTAAGGATTAAGATTAAGGTTTTAAATTCTTTTCTTTTCTTTTCTTTTCTTTTCTTTTCTTTTTCTTTTACTCTTTTATTATTATTTATTAATACTATTATTATAACTATTACTAATATTATTACTATTATTATTATTATTAGTACAAATAACACTTATTAATATTAGTATATTATTATAACTATTATTTATTATTATTATCGTATTTAATAACTATTTATTATTTACGCATATATTTAAGGTATATAATAAAAATATTTGTACTCAAATTAAATACAAAAAAATATCTATTACTCTTCTACCAATAGTCCTAAAATAAAATAGTAGTTTTTGTATAAAACTCTAAATGAATATTTATCTAGGTAATTAAATCAATAAATTATATTTTCTAATTAACTACGAAATAATATAAATAAACTCAATAATTGATTAATTAAATAAACATAATATTTAAAAATATGGGGTTTTACATTCTACCCAACTTACAAAAATTTCGTCCTCGAAATTGACACTAACCCATATTCATAATAAATTACTATAGCTATTACACTTTATTGCTATCTAGCAGTGCTTCCTAAAAGTCATGGTCTGTCATTCTAACACTTCTCATTTATTGTCCATACACTATTCTATCATCCTCTAACTCGTCTATACTACCCAACTTACAAGAGTTCTACTAGTAGTCAAAGTCTCTTGAGGCTATTGTCTAGGTTGTAGAACAAATTTATTTATTGGGTCGAGAATCTTGGGATACCTGTCTGGAATCTCATAACCATGATTTTTTTCTTTGTAACCGTCAAGTATCATAGTCTAATACTGCCATGCCACCTGACCAGTTTGTCTGCAAATACTTCGACTACTCTACTATAACGGTCTAGCTGCAGCTGTCGCTACTTCGCCAGTGATTTATCATAATCTTCAGTTCGTAACAAGTGCCTTCAACTCTTTCGTAAGCTTAGTCTAAGTTTTTTTTTTTTGGCAACAATTAAGGTCTTGACTAACTTATAAAACTATTAGAAGTATAAACTAATTTAACAATCCAACTAATTCCTACTAGACTAAGGGACGTTATACATGGTTTTTAAAATAATAAGAGGATACAGATATTGCTATAGTGCATATACATAAGGGTTATTATTATGTACTCATATTTTAGTTATTAATCATTTACTAAACTATTTATGTTTTCACTAACAAAATAAGGGTGAGATTGAAGTAATTCAAATAATTTATAATGGCACGAAATGATACGACTATGATAGGAAGAGTTAAGCACGGGATAAGGAATGGATATAAAAGAGAAGATGAGCCACCCAAGGGGGTGAGATGGTGATAGGAGAGAATACTACTACTGCTACTCGTGTCATCTATTAGCATCATGGGTATGCCACCTAGTTAAAATACCAAATATATCACATTGTGATATGCCCTTAGTTACAAAAGATAGTTACAAAGTAATATGATTGGCCTATAGGATATATCTAGTACTCTCCGTGTATCAAACTTATACTAAGCACGAACGTTCATTTTTTCAAAATAGGGAAAGACGGAAAACAACAATAAAGAATTCAAGGAGGAGGTGATAGAATACAAGTACGGGATTCAAAGGGATTAGAAAATTCAAAAGGGAGTTGTCAAGGCAGTTGTGGATTGAAATCCTATTTTGGTAATTTTATATTCGCATGTTCACATCAGAACAGTTATGTACCTGACATGATATGCTCTGACCAGTCTAGAGGGCAAGTATATTCGTCTAACAAGTTGAGTCAACTATATCTCAATCCATGTAAAGTAGTGATACGAAGAGCGAACCAAGCGCACTAAGGTTGATCAGACCATAATGCAATGATTCTGATTTAGACAATGTGTTAGTGGGCCCCCAATAATACATATGTCATGAACAAGCTCGATAAAAGAATAAGCTTGCAAAACTAGGCTATAATAGCAGCATAAGTCGAGGTAGTACAGAAAATATAAGTACGCTTGATTATGATGGAGGAAGGTACAGAATAATTTAAGTTCACCAAGAAGATCGGGGTTGTGCCTCTACAGTTGCCATAATAACTTCTTGTCTAAGTCTATAGTCGACCAAATGGGGTTTGGGCCTCTAAATTCTACAATCTAGATAAACAGTAACTTCTTATGCAAGTCTATAGTTAGTGTCATTGTAAACCCCCAGATTTTTTTAGGAATTTAAAAATAAAATTTCAGAATTTTTCTGGAATTTTCTCTGATTTTTCCGGAATTAAAATAAATGTTCTTCTGAATCAAATATTTTAAAAGTATTAAAATAAGTATTAAAATATTATAAAAATAATATTTTTGGGTGTAAAATAAAATATTAGACATAGAGTAATTTTTTTGGAATTTATTGGACCCCAAAACTATTTTTAAAGACCTAAAAATTAATATATTTATTAAACCAAAATAAACCAACCGGTTTAATTATAAACCAAACCGAACCGGACCGGACCAATTAAACCGAACCCCTAAACCAACCTTAGCGGGTCGGGTCAGACCCATACCCGAATCCGACCCGAAACCCTAACCCATCCCCTAGCAGGTCGGGTACGATTCAGATCCTAAACCCGATCCGAAACCCGCAACCCGACCCACCGTGACCTTTCTTCTGAAACCCGCAACCCGACCCCCCGATTCCTCTCTGCCCAAATGCCCAACGCCACTCCGCCTCCCTGACCCGCTGCCGGCGATGCTCCGCCTCCCCGACGGCTCCCCCGCTTCCCCCGACCTCTCCCCTCCCGAACCGCCGCCGGCCTCCTCCCTATAAAATCCCCCGAACCCAGCCATCTCCCCACAGCACCACCGCCATCCCCATCACCCTCCGGCGACCCGACGATGTTGCCATCCTCCGACGAACAGCCCCGTCCATCCACCGCCCCTCTCCGCCAACTCCAGCAACCCTGAGCCCAGCCGCCAAGCCGCCGCCAGCAAGCCCACCGGTCGAGCTCCATCGCTGCACCCTCGCGTACACCCAATTTCAGTCGATACCGACGCCCTGTTCAGGTGAATGTTTCTCTATCCTCGCCGCCTCATTTTCTATTATATCAGCTGTAACGCGTAGACTGCGTGACCCTCTCGATACCCGTACAAATTATTCGGGATATCGTGTCCTGTGTCGATCGCAAACTGCGACGCAAAATTAGGAAAATAAACCCATTTTCTGAAAATTCAGAAACCTGGTCCGAACTCCCCAGTTCGCGACCATTTTATGCACAACCTATTAATTATTTCTAAAATCCACCTGAATAATTATTTAGACCACCTAACCTAGTTTTTAATCATGTTTTTAGTGTAATTTATTGAGATGTAATTTGTATTTAATTTGAGGGTGAAAATGACCAAAATATTGGTTATTTAATACCCTAATTTTTCTCAGAACTGGGTGCGCCCCGCTAAACGGAATGACTTGGTCATGTGCGAACTTCACCTAAAGGTGTGCGCCGTTAATACGGATGTGTGAAATTTTGTGAAAGTTGATTTGGATGTGCGTGCACACCGGAATCAACGCGTATCCGTCGATAACACCCCGTATCGTCCATGTTCTAAAACTCGTTGTAACTTCGTGTACGCTCGTCGTATCGAAACGAAACTTGTGCCATCGGACTCGTGACAATACGCTGGTCCTGTGACCCAAGTTTGGTTCGATTATGAGAACATTGACAAAATCCCGTATCGTGGGCCCCACGGCTCCACTTGACGAGCAATTTTGTGATCGGCTCATCGGAATCCAGTTCTGGACATTCCGTTGGGTTTGTATCGTCGTTCTGGACTTGTAGACACTATGTTTGACGAATTTGGAGAACTTTGTCTCTGGCACGTTTCTTGGTGCAAAGTGGGCCACTTGTGGACCCCACTTTGACCAGAAACTGTCACTTTTGTCCATGTGTCCAAATTGGACTTATGGACAGGCAATTCTAGCTATTTGATATATTCTGAACCTGATGGTAGTATTCATTTCAGCAACCGGAGGAGTATCTGCAGATCCCGTGGATACTGGAGCAGCAGTTGGATACCAAACCCCAGGCAAGTGTACCAAGCCAAACTTGCAGTTCTTGTTACATAATATTTTTTTGATTTAATTATATGATAAATATGTTCAACCCAGGACCGTGTGACATTACTTAACGTCCGAATAATATTCGGGTGTCAACGTCGTACGCGGAGTTGTGTAACGTCACCTAGAGATTGATATCGTGACCCTACACATTCTCGTGCTTGCATTATCAAGTATGTCATACCACAGGATACTTGACACTATTCATGAGACAGAATCTTCCTGAGATATTCATGGTGATTCTGTATAGGATACAGGTTTCGTGACATATACTTTATACATATACCTGGCTAACATTATGACTTACTGCATTAGATATGATCTTGCGTGACATGGACATGAGACATCGTGAACATGAGATGTGTGATTACATTGGGTGGGGAGAGATTTACCATACAAAAGGCTGATTATATATATATTACATTATTGGAGGTGCCTTAGACTCTAACACAGAGCTTTGCCACATTACTGACCCTTCGATAGAATACTGCTATGGGTTTCCTCGACACAGAGCCTGTAGTAATCTCAGCCTGAGTATGATTAATGCTCTCATATTGCATATCACTTAGCTAGTTATATAGTTTACCCTATTGATTCATTTATTATTGTACTGCATTTATTTTGGCTTGAGTTATTCTTATACCTTGATATGTCCCCTGAGGACCTGGATCCGGATTATGTCCCCAGGTTTAGCAGAGGATATCTACCTTGAGGTATACGGGACAGGAGCAGTCTTTGGAGCAGTACCAGAACCCGAGGACGAGGTGATCGATGAGGATTTCTCCTGAGTATCTGTTCATCATATATTCAGTATTTATTGTTGTTTTACTCTTTATTCTTGTCTGTTGAACCATTATATCAGACTTATCATCGGGTTGTTCCCCGAGATATATTTTATTGAGACTTGTTGTTGATTTATATTTTTGATATTGTTTGTATTTATTTTTGTGGATGAGATTAGTATAATTGCCATATTGTTGTTTTACTGCTTAAGTACACCCTGATGGGTCCATTAAATTGGGTTTGTCCATCGGTGTGTGCTGCTGGCCATTGCCACGTGTCTATTCCCTCGATATTTTGGGACTGGTGCGTGACATGATTTTTGTGGTGGCCCATGCATGTCAACGACTAAATTGCTTCGATTCAACTGAGGGACCGAGCAAGCCTGCAATAAGGATAGGATAAGTTATAGGATTTCATCCCCATGATTGAATCATTCTTGATCTCTATATCTGATTCGAATTAATTTCTTGAATTGCATCTTATCTTGATTCCTCTGTCCGTTCTCATAGTTTTCTTTCAATGCAGAGTAATGGATCCAAGAACCGGTGACGAGAATCCCTTAGGTACACCACACGATGTTGTGGTCACCTATGATGAGGGAGTGACACCAGAAGATAGAGGAAAATCAGCTCAAAGCAATCAAGCGGGCCGGCATACTTTAAGGTTCCGGCGTGATGACATCCCACCTCCGCCGCAGTTCACTCCACCAATGCATGTTTTCCCACCAGGACAAGCCATGGATGGACAACAGATGTTTCAAATATTTTATGCAATGATGCAAGCCCAACAACAGGTTCAACAAGAGGCTCAGCGTCACGAGGCAGAGAACTTGAGGAACAGCCTAGAAACCGCACTAGAACAGGCGAACCCACCAGCACGACGGCCAACGACGGGCTCTATCACCCATTTTTGCCAACTGAAGCCCCGTACCTTTTCTGGAAAGGAGGAGCCCACTGAAGTTCATGAGTGGCTCACAAACACACAACACCAGTTGAAAGCAGCTGAGCTTCCAAGAGAGCGTTGGATGATTGTTGTTCGGATGCAATTGACGGGCAATGCACATCCCTGGTGGCTATCTGAGGAGAGACGGCTCGGACTAGACCGAGTCACTTGGGAGAAGTTCTCCAGACTCTTTTAGGAGATGTACATTCCAGCTATTGCTCGATCAGAAATTGGGATAAGTTCAATCGCCTCACTCAAGACAATATGACAGTGGAAGAGTACAACGCGAAATTCATTCGTCTGAGTCGCTTCGCCCATACCTTGATCCCGATAGAAGAAGAGAAGGCTGATAAGTTCTTCGACGGACTAAACTTTGAGCTACAGAGAATGATCGAATCCATTGCACCTACTTCATACACGGACGTCCTTGCTGCAGCTCGACGTATGGAGTGCGTCACCAGGAGAGAGACCAATCTGAAGTGGCCTTTCATATCAGCACCAGCCAGAGCACCGCATGGAGAAGCTGCAAAGAAATCTCACCTGCATCAAGCATAATATGGAGCTGTATCCAAATCCCTAACCCTTCCTACTTGTCACTACTGTGGCAAGGTAGGCCATGTTGAGAAGGAGTGTAGACGTAAATTCGGATTATGTTTAGCTTGCGGATCCAGTCAGCATACAGTGAGGGAATGCCCTGAACGTAGAGAAGGAGCACCAATGGTAAACCAACAAGCTCTACCAGCACCAGGAGGATATCAACCGAGGCCACCCTTGGCACCTCGAGCAGCACTCTTCCAGCAGGCCCAGCAACAGCAGAGGGCACCACCACAAGGACGCGGACAAGTTTTTGCGATGACCTTGGAGGTCACGCGGACTCGTAGAGTAGCAAAATGCGCGTAAGTTATTCATAGATGCATTGCTTTAGCACGTGACTGTTAGTTCATGACCTTATCCCTAAACCTAGTATTTGAACTTATTAATAATTGATAAACCTAGTTTTTTTAAGACTGTAGTTTTATTTGCTCTAACCAGATTTCCTTCACTCTTGAATTACCTAATTTTCATTGTTTAGGGAAATATTTTATTCATTCCCTATGTGTTTTGTTAAAGTTTCGTCCTTCGATTTATCTTTGATCATGATTCTTTGATTGTGTCATGCTTCGAACAATGCTTGCAACCGTGTCATCTCTTCTGACCGGTTATTTCTTTGATTGAGAGGACGCAATCCTCTTAAGGGGGGTAGATTGTAAACCCCCAGAATTTTTCAAAAATTTAAAAATAATTTTTTTGAATTTTTCTGAAATTTTCTGTGATTTTTTCGGAATTAAAATAAATGTTCTTCTGAATCAAATATTTTAAAAGTATTAAAATAAGTATTAAAATGTTATGAAAATAATATTTTTGGGTGTAAAATAAAATATTAGACATAAGGTAATTTTTTGGAATTTATTGGACCCCAGAACTATTTTTAAAGACCTAAAAATTAATGTATTTATTAAACCAAAATAAACCAACCGGTTTAATTCTAAACCAAACCGAACCGGACCAATTAAACCGAACCCCTAAACCAACCTTAGCGGGTCGGGTCGGACCCATACCCGAACCCGACCCGAAACCCGAACCCATCCCCTGGCGGGTCGGGTCGGATCCGGATCCTAAACCCGATCCGAAACCCGCAACCCGACCCACCGTGACCTTTCTTCTGAAACCCGCAACCTGACCCCCCGATTCCTCTCCGCCCAACCGCCCAGCGCCGCTCCGCCTCCCCGACCCGCTGCCGGCGACGTTCCACCTCCCCGACGGCTCCCCCGATTCCCGCGACCTCTCCCCTCCCGAACCGCCGCCGGCCTCCTCCCTATAAAACCCCCCGAACCCAGCCATCTCCCCACAGCACCACCGCCATCCTCATCACCCTCCGGCGACCCGACGACGCCGCCATCCTCCGGCGAACCACCCTGGCTATCCACCGCCCCTCTCCACCAACTCCAGCAACCCTGAGCCCAGTCGCCAAGCCGCCGCCAGCAAGCCCGTCGGCCGAGCTCAGTTGCGGCGCCCTCGCGTACGCGCAATTTCAATCGATACCGGCGCCCAGTTCAGGTGAATGTTTCTCTCTCCTCGCCGCCTCATTTTTCATTCTGTCAGCTGTGACGCGTAGAATGCGTGACCCTCTCGATACTCGTACAAATTGTTCGGGGTATCGCGTCCTGTGGCGATCGCAAACTACGACGCAAAATTAGGAAAATAAACCCCTTTTCTGAAAATTCAGAAACCTGGTCCGAACTTCCCAGTTCGTGACCATTTTACGCACAACCTGTTAATTATTTCTAAAATCCACCTGAATAATTATTTAGGCCACCTAACCGATTTTTTAATCCTATTTTTAGTGTAATTTATTGAGATGTAATTTGTATTTAATTTTAGGGTGAAAATGCCCAAAATATTGGTTATTTAATACCCTGATTTTTCCCGAAACTGGATGCGCCCCGCTAAACAGGACAACTTGGTCATGTGCGAACTTCACCGAAAGGTGTGCGCCGGACGTGTGGGATTTCGCAGAAGTTGATTTGGATGTGCGTGCACATCGGAATCAACGCGTATCCGTCGATAACACCCCGTATCGGCCATGTTCTGAAACTCGTTGTAACTTCGTGTACGCTCGTCGTATCAAAATAAAATTTGCTCCATCGGACTCGTGGAAATACGCTGGTCCTGTGACCCAAGTTTGGTTCGATTCTGAGAACATTGACAAAATCCCGTATCGTGGGCCCCACGACTTCACTTGACGGGCGATTTTGTGATCGGCTCATCGGAATCCAGTTCTGGACATTCCGTTGGGTTCGATCGTCGTTCTGGACTTGTAGACACTAAGTTTGATAAATTTGGAGAACTTTGTCTCTAGCACATTTCTCGGTGCGAAGTGGGCCACATGTGGATCCCGCTTTGACCAGAAACTGTCACTTTCGCCCCTGTGTCCAAATTGGACTTATGGACAGGCAATTATAGCTATTTGATATCTTCTGAACCTGATGGTAGTATTCATTTCAGCAACCGGATGAGTACCTGCAGATCCCGTGGATACTGGAACAGCAGTTGGATACCAAACCCAGGCAAGTGTACCTTGTCAAACTTGCAGTTCTTGTTACATAATATTTCCTTGATTTAATTATATGATAAATATGTTCAACCCAGGACCGTGTGACATTACTTAACTCCGAATAATATTCGGGTGTCAACGCCATACGCGGAGTTGTGTAACATCACCTAGAGATTGATATCGTGACCCTACACATTCTCGTACTTGCATTATCAAGTACGTCATACCACATGACACCTGACACTATTCATGAGACAGAATCTTTCTGAGATATTCATGGTAATTCTGTATAGGATATAGGTTTCGTGACATATACTTTATATATATACCTGGCTATCATTATGACTTGCTGCATTAGATATGATCTTGCGTGACATAGACATGAGACATCGTGAACATGAGACGTGTGATTACATTGGGTAGAGAGAGATTTACCATACAAAAGGCTGATTATATATATATTACATCACTGGAGGTGCCTTAGACTCTGACATAGAGCTTTGGCACATTACTGGCCCTTCGAGAGAATACTGCTATGGATTTCCCCGACACAGAGCCTATAGTAGTCTCAGCCTGAGTATGATTCATGCTCTCATATTGCATATCACTTAGCTGGTTATATAGTTTACCCTATTGATTCATTTATTATTGCACTGTATTTATTTTGGCTTGATTTATTCTTGTACCTTGCTATGTCCCCTGAGGACCTGGATCCGGATTATGTCCCCAGGTTTAGCAGAGGATATCAACCCTGAGGTATACGGGACAGGAGCAGTCTTTGGAGCAGTACCAGAACCCGAGGACGAAGTGATCGCTGAGGATTTCTCCTGAGTATCTGCTTATCCTATATTCAGTATTTGCTGTTGTTATACTCTTTATTCTTGTCTGTTGAACCATTGTATCAGACTTATCATCGGGTTGTTCCCCGAGATATATTTTATTGAGACTTGTTGTTGATTTATATTTCTGATATTGTTTGTATTTATTTCTGTGGATGAGATTAGTACCATTGCCATATTGTTGTTTTACAGCTTAAGTATACCCTAATGGGTCCATTAAATTGGGTTTGCCCATCGGTGTGTGCTGCTGGCCATTGCCATGTGTCTAGTCCCTCGATATTTTGGGACTGGGGCGTGACAGTCATTCATTTATATTTTATTAATTGGTCAGAAGGACTATGTGATACTAGGTTATGAGGCATACTACCAAACCTACAAGAATTTAACTAATAGTGTTATTGAATATTATAGTGTATATACCTTGTACAAGGCACATTCCTAACCCCTATTAAGCACGAAATAAAAGATAAGATTGACGTTGGGAAAGGATCAAGCAAGATGCAACGCGAGCAATCAATTAAGAATGCGGAACAAAATCAAGGGAGGTGATTAAATAAGTGGATGAGATCCTATATTCTAATCATATTTGTAGGCTTGTTCGGTACAGTAACGTAACGAGACAATATGCTCTCGACCTGCATGGGCCACCACAAAAACATGTCACGACCCAGTCCCAAAACGCATAGGACTAGGACTACATAAGCATGTCAGCCGTATGTATATGGCAACTCCAATATATGGATACCATAATACACACGTACGCTGTAATATGAATATCAACTCACATGTGGTATATATATTGTCACAAGTCATAGGGCATAACTAGATCTCATCCACAGAATCAAGTAGAAATAAATAACCAATCTACTATATAACTGAATCTCAATATGAAGTATCAAAGAATGATAGTCGGGTGAAAACAAATCCACTGCCAAACTAGAATATAAGAGAAACCACATAAGTACATATAATGAACAATGAGACTCGAAGAGAAGACCTCCTCGAAAGAGATAAGTAGCAAGTCTTGATCCGTGCTCCTGCGAATAGTCAAGATCGTCTAGACCTGGAAAGGACCAGGTCATCAGAGGGACGTAACAAGATACATAGAAACATGCCAATTGAATACAGTAAATATGCATAATAGACAATAAATTTATAAGTACGTTGTACAAGATAATCTATATGAATATGCATAATGAGGATAACTTTTCGACGTATGGGCATGGGTAGGCTACTCTATCTAATCTCACAACTCACACACACGTCAGGAACATCAGAAATTGACATACATCAAGGGTAGCGACCAGCACGACAACAGAAATTGACATACCTCGAGGGTAGCGACCAATGCGACACAACTATCGAAATGCGTGCTAGTTACTACGGTTTACTAGAGTGGTTATAGCACATACGCCTACTGATTGTCCTCCCCTCCCATGATACTATGTGTCAAGTGTGTGTCAACATATATATAGTATATAATTATGACTGAAAGAAAATGCATATGCAATGAATATATAAAAATATAATAAGCATGCAAAGTACTGTAAGCAATTTGGCAAGGTATCTTGCCTGGCAAGAAAGCTGCAAAGTGTAAGCGTCCAAACGTCAAGCGCAACGGATCAGAAACCATGGTATCAGAATGAACGTCTCCGGATGCTGAAATAAACATCACCAATGTTCCCAGAATAAGCGAGATAGCTAGAAAATACTACCCTTTCGTCCAATTTGGACACAGGGGCAAAACGGTAATTTTGGGTCAAAACGGCTCCACATGTGGGCCACTTTGCACCGAAAAGTGTGCTAGAGATAAAGTTATCTAAATGGAACAAATTATAGGTCAAACAAATTCTAAACGACGATACGAACTCAACGGTATGTCCAATTTTGGATTCCGGTGAGTCGATCACAAATTCGCCCTAAAAGTCAACCGTGGGGCCCGCAAATAGGCGGCTTGGTCAACTGTCTCAGAATCACGTGATACTTGGGCCATAGGACCACCGTGATACCACGAATCAAATGACATAAATTTTTGTCGCATTCTGACGAACGTACACTAAATGGTGCGATATTTTGCAAAAGTTGCTATACGGGAACTTTTTGCGGATACGGGTTGATTCTGAATCGCACACGCGTCTGAATCAGTTTTCGCAAAAATTCATACGTTTGGATATACCATACGCGCCTTTCGGTGCAATTGATACGCGGCGGGGCGGTCCCGTTTGGCGGAGCGCGTCCCGTATCACAAATTTTGAAGGTTTCAAAAACAGTTTTTTCTGATTTTTAACCCAATTTAATTCTGCATATAACACCAAATAAATTAATTTAATTAACAGGAAATAATCTCGATTATATGGTCTTCACATAGCAAAAAAAAATCTAAGTTCGGATCTCTGTTGTGGGAGATATGAGTCCTTAAACATGGGTCATCGCAACAGTTTTCTGAAGTTAAAAGTTGTGATTTTTCTCCAACTTGGTCTCGATTTTACCTAGGGTTTAGCGTTGTTCAGAGGAAACTAATACACAAAGTTTGAAGAGGGATAGGTCATGAACATACCGGTGAAGACGAGGTCGAATTTGATCTCAAGATGGAGCGGAAATCAGCGCGTGAACAGGGGTATGTTGCTGCCAATCTACTGTCGCGGTGCTCGCGGGTGTTGACGCGGCGGCGAGCGACGGGCGGCTTTCGGCGGACGGCTTCCGGCGGCGACACGGGGGCTCCGGTCTGGGTCGTAGAGGAGGGTAGAGATAGGTTAGGGTTAAGGTTTAGATCATAGATATATATAGAGAGAGGGAGGGGGGGGAAGGGAACGAAGCAGGGGATCCACGGCCTGGGACTGGACCGCGCGCAGGTGGGCTGAGGGAAGAGATTAGGCGGGGGTGGGGGGTAGTTGATTAGCTTAGGGATTTAATTAAGGGTTAAGGATTAAGATTAAGGTTTTAATTTTTTTTCTTTTCTTTTCTTTTCTTTTTCTTTTCTTTTCTTTTTCTTTTACTCTTTTATTATTATTTATTAATACTATTATTATAACTATTACTAATATTATTACTATTATTATTATTATTACAAATAACACTTATTATTAGTAGTATATTATTATAACTATTATTTATTATTATTATCGTATTTAATAACTATTTATTATTTACGCATATATTTAAGGTATATAATAAAAATATTTGTACCCAAATTAAATACAAAAAAATATCTATTACTCTTCTACCAATACTCCTAAAATAAAATAGTAGTTTTTGTGTAAAACTCTAAATGAATATTTATCTAGATAATTAAATCAATAAATCATATTTTCTAATTAACTACGAAATAATATAAATAAACTCAATAATTGATTAATTAAATAACTCAATAATTGATTAATTGCTCGTGTGAAGAGCTAGGACTAGTAAGGAGCAGGACTCACTAAGCTTCAATAGGTATCCACTCAAGAAGCTGCATCATCTAAAAAAAAAAAATCTATATATGCTTCCCATATGGCCGCTAAATTGTTTTAGTTTAGTTGATTGAGCAAGTTTTAGTTTGGAACTTTCAACCTATTTATACTATTGACAGGTCTCCTTAATTTTATAGTGTTATGGAAGACATGCATCCTTCATAAATACCTGTGTACTCCAATATAGCTGGAAGCCTTGGCCACAAGTGAAAATATTCAACAGGAGAACATCTAGGTGGCAGAAGGAGGTAGGTCAGTTTAAAATAGCCCCTTTCCTGTAAAAAGACAAGTATGCAAAAAAGAGAGGTTAATTTCATCTTTGCAGCCAAACCACAAAAGAATTCAACAATCTCCAGTGGGATTGGACTGTCTTACTTTCTTCATGATCAAAGAGAAATAACAGGTGATCAAAAGCATTAATTTCATACCTCAATTTTATCGGAGCTGATCAATACTCCATCTTTAGTACCACAAAGAATATCCCTTACCTGGTTACCCAAGACAAAAAAATAAGTAGAAAATAATGCAAATAAGAAAGGTACCTATTAAAGTGAAAGAGGCAACCATTAGGACTAATTTCATCTTTCCAGTGTCAGCCACTTTGACATTGTTCACCATCTAAAATAATAAATGCATAAAACAACCAAGTTAGACTTCAATCATCAATATACTAAAGCTAATATATGAATGCTTGGTAGAATAACACCACATAATATACAATTAAATAATCAGTCCATCTTTACCATCAACACTAAAAAGTCTATTTCCCTTTTATTAGTTGTCTAAAAGAGACAAGAATGTTAAATCAATAATAAAAATTACATAAAGGAATCACTTATAGGCATTGAAAGAACTCCTACTGTTGGCTATTGCCATGGAAAGAAGCAGGTTTGTATCCGCTAAACAAAATAGTTAGTGCAAATTGCATATTGTTCCTTTAGATAACACAAACATTCGTAGATGAACTTTACAAACGTAAACAAAATTGTTGATGTTCTCCTCTCAAAGCAACCTCAACTTCCATGGAAAATCAAGCTCAGAATATTTCATCACCATGAGCCATGTGCCCAAACAAAATGTATTTATCAGAATCTTTGTTGTGGACATCATGGCAACATGGTTACGATATCAACATGTAAATTTAGCATAGACGTGAAGAAAGCTTAACATATAGTATAAATGTTTCTGGCCACCTTACTGCTATGGTTAGTAGATAGCTTCCAAGAAGTAAGGAATATTGTGAAAGACCAAATTGGTTTAGTCACACTGGAGAACTAAATCATGCCACTCGATAATCTATATGGCAATGGTGATTGCGCCGGTGAGGATGATGGTGGCGGAGGCCTGGCTCGGGATGGCCAATGTTTGAGACCTTACAGTTCGACAAATATAACAAAACCACAAGAAATTCAGCATAAATAATCAGAGAAATTAAGAAAATAGGAATCAAAGTAAGAAGGAAGAACGATCTCTAGCTCTACTGGATCTGGAGCTGCAGTAAAAAGAAATAAATCTAACCCTAAAAATAAATGGTGATTTCTATCAGTAACGGAGAAGAAGAGTGATTGAGTTTCTTACTTGAAGAAGGCGCTGGAGACCTCGGAGGGAGAGGAAGACTGGGGATCATCATCGAGCATACGCGCTTGAGGGCGGAGGAGTGAAGGATGGGGATGGATTGCCAGTGGTGGCGCCAGGCTCGATCAGGAGAGGGCGCTGGTGCGGTCCGCGTCGCGGATGGGGAGGCGGACGAGGATGGCATCGACGAGGTCCTTTGGCTGCTGCAACCGGGAATTGGTTGATGGAGGGGGCGAACCCATCTCCATCTTCATCTTGGCTTGAACTTCGGAGAGGAGAAAAATGGACTCGAGGAGGAGGGGAAAATTGTTCTCTCCAAATTTTGGAGACTAAAAGTGAGCACTACGTTTTTTTTTAGATAATCTATAAGGGCACTGCACTTATTACTTGGGGGTAGTCCAATGTAATTTTTTCCAAAATTACAAGTTTATCACTCTTAAAGTTACTTGGGGCTAGCCCACACCAAGCTATATAAGTGAACAAAATTTCTATTTTAGACATTTCACCCTCACTTGAAGAAACTCTCATTCTCCAAGTCTAAACCTAAATTTGGAAATTGATAGTTGTGGTCTCAAGTGGAAGAGAATTTTGCTTTGGTGATTGTCCAACGAATATTCTTCCGGTATGTCTTCGACAACATACGTTGAATAAGTTTTGCAATTGTCAGCAAAAAATTTAGTTTTTTTTTACTATTGTAGGAACAATGCATGAAAATATCTTCGATGACGAAGTCGGATCATGCAATACATTAAATATGCACTCCGGACGTTCCGAAGAACATGTCGGTTGTTCCGAAGCACGTACGGTACGTAAAACGATAATCCTAATTCGACAGTCATCGTGTAAGGACTGTATAAAATTAGACAGTCCTATATAAATATAGGACTGTCAATAATTCTACAGTCCTATATAAATATAGGACTGTCAGAATTTCGACAGTCCTATATAAAAGTAGGACTGCCATATTTTTGACAGTCCTATATACAAATAGGACTGTCAAAATAGTGACAGTCCTGGATCTTAAAGACTAAATTATTTGAAGTGCAAATTATATGAAGTTATTAATTTTTATATTATTTTATATTGGTTATAGGACCAACCTTGTACAGATGTTGTGGTACATCCTGCTATTAGGGGTGATGTGGATGATATATTCTCAACGGATATTCAATTTGCAACCCAGGAAGAAGTATTAGATTGGTGCAGAGAAGTTGGAAGACGACATAACATAGTAATTGTCATTGCAAGATCCATCAGATCTCGGCCCGGCCGAAAATATGTAGAGCTGGGGTGCGAAAGAGGAGGTGTGTTTAGGGAGCATCATAAGAAAAGGGTGTTGTTGAAAAAAAAATCCCTAAGAAAAACGTTAGGACGAGAAAATGTGGTTGTCCATTGAAGGTGTTGATTGTAAAAGTAGAAGATGTGAAGTGGATAATCGAAGTTAAGAATGGAAGACACAATCATCCTATTCCAGTGACACTTACGGGTCATGCCTACATGGCACGGTTGAAGGAGGATGAGATAAAGTTAGTTGAAGAATTTTTCCTTTCCGGAGTTGCACCGAAACAAATTTATTTTGTCGTGCGACAAAAAGAAGATGGGAACAAGTCTACCATGAGGACGATCTATAATAGTTTGGCCAGAGTAAAATTTAAAACTATGAAAGAAAGAATGGCGATGCAGCAAGTATTGAAGTTGCTTGGGGAGCATCACTATGTGGAGTACCATAGAAGACATCCACAAACTTATGAACTCATTTCGTTATTTTGGGCTCATCCTGATTGCACACACTTGGCTCGGTCCTTCGCAGACGTGTTGATCCTTGATTGTGCATATAAGACTAACAAGTTCAAGATGTCTCTTTTTCACGTTGTTGGGTATACGTCTACGGAAAAAATATTTACAGTCGCTTTTTGTTTTATGAAGAGTGAGACAGTAGAGGATTACACATGAGCGTTGAGGAAACTACAATCCCTTTACACAGGTTACAAAGAGCCCTCTGTATTTGTTACCGACAGAGAATATGCACTGGTAAATGCTATAGATATTGTATTTCCTTATGCACATAGACTATTATGCACTTGGCATATAAATCGAAATATCCAAGCTCAATGCAAGAGAAAATTTAAAAATATGGACGGTAAAATCGACATACTTCGCTTCGAAGAATTCTACAGTGATTGGAGTCTTGTATGGCGAGCAAGTACTACAGACAGCTACGACACAGCATGGTACATGTTCCAACAAAAGTGGGAGACGAGTAACCCGACATGCATATCTTATATCAAAGATACTTGGCTAGAACCACATAAAGAGCAATTCTTCTTAGCATGGACGAACATGGTGAAGAATTATAGCACAATCCCTACGAACCGGTCGAAGGATCACACTCAAGTTTAAAAAGATATCTACGGTCATCGGTCGATAATTTTGTCTCCATTTGGCAATCGATTCATTTGATGATGATTTCTACGGTGAACGAGATTGTAGCATCATTTGATATGAGCCTCAATATTGTAAAGCATGAATACAAGCATGAACACCTCTTGGATGGTTTAATCCATGTAGTGTCTCACAAGGCCTTGGGCTTATTGTTTGCGGAGATTGGTAGGTTTAAGTCGGTGGGTTATGATCCCGAGGTTTGCAGTTGTTCATATCGAAATTCACTCGGACTTCCTTGTGCATATGAGATCAACGAATATCGTCATGAATCTATACCTATTCCAATAGATGTTGTTGATCAACGTTGGAGACAGCTGTCGATAATGCCGACGGTGGAAGTTCAAGATAATTTCTTTGCTTTGCCACAAGTGAAACTTCTGCACGCAAGGTGGTGTGTCACATCGGAACCGGAGAGAAGATCCATTGAGGTTAAAATCTAAGAAATTGTAGTCCCGGCAACAACTCGATTGCAAGAGCCATATGTTATTCGAACTCCTAAGGGAAGACCACAGTCAAGAAAGAGTAGAGCAAAAAAGAAGGAGGAGGAGTCAACTAAAAGAGATCCATCCTTGTTTGAACATATTGAACGCAGTTTGGAGGCAAAGTCCGTAATGGATAGGGTGGTATTTTTGCAGAAAAAGAGTAAGCTTACTATTCGAAGGGGGAAAACAGAAAACGAACGATGCAGTCACGGTGGAGGGTTTAGATAACTTTTTCGATTCTTATAGTCTATATATTGAAAATTTTCTACCTGAGATACGAAATTTTATTTGGTCTATTGTTGATGTTCCTAAGGATGGCCATTGTGGATATCATGCACTAGCAAGACAACTAGGCTATTCAGTTGAAGCAGGATGGAGACAGGTTAGGGAAGAGTTGTACGAGAAATTGGAGTCTCGACTACCCTTCTATAGGCAGATACTCGACGAAGAAATTGTTGGAGATTTGTTGGCAGGCATACCTTGTACGAAAATAGTTACCGGACCAGACCATTACATGGATGTCCAGCCTGCTGCTTACGTATTCTCTAATAGGTATAAGATACCTATTATAATTATCTTACAAGGTATTAACAATACTTTCTTTCCAATGTGTGCTCCCCCGGCCGAACACGGAGTATCCAATCTATATTGCATAGGACTTGTCGGACAATACTTCGTCATCCCAAGGTTGATCGATCATTCTCCTATTCCGCCACCTTCTACGCTTTGGTATAAACACGCACCAGAGGAAGCGATCGCATGGACGATACCCTACACGGATGCAATGGCTGCCTATAAGAAGATAAAGATGGAGGATCCAAAAATTATGCCGAACAACTACTTTGATATTCTAATCGATTGATACTGTATATTAAAATGTATTTTGTGCAATGAGCCATGTATGTTTAACTGTATATTGAACTGTATGTTGTGTGTATGTTGTGCAATGAAAGGAGTTATCTAATTGATACTAATCGATTTTGACTGTATGTTGTGCATTGATACTAATCGATACTAGGACTGTCAATATGTAAAAGTGCCAGAAAACTAGGATTGTCATAATTTTGACAGTCCTAGTATATACTAGGACTGTCAAAATTTTGACAGTCCTAAACTTTATCCACTATGTATGCACACTTATATGTAAGTTTAGGACTGTCAATATTATGACAGTCCTAGTATATACTAGGACTGTCAAAATTGTGACAGTCTAGGAGTGTCAAAATTATGACAGTCCTAAACTTTATCCATTGTTTATGCACAGTTATATGTAAGTTTATGACTGTCAACATTATGACAGTCCTAGTATATACTAGGACTGTCAAAATTGTGACAGTCCTAAACTTTACCCACTGTGTATGCACAGTTATATGTAAGTTTAGGACTGTCAACATTATGACAGTCCTGGAAGATACTACGATTGTGAAATTGTTGACAGTCATAAACTTTATCCACTGTCTGTATGCACAGTTATAAGTAAAATTAGCTCCACTGTCTGCACATTTGCCAACTGAATGTATGTAGCAAAATTAGAACACAAATTGTATGTATGTAGCAATTGTAGCAAATTATCAAATTGTAGCAATTGAAGCAAATTCATTCAAAGTGTGAATAGTAGCAAATTCATTCAAAGTTTTACAACTCAAATTTATAGTTTAAACTTTTACAAGTCTCAAAAGTCATATTCATTAAAATTTTTACAAGTCTTCAAACGGGGCCTAAACTTCATGTCGCCTCTTTGTACGTTGCTCTCTATTTTCCAAGAAAGAAAAATCTTCAGCGTTGTCGATTTGTTGGAGTTCATCATTGATTGCCATATAATTCGAACCCTGGCAACTTACGAGGCTTCTTCCCAACTTCTTCACTTTCTTTGCCTATTCATGAGAATTATAAAAATTTGTTATAAACATTTACAAATATTAAACTGAAAGTGTAGAAGTTGGCTCACCATCTTGACCAATACAGTATACAAAACCGATTTAGTAGGAAGATCTGAAGGTACACGCACAATATCGCCTCCGTATTGGAACAAGGTAGGTAGTCTGACACCGGCGTAGTAGGCGAGATAGTCGTCGCTACAGTCCGTCATATTGACTGCTGCTTGTCGTTCGGTATCTCTAATAACGTGGCGTTGCCACTCGGTGAAGAAGTTTGATACCCAGTTGAACGCCGCAAGAATATAGTTTAGCGGTTTTGTACCTCGCGGAGGAGTTATCATTTTCAAAGTACGCTGTGGGACAGTTTGTACGTAGCCAAACTGACGGAGCACTCTATCCGGCATATAAGCCTCCTAGATTTTATGACAACTGATAAGACCGTGATATAAAGCGACTGGTTGCAATGGACGACTAGTCTGTCGTAAATCACGGTATGTATCCCAAAAAATTTGTACCCTATAAAATTTAGCATAACGTCATTTAGCATAACGTAGTCAATTAATACCAATTAAGTAAAAAATTAGGTCTTTACCTCTTCTGTCGTCGTATCTTCGAGTGCATTCTGTAGGGCGGCCAATGTGTGAGAACGTTTGGCATCTTCCTTAGTTGACTTCCATCGGCACATTCTAGGAAGGTTCTCGTCATACCCTCGGTTCAGTTAGCCTGCTGCAGGGTTGCAAAGTGCTCGTATATCCATGCCTTCACGTAACCAGGTTAAAAAAATATTAGTCCAAAAATAAACAACAAAATTTAAAATTATGTATACAAGTTGACAAAGATATATCTATACATGGAGTAGAGTCTGGCATCCGGATATTGTCTTCGAACCCACGCGGGATGTCGCACCAAGCTCGCGGTAAAGGTATGCTAGTATACCGCTTCCCCAAGATATTTCTTCCACCGTGTCAATGTTGTCCAAATTGAGGAGATATTTGGCATGTATGGACGTTCCAGACTTATCCGTAATGCCGACAGCCCCTAAGATGAACTGCATATATCCGCGGGCCACATTATCGCTATTATCCATTTCGGGGTCCGGATCAGCGAATATCTCCTCCAAATATTTTAGAGGAAGTCCGTAGGACTTCTTAAATTCTCGAAGACTGGTAAAACTAGTGGCATCAACTCCCAGACACCCTGATACATAATCCACAATATGGTCATAAAAGTTGATGCTCGACTAATCAAAAGTTTGATTCATCATGACTCGACCATCAACCCTAAGTCCCAATATATGATGGACGTCATCAAGGGTAATCGTCAACTCCCCATTGGGTAGATAGAAAGTATTGGTTTCTGGATGCCATCGTTCTACAAATGCTGAAATCAGTGTATTATCTACCGTCGTATATGAGTAGCTACCCAAATATTGTAGACCGGTGGGACTGATTTTTGCCTTCACATCGTCTCCCAATAATTCATACCTCCATGTATTGCATTTTTTTTCGTGGTTGATCACCGTCAACATACGAGAACTCTCCTGAAAAGTAAACAATTGGATGAAGTTATACCTCTATGTAAAATGTACTTATCTATAAATAATTAGATAAACTTTGAACTTACAACTATATATAAAATTATCATAATGTAATGTACTTACCGGATTGTTCCATATTTGGTATGCAATATAGTTTTCGATCGACGGTAACATAGAGCAACCGTTTGGACGAGTGTCGACTGGACTATCTGGCTGCTCAGAAGGTCCTGAACCATCAGTAGCCCAGTTTTTGAGAGTTTGTGGGAGACTCTCGACAGGACTATCTGCAGGCTGAGAAGGTCCTGAACCATCAGTAGGCCAATTTGGGACATTTGGCATGTCCTCATCGGAAGAGGAAGAAGAACATGAAGAACTAGGAGGAGCACGTCTCTTCGAACAAGTGACAGTCTTCTTCGTCAATCGACGTTTCCTCACTTCAGGGCGTGCCTCGGGCTCGCGGATAGTGACGTCTGGTTCAATAGTACGCGAAATATTGCGTTCCTTACGCATCGACACAGTGTCCTTCCAAGGGGCATGACTATAAGACAAAAAAAAATTTATTTAACATCCTAAATTAATTTAACATTCAGGACTGTAGAAATTTCTACAGTCCTATAAGTATACAGGACTGCAGAAATTTTTACAGTCCTAATTTTTTAGGACGGTTGAAATTTCTATAGTCCTCTATAAATTTAGGACTGTAAAAATTTTTACAGTCCTTAATATATATATAGGACTGTAGAATTTCCTACAGTCCTAAATCTATATAGGACTGTAAAAATTTCTACAGTCCCGCCCGATATTGCTCGATACTGTTGACGATTATCGATATTGTATGCCCTAAAATCAGGTTCGATCAACCAAGTAAACGTCTAAACTACATCCTAAACTACATTCAGGACTTGTATGCCTTCATTTGAAGAATGGAAAAAAAATCACTCAAAATTTTGGAAATGCAATAGGATTTTTTCTAATTTTTGGAAAATTTTATAAATGCAATAGAACAAGGAGAAAGAAGATTTGTACCTTGATTCTTTCAAGACTTTGGGAGCCATCTACAAGGAGGAGGAGGACGAAGTCGAGGAGAACGGCCGGCGGAAGGGGGGAGGGCTCCGGTGGGGTTGGGAGGGTTTGGGAGGGTTTGGGAGGAGGGTTTCAAGTTTGGGCTAGTATGAGTAAACTAATGGGCTAGTGTGAGTAAACTTTGTTCATTAATGGTCTAGCCCCAAACTTGGGCTAGACCTTAGTAAACTTTGTAGTGCCCTTATAAATTATCTTTTTTTAGGGCAATCCATTACTTCAAAACAGTTTATACTTTTACAATTTTACTGAGTACAGCCCAAAATTTATTTAGGACAGTCCAACCCCACAAACATTTCCAAAATCCTTCATCTAAATTTCTATTATCTCTCTTTAAATTCCCAAACCTCTTTTTCTCCTTCCTTATTCAAATTCTCTCCCCCTTTCTCTCCAACTCCTCCATTAGGATTTTGATTACAAGCAATGACATCCAAACCTTCTTCAAAATCTATATATGTATCCAATACTCTTCCTTATTCAAACCTTATTTTATTTCTATAAATTTGATTTTATTTTCATGAATCATTACTAATGCTTAAAATAGTTAGATAAATTTGTTTAGAACTAATTTAGGGTTGATAAACGAACTGATGAACCCTAAAAATTATGATTGTGGTTTCAAAAAATCGAACAACGCCGAAAGTTGGACTCAAACCTACAGTACTGTAGAAAAATTCTACAGTCCTATAGTATATATATGACCATATTGTATATATAGGACTGTAAAAAAATCTGTAGTCTTATTGTATATTTAGGATTGTAGGTAAGACTACAATCATATTGTATATGTAGGACTATAGGAAAGACTAAAGTCCTGTATTATATATGGAATGTAGGATTTTTTATAGTCCTGCATATAAATTAGAATGTAGAATTTTCTTACAATCCCAGTTGTTTATCTGTATATCTGAATTTTTTTTTCGTAAATCGGTAGCTGTGAAAAGAAAATGACCCACAGCATTGTCGCACAAGAAACGCGATGTGGACTGTTGGTTGAGAGACCACGCAGTATCGCCGAACCCGAGCCACATAAACAAGTCAATGCACTGTTGCACAAGTCTCGTTTGAAGAAACCGACTCCTCCTACTCCTCCGTCTTCTTCCTCTTCCGAGGAATACGTGGCTCCTACTACTCCTCCGTCTGCTTCCTCCTCTGAGGAAGACGTGCTTACTATCTGAACCCGGCCAGATGATGGTTCAGCACCTTCTCAACAGCCGACTAGTCCAATTTTGACTCGTCCAAAAGGTTGCTCTATGTTGTTACCTTTCGACAACCATATTGTATTTAAAATATGGAAAGATCCGGTATGTACGCTATGTTATAAAAAATGAAGTTTTGATTTAGATTACTATATATTTCAAGAAGCTAATTTTCTTCGATTATTAGCTTTTCAGAGGACCTATCGTTTGTTCACGATGATCGTGAACCACGAAAAGAAGTGCAGTAGCTAACAGCTTGACAGATTGGAGGAAGCCGTCAGGAACAAAATTGTTTCTACCGGTTTGCACAATTTGGCCAAGTACGCGTACCATACGGTGGATACTGTACTTAAATCAGCATTCGTAGAGCGCTGGCATCCAGAGACTAATAATTTTCATCTTCCAACGGGGGAGATGACGATTACTTTGGATGACGTCCATCACATATTGGGGCTCAATGTCCAAGAACTGGTCATAATGAATGATATATTTGTTGAGAAGGACTTATCGTGGCACGAACACGTCATCGATACTGTATCAGATTCTGTTGGAGTTGACGATAGTAGTTTTAGAACCCTTCAAGATTTCAAGAAGTCATATGGTCTTCCTTTGAAATATTTGGAAGAGACATTCAAAGACAATGAGGCCGAAGGGGAAATTGTCGATAGGGCGGCCCGTGCATATATGCTTTTCGTCTTAGGAGCTGTTGGCATTTCGGACAAGTCTGGAACTTTGATTCATGTCAGAAATTTATTAAATTTTCTCGACATCGATACCATGGATAAAATTTCTTGGAAAAACTGTATACTATCATATCTTTACCGCGAGCTTGGTGCAGCATCCCGCGTCGGTACGAAGATAATAGCAGGATGCCAGACTCTACTCCAGGTAAAGAAATATCTTTGCTCCTTTAGTTCTATACATAATATAATATTTCGTTGTTAAATTGTTGACTATACATATATGCATGGATATATGAGCAATTTTCGATGTTGAAGTGGGCTGAGGTATGGCGATAATATGATGAAAAGCTTTCTAGAATGTGCCGATGGAAGCCAACATTGGCTGATGCCAGCCAATATTGGCCGATGCCAGCCAACATTGGCTGATGCCAAACGTGCTAAAATATTGGCCACCATATGCAATGCAATTAAAGATATGGCGGTAGAAGAGGTGAAAATAGAGCATATTTTTTGTTAGATTCTCTTAGGTCGTACTAATTTACTAAATTACGTTACAGATAGTATGGCATCCATATCGGGATCTACGACAGAGTAGCCGTCCATTACAACCAATAGCTTTATTTTATGGTCTTATAAGTTGCCATGATATCTATGAGCCTTATATGTCTGATAGAGTGCTTCATCAGTTTGATTTCGTACAAACGGTACCGAGTCGCACATTAAAAGTAATAAGTGCTCCGGGAGGGACGAAACCCTTGAACTATATCCCGGCCAAGTTCAACTGGGTCTCGGACTTCTTCACTGAGTGGCAACGATATGTTATTGGAGATTCTGAAAGACAAGCGGTGGTTGAGATATCGGGCTACAGTGATGACTGTTGTGGTATTAAACGAAAGAATGAAAGTGTATTTCAATGACAGGGTTTATGCGAAACCCGCGCCCTTTGGTTTACAAACAAACTTGTACAATTTAATCCTATACGAGGATGTGGGAGTACAATTTATTTAATCTGGGTATAAATTACTATAGGTGTCTGATCTGCAGTCGATCACTTTAGCCCTTGGACCACGCGATGTTGAAGAAGTGCCGTGGAAGACAGGTAGCAGCTTCGAAGGTTGCAGGAGAGGGTGGATGCACAATGCCGAAGTCATCGATCCCTGCTCTTTGCCTGAGCTTCGTGCTCTCTCTCTCTCTCTCTCTCTCTCTCTCTCTCTCTCTCTTGACCTCTGGTTCGATCTTTCTTGGAAGTTCGACCTTGTTCGATCTTAAAATCTCCTCCAATTTGTCCTCCTTTTTAGTTTTTCGACCTCTTTCTTCATTGATAGGGGTCTCTAATTATAGAGTTTTGGTGACAGTGACCACTCCGTCGGTGTAAAAACCGAGGAGTGGGAAGTACAGCACCCCTTTACACAACGGTTAAGATAACCAATGCCTGCGTATAGATGACCTTTTGAGTGAGTATGTGACGCGTGTCCAACTAAAGGGACAAAATGCGTATATTTGCTGCGAAGATCACGGCATAGAAGCCACGTAGGTAGGTATCCCTCGTGTAGAAGAGGTTGGTGTAGAAGCCAAATGACTGTCACCCTGGCATAGAAGCCGAATAGGCATAGAAGCCGAATAGGCATAGAAGCCGAACAGGCATAGAGCCGAACAGGCGTAGACGCCGAATAGGCATAGAAGCCGAATAGGCGCAGAAGCCGAATGGTCGTAGAGGCCGAGTGGGCGTAGAAGCCGAGTGGTCGTAGAGACTGAGTGGGCGTAGAAGCCGCGTGAGCACAGATCCTGAATGGGCGTAGAAGCCGCGTGAGCACAGATCCTGAATGGGCGTAGAAGCCGCTGCGTACCGTGCCAGAGTGCTGATGTGGACGTCTTAGCCGGAATTACGGCTTTTGAAGATATAATCAAATCTCTTGCAGAGATTTGCCACCATCTTATGCATTAAATACGGAGGCATATTTTGAAGGTCTACAGCCCTTCTGTGCACCCGTCGCAGAGACATGCCTTGAGAGAAACTGTCACCGCTCTGTGCAATTAGACGTGGAGACGTGCCTCGAGTCCCGTGCGAAGTGCAGCTTTTGACGTGGCAGGCGGTTTGTCTGCTGTGGAGCGTAAAACAGCTCATGTTTGCCTGTGTAAAATAAGGCAGCGTATTCCCTTATACGCGAAAGAGCGGTTTACGCTGAGGGGACTTCAGTAAACGACGGTTCGGTGATGTTTTAACCAAATCCTCTGCATTAAATGCAAAGATCTGCCATCATACTGAGGGGCGCGTCCCGAGAGGTCTGCCATCGTTTCCAGCCGTCGTCTGGGTAGCCGTGCAGCACTTTTTGTCAGGAGTCAGAGGTCAGATTCACTGCGTGACTTGACAGGTTCATTTCGGGGAAGACGAAGCGTTCCTCATACGCTTTAACGCTGCTTTGAGAGCGGATGAGTTTTACGCCATAGAGGCGATGAAGAACCCTGTTTACGCTGGAGCGGCCTGGACGTACTGCACTTACGCGGATGGTCCTTTGAGCTTTATTCTTCACGCTGTGTTTTAGCAGAAAAAGCTCTGTTGCACGCTTGATGGCTCTGAAGGCCTCTGTTTACGCTGCTCTGCATCAAGAGGCTGCGTAGATCCTCCCAGCGTATTTTTCATGCTTCTACAACGACTACATGGCATACTATGTTGATATCTGATAGCCAAAGTTGTTAGACCCTACTATACAAAGACTCGATGTTGTTGGAGTACTAGCACCTCTTTCTGCCAAAAATGTCTTGTATACTGCATTGGTTAATATGAAAAGAAAATAATTTATAGATTTGAAAGATTTATAATTGTTTACAAACTAACCTATTTTTTATTGTGTCATAACATGCTATAAAAGTAAAGCATTTGGAAAATTGTCTCCACGCACGTAAGGGCAAAAACTATAGAGAAATCAGTGAAGAGATGAAAATAATCGACAACTCTATTACCGAATTTGACTTCATCATTTCTAGGAAGCAGCGTACGAAAAGAAGAAATAATAAATAGTTTGGTTGTAGTAACTTTCGTTATGAATTTTTTTTAGGATATTGTAACTTTTGTTATAAAACTTTTGGACTATGAGACTTTGTCAGTATAAAACTTAAGTAATATTTGGGTATGAAACTTCTATGATATTTTATGAACAAACTTGCTTAGAAACTTATTATATGATATTTGGGTATGAAAATATTGTAATATTTGGGTATGGAACTTATGTAATATTTTGGTATGAAACATCAAAATCATAGTAGAAAAACTCTCTGTCTTTTTGATTTTATACCCCTGTCCTTTAGGACTGTCAACTTGTTGACAGTCTTACATGATGCTATGACTGTCAAGTAGTTGACAGTCCTAGTATTATGTAGGACTGTCAACTTGATAGTCCAAAATAAAACTGAAAAATATAAAAAGTTTCAATTAGGACTGTCAAGTAGTTGACAGTCCTAACATCAATTAGGAATGTCAACTTGTTGACAGTCCTAATTAAAACTCTGTATATACTCCTTTAGGACTGTCAACAAGTTGACACTCTTATATGATGTTAGGACTGTCAAGTAGTTGACAGTCTCAGTATAATATAGGATTGTCAACTTGATAGTCCAAATTGAAACTTGGAAAATACATAAAGTTTCGATTGGGACTGTCAAGTAGTTGACAGTCCTAATTGAAACTCTATATATACCCCTTTAGGACTGTCAACAAGTTGACAGTCCTATATGATGTTAGGACTGTCAAGTATTTGACAGTCCTAGTAGTTGACAGTCCTAGTATCATGTAGGATTGTCAACTTGATAGTCCAAATTAAAACTTGAAAAATACATAAAGTTTCAATTTGGACCGTCAACAAGTTGACAGTCCCAATTGAAAATAGGACTGTCTACTTGAAACTTTATGTATTTTTTCAGTTTCAATTTGGACTATCAAGTTGACAGTCCTACATGATAGTAGGACTGTCAACTACTTGACAGTCCTAGGACTGTCAAGTAGTTGACGGTCCTAGAATCATGTAGGAATGTTAACTTGCTGACAATCCTAAAGGACATGTGTATAAAATTGTAATGACAGAGAGTTTCAATGATACACTAAAAATTATAGATTTTTTACTGATACACTGAATACTATGGATTTTTTATTTGACTTTTTTACTGTATACAAAAGTGATTCACCATTATACAAAAGTGGTTCAAAATTATACAAAATTATACATGAACCAACTAGGTGACAAAATGATACAAAAGTGCAAAATATAAATAGCCCACTTGTATCATTCAATTTGAACATCGAAGTGGCCAACGGGCATGTCTCTGGGCTCCTCCATCTTCAACAACTTCTTATAGAGATATTTTTTTTCTCCATAAAAGGTGTCGTCTAGGCGATTGCTACATCCAGTGCATGTTTATACCAAATTGTTGAGGGTGGAGGAATAAGAGAATGACTGATCAACTTTGGTATGACAAAGTAGTTCCCGATATGTCTTATAGTACATAGGTTACATAGTCTGTGCTCAGCTAGCGGAGCGCACATCGGAAAGAACATATTGTTAATATTATCTGAAATGAGTACAATAGGTATCTTATACCTATTAGCAAATAAATATGCGGCCGGGTTGGACATGTAGTGGTCTTCTCTGGCAACGACATCGGTGCAAGGAATGCTTGTCAATAAATCTCCAACATATTCTTCGTTTAACATGCTGATGTAGAATGAAATACTAGACTCCAACTCCTCGTACAACTCTACCCGAAACTGCCTCCACCCTTCTTTCTCGGAATAACTAAGATGCCTTGCAAGCACATGAAATCCACAATGGCCATCCTTGGGAACATCAACAATGGACCAAATGTAACTGCGTATATCAGGTAGGAAGCCTTCAATATATACACCCAAGCATTTGTTTGGCATGTTCGTTTTCTGTTTTTTCCTTTGAATAGTTAGCTTACTCTTCCGTTTCGTAGACTGAGCTTGCTCTAAACTTCGTTCAACATGCTCAAAGAATGATGGATCTCTCTTAGTTGACTCCATCCTTTTCTTCTGTGAACTACACAATCTTGTTTGAGGTCTTCCCTTAGGATTGGAAACAACGGATGGCTCGTGCATTGTAGTAGTTATCGGGTTAGCAATTTCTTGGATTTTAAGCTCAATAGACTCCCGCTCCGCTCCCAGTGGGGCAGACCATCTTGCGTGAAGGAGTTTCACTTATGGCAAAAGAAAAATTATTGTCACTCTTCACCACGGGCATTATCGACAACTGCCTCCAATGTTAATCAACAACATCTAGCGGAATAGGTCTAGACTGACGACGATATTCGTTAATCTTATATGCACAAGGGAGGCCGATCGTATGTCGATGTAAACAGCCGCAACTTCAGGATCAAAGCCCATAAAGTTTGACCTACCTATATTCTCATATAGTAATCCTAGTACCTTGTGAGATATTACATGCATTAAAGTATCCAAGAGGGGTTATTTCTATGTTCATGCTTTATAATATTCAGGCTTATCTCAAATAAAGTCTTAATCTCGTTCACCGTCTGATCTAGCATTAAATTGATAGCTTGCCAAACGGAGACAAAATTGTTGACCGATGACCTTAGATGTTATTTTAATTTTACGTATGATGCTTCAACCCGATTGGTGGTCACTGTGCCATAATGCTTCATTTTATTCGTCCATGCTAAGACAAAGTATTCTTTATGCGGTTCTAGCTATGTATCTTTGATATAAGAAATGCATGTCGGCTCCCTCGTCTTCCACTTTTCTTTGAACAAGTACCATGTCGCGTCATAACTATCTTTCGTATTGGCTCGCCATACATGATTCCAATCACTGTAGAATTTTTTGAAACAATCTATGTCAATTTTATCGTCCACATTTTCGTACTTTAACTTACATTGTGATTGAATATTCCGATTGATATGCCAAATGCATAGTAGTATTTTTGCATGAGGGAAGATACTCGTTATAGGATTAATTAGGCTATATTCTCTATTAATAACAAAAACAGACGGCTCTTTGTGTCCAATATAAAGTGTTTTTAGTTTTTCCAATGCCCATGTGTAGTCCTCAAGTTTCTCACTCTTCATGAAGCAAACAACAACTGAAAATATTTTTCCCGTAGAGGTGAAGCCAACAACGTGAAAGAGATGCATCTTGAACTTATTTGTCTTATATGTACAATCAAGAACTAATACGTCAGCGAAGGACCTAGCCAAATGTGTGAAACCGAGATGAGCCCAAAATAGTGAAAGGACTTTATTACTCTGTGGATGTCTTCTATGGTGCTCCACATAATGATTCTTAGCAAGCAACTTCAACACTTGTTGCATCGCCGTTCTTGTTTTCTTACTATTGGATTTTGAATTCGATATTGCATTGTAGATTGACTTCATTGTTGACTTATTTTTCTCGTCTTCGTGCCGTATGACAGAATAAATTTGTCTGGGTGCAACTCCTGAAGCGGACAAATCTTTAACTATCTTCCTCTCAATATTGTTCAACCATCCGACATAGGGATGACCCGTAAGTATTTCTGCAATAACATGATTGTGGATTCCATTCTTCACTTAGACTATCTACTTCACATCTTCTATGTTTACAAGAGATATCTTGAATGGACAACCGTATTTTCTCGTACCATCGCTTATCTTTGGAAATTTTCTTTGGGGAACTATATATTTCTTTCCATGATACATGAATAAACCACATCTTTCACATCCAAGCTCTACAGTTGTCACATCCCAGATCTAGAATACTGGAGAGCAGGAGAATGACTCAGCCAACCACACCTTGCGGAATACCGAAGCAACCCACAATGTGTTAAGGTTGTCTAGAGACAAGAAAGTGCATACTACAATCAAGTCTTCTAGGGTCAAGAACTTATATATCTCAATCATTCAAACAAGTACAATAATATAGAATATTTTAGAATAAGCAGTAAGGCATCCCCAACACTACATAAGAATATTCTAGAGATCTAGCAAATACAAGTGATATGCCAAATACACAATCAAAAGTATACATGACAGTGAGTCAACTACAGTCTGAATATATTACATATCATATAGGGAACTAGTGTCCAGATTATTCGGCTAACAGGTGCCGGTTGGCTAAACGCCCAAAAGATTATAGTTTATGAAAGACGAGCAATGAAAGAAGAAACCCACTCATGACCCTCATCAGCCATCCTTTTGGTGTGTGCCATCAGTGAGGGAGAGATACGCTTGATCCTCAGGTGCTGGCTCTAAATATGGCCATGAAAAACCATTAGGGTCAGATCCCAAATAGCAAGTACCACATGGAAGCACGAAATAAAGAAACAAAATTAGTTCTATAGCATGAGATGCTTAACCAACAATCAATGGCATATGCCCCATCTATGACATGACACAATACTCCTTCACCAAACAAGGACAAGAAGTGCCACATCGCATCAAGATAGAACACGTCCCTTGATTATGGTCAAGCTAGAATAACTCTGCGTCGTAGTTTCAGTTTGCATGCTATCGTAACACAATAGCGCAACCCAACAACCAAACAAGGACATGAGTTGAACTATCATGCCACGATAGCCTATGTCCCTAATTCTACTCAACAGAAGACACAATACACAAGCATGGATACAACATTTAAGAAAAATAACATAGTGTTAACAAGTAGCTTTGATCTGTATCCCGTTATAACACAACAGCTCAACTAAACAATCAAACAAGGACATGAGTTAAACTTTTATGTTTCAACGGTCCACTTCTCTAACTAAAACAGATTTAATGGCCAAACATGTGTTACGACTTGATAGGTGATCTCAGAGTTATCCCAGTAATGCAAAATATAAGTATCCTCAAATCGTGCCATAATCGAGCAGGGCTAACTGAACCAATGATATACGAGCAAGAATATATGATGCACCAGTCCCTTACAAGGGCCCTGAGCTAATTTAATGATTAGTAGCAGTTTCAGGCTTTCTATAAAAAAAATACTGGCTCAGCTTATAAATAAGTGAGATACTGCACTTCATGTCATGCCCCAGTCCAAAAATACATAGAACTAGGACACGTAAGCATGTCAGCCGCATGGATATGGCAACTCCAATATATGAAAACCATAACCCATACGTACACTGTAATATGAATATCAAATCCATAAGTGGTATAAAATGTATCACAAGTCACAGGGTACAACCTAAATCTTATCCACAGAAAATCAATATAAATAAATAACCAACGTCTATATAACTAGATCTCAATAAGAAGTATCTAAAGATGACAGTCGGATGGAAATAAATCCACTACAAACTCGAATATAAGAGAAAATACAATATAAGTACACCTCAACAAACACAATATAAGAATACCAGCTAACAATTACGGGCTCGAAGAGAAGACATCCTCGAAACATATGTAACCATCTGAATCTGCACCCCTATGAATACTCAAGAACAGCGACACCTGGAAGGACCAGGTCCTCAGAGGGACGTAACAAGATACATAGAAGCAAGCCAATTTGAATACAGTAAACATGCATAATATTTAAAAATATATAAGTACACTGTACAAGACAATCTATATGAATGCAAATGAGGACAACTTTCCGACGTATGGGCAAGGGTAGGCTACTCGATCTACCTCACAACTCACACACTCGTCAGTGGACATTAGAAATTGACATACCGCGGGGGTAGCGACCAGCGTGACACACGCCCGTAGTGCGAGATATATACTATGATTTATCAGAGTGGTTAAAAGCCCATATGCCTAATGATTGTCCTCTCATGATACTATGTGCCATGTGTGTGTCAACATATCTAATATATAGTAATGACTGAAAGAAAACTACACATGCAATGAATAAACAAAAATACAATAAATATACAGAAATATACTAAGCATGCAAAATATTATAAGAAATTTGGCAAGGTATCTTGCCTGATCTGAAAAATAATGAAGTCCCAACTCAAGGCGACGTCCGATCTACCCGTCAAATAAATTAAATAAGTTAGGTTACAAAAGTGGGTGAATAGGTTCCTCCATTTTAATCTATTTTAATTCTGAATAAAATAACCTAAAATAGCATTTTAATCTTATTATAATCTGATTTTATTGTTAAATTCTAATTTTGGTCCAAAGAAAGTCGACTTTACGGATTTGTTATCCATAGTACGCAAATCGAGGCAATCCGTTGACCAAAAAGTCAACCGACTCAAATCTTGGATTTGTGTATGGAATTCTATATATTTCAATGCTACTTGAACACTGGAATAGACGGTTTCATAAAATTATAAGTCAGTAAAGAGTTATGGCCACAAGGACGCACAGATGACAGTTTTCGGTGGTTTTCTATTTACGTCTACGTTGCACAAATTTTACAGTAGAATAAAATTATATTTTAAATTCTGTAAAAATACTTTTCTAGAATTTTATCATGTCAGCTTTCCGAAACTTTAAACGGTTTGTAATTCTGAGTTCGAAATCTCCCAAAATCTTGAAAATACCAAAACACGTCTGATTTCGGACATCTGTGTAAACTCCCTCACCCAAAATTAGGGCTACTTGGTTTAGATAGTGAAATTAGGGCTAGTTTGAACCAATCTGAATTAGAATACGGCATTTAATTTAATTACGGAATAATTATGACACGTAGCGCACCTTACCGTTGCTCGATAATTGGAGCACCTCACTAGCCGTTGCCTATCTACGAATTTCACAACATTGACCTAGACGTGCCCGCCTACTTTCCTGGCCCTTGTGCAACTTATAACATTGCCCTCTGATACTATATTTTAGCCGCACAACAAACGTCGCAGACGCTATTTATTAATTATAAATAAATTCCCAATTTTGTACCCTTGTGCGTCCCAACTGAAATTGGGGACACAATCTGGACCGTTTTGTGCAAACCAAATTTTATTAATATTCTACACAGTCCCCTCTATGCCCTGACAATTTTGCCCCACCAAATTTGATCCCATGTACTCCTAATTAATTCTAGAATATCGTGCGCGGTTCAAATTAAATTAATTAAATCCAATTCTGCCTTTGCGCAAATTTTCCAATTGTCGGAGGCTTCTATGCAAAAACGTATTAAAGTGCCCCCGCCATTGGACAATTCGTGAAGAAACCTATTTTTTCCCTTTCATGTGGATTTTCCGCAATTTTTGGGATGTGCAAACGCGCGCACATCACACAGTATAATTTAAACCTACCCTCGCAATTAAATATGGTAATTTATAGCCCAACATCTTCATTTGAGGCCAAGACCCACTCCAAGGATTATAGACCAAGGCCCAACACAAGGGGAGTTGACCAAGCCCACTCCTAGGTCAACCAAAACCCTAGTCACATGTATTTATATACAATTTTCTCCACCCCTTTTTTATTGAAAACCAAACCAATGCAAACCACCCTAGCCGACCTCTTCTCATCTTCCTGTTCTTCTTCTTCCTTCTCCTCTTTTCGGCGCCGAAGCCGGAATGGCTCGCCGGAGCCCGATGAACCACCTCCTTCATCCATCTCCCCATCCATCCTGTACTCCTTCCCCATCGACCTCCCTGACCGGAGCACCGACGCCGCTGCTCCTCGGACGCGCGCGACGCCGCTGTCTTCCGGCCCGAGACCCTGCCGGAGACGTCGGGCGGCGGAATGGACTCGTCGGCGGCACCGGAGGAGCGCTGGAGACCCACGATGTTCAGGAACAGGTTCCTGGACCTCGCTCGCCTCGGGTCCGTGGTCGGCGACGCTGCAGAAGGGTTCTTCAAGAGCGAGATACGGCGGAGGCTGTTCGTGACCGCCGTACTGATCGTGGCGAGCCGCGTCGGATACTTCGTTCCGCTGCCCGGGTTCGACAGGAGGCTGATACCGGAAAATTTCCTTAGCTTTGCCTCTGGTTCTGTCGATGAGCTTGGTTTGTTTGCCGTATTTGATGGACATTTGGGCAACAGGGTGCCAGCCTACTTACAGAAACATCTGTTTGCCAATATACTAAAAGAGGAAGAGTTTTGGACACATCCAGAACGAGCTATTTCAAAGGCTTATGACAAGACTGACAACACAATTCTTTCTCACAGTCCAGATTTGGGACTTGGCGGGTCAACTACGGTTACAGCCATATTAATAAATGATACAAAGTTGTGGATAGCAAATGTTGGTGATTCACGAGCAGTTCTTGTGAAAGGTGGAGAGGTTATCCAAATGACCATTGATCATGAACCAAACAATGAGCATGGAAGTATTGAAACAAAAGGTGGCTGCCACAAATATGAACCGAGCAAGCAGCAGATCTCATAGTGTCTTTACCTGTGTTATTGAAAGCAAGTGGGAGTCCCAAGGGGTTGCTCATCATAGATTTTTCCCGGCTCAATCTTGTGGACCTGACAGGCTCAGAGAGGCAGAAGAGCTCAGGTGCTGAAGGACTCGTTGGGAGGGAACTCCAAAACTATTATAATTGCTAATATAAGCCCTTCTAATTGTTGTGCATTGGAAACATTAAGCACCTTAAAATTTGCACAACGTGCTAAGTTCATCAGGAACAATGAAATTGTTAACGAGGATGCCTCTGGAGATGTCCTTGCTATGCGTTTGCAGATTCAACATTTAAAGGATATTGGATTGTTCTGCGCGATTTCTGGAACAGGTTATTGGTATTCTAATTATCATCCTCGTCATCACCACTATCGTCGTCAACCTCTCTTCGTCGTCGTCCAGCCGATCCCGTGTACGTATTCTGAGGTACGAACCTGTCCACCTTCTTCTTTTATGTGTGCTGGTGTGTATGCCAGTAGGATATTAGCATTTCTTATTGGCTGTTAGATGACATCATGCCTGAGTCGGTGAACCCAGATGCGTGTACGTATATGCACGTGTACGCGTATATTAATCATTGATATATATATATTTATATAGATATTTAATACACATATTCAATTGGTATGTATATTTGGGTGTTATATATAGAATATATAAATATATGGTATGTACATAAATTATAAGTAATTAAATACTATGCTAATTTATAAATTAGGACTAAATATTCAGACTGTACAACCCTAGGACACCGTGGACTGTCCCGTACTCACCTTGACCATGTTGACCCTAAACACTTGGGAATTGTCCGCCTTGCGTACATTAACGTACTGGCGTAGACACCGTCAGTTGACTGTCCGATTTCGTACAATACTTGAAGATATGATCCCGCGTAATTCAACGCGTAATTGACCGTGTTAGATGACTAGTGCCACCCTAGTGTACCCCCTGAGTCCAGTGTAAATATTGTTGTGTGTGTGCTAGTGTAATGACTAATGATTTTATTGTATATATTCATATGTACATAGGATGTTGGATTATTTCTGCGCGACTTTTGGAGCAGGTTATTGGTACATTGCAGCTTTCTTGCCAGGCAAGTATACCTTGCCATTGTACTGTTATTTTTATTCCATATGTTGCATGCATATTTATTTTCTGTCTTTTCATATATTTTAACTGTTATATAAAATGCTCGCGACGGTGACGTCGCGATAGATTTTTATTTATGTATTGCATTGACCTTGTTCATGAGACTACCCCATTATCATGTAGCACCATTAGGTTCATTGGCCGTGACACAGTTGTTACACGAGTGTGAGTCTCATATAGAGATCACGGACTTACGTGCGGGGTTGGCCTCCTGTACGTGTGGGCCGTGCGTTAGGAATAACTGCTGTTAGAAACTTTGCATGCTAGAAGACTTAGTAGTTATTAGAGGTTTATGGACATAGCTTATTGTAGTACGGTGGCCCCATCCTTGTCCTTGTTTGGTTGCAGGATTGGGCTAGGGTACTAAGAATAGGCTATGGACCAAATCGTGTCATGGACATGACATGCTTAGAGCATGGGGTGGGGAGAACAACAAGTACCGCATTTGAGCTCCTTTACACATTTTCTCCTGTACGCCCTGATTCTCCGCTGGAGATACGGGCCATGATGACCACTATATATTATGTACTATCAGGCGGGCCACCGGCGTTCAAAAGACGACGTGCCTTTTAGGCCCCTGGCTCTTCAAAAGAGAACCATGCCAAATCCCAGTTTTCAGCCAGATAGCTCACTTGTGGGGAAAGGTGTTCTTAACTGCATTCACATAGATGGTTAGGCGACCCCAATGGATGTTTATTTTCAGTACTTTATTGGCATGTGTTTAAGTATACTTGTTATGTCCCTCTGAGGACCTGGTCCGCTGCCAGGTGTACCTGTTCTTGAGTATTTGCAGGAGCACAGATTTGGACGGATATAGATGCTCCGTGGATGTCTTCTCTTCGAGCCGTGATTGGTAGCTGGTACTTATTGTTTGAGTGAGTTGTGCTTATTGTATTTATTTTTCCCATTCGAGTTGGTAGTGGATTTGTTTCCATCCAACTATCCTCTTTAGATACTTCTGTTGAGATCTAGTTTCATAGATACTGGTTATTTATTTCTATATGATTTTGGTGGATGAGATTAGATTTTACCCTGTGACTTGTATTACATTTTATACCACTTGTGGATTTTATATTCATAATACAGCGTACGTGTGGATTTGGTTTCCATATATTGGAGTTGCCATATCCATGCGGCTGGCATGCTTACGTGTCCTAGTCCTACGTATTTTTGGGACTGGGGCGTGACAATCTGGTACTTTTAGAATTTTCTGGAAAAATAGGTTCTAAAATTATTAAAATAATTTATCTATTCAGAAAACTAATCTTGATATGGTTCTAACAAAAAAAACTGGAACGCGTTTGGAGTCCGGAGCTAGGAGATATCGTCTTTTTAATTCGTCATAACATACTAGAAAATGAGGCTGAATTTATGACGAATTTTGACTCTTTTTGGACGAAAAAGAGGTGAATTTGGGGAAGAAAAATATGAAGGATGAGGTATTTATAATGGTGGAGACTACTTAATTGAATACGACTAGGATTGGCTAATTTGAATATGAATAGGATCAGTTTAAATAAGGATAGGATATGCATGAAGTTGCTTTCCTAGTAGGCTCAGGATTTGAATTAATTTAAAAATAGAGTTTAAGTTTATATCAATAATTTATAATCTTAAATAGAATTAAAAATAATACAAATAATTTATATATAATCTTATTAATATCTATTAACACTTAAATTAGCATCTATCTAATATTAAGACTATATATAACCAAATAAATCCTAATTAATTTCAAAAATCTAAATAAATTTCTTAAAATTCTAAATAAATTATAGAAAAAATATAATTAAATATTTTAACCTAAAATAAATATTTGGTAGGAATAACATGCAAGTATGGTCTTAAAGTAAATCATAGAAGTCCTAGAAATTTACGTTTCCTATGTTTTAATTACCTAAAAATTCTAGAAAAATCTTCAAAAATCTAAAATAACCTAAAAATAATTCTAAATAAATATTTATATAAGTAAATATATCAAGAAATTTATTTGCTAATTAACTAAGAGAATACTTTAAAGAAATTCAATATCTATAATAAATATAATAATATAAAATATACACAAAATATCTATTTTGGGTGAGGGGTTTACACTTCACTAGTGCGGATGATATACAGTATCCGTGGTGGCCAGCCTTTACTCCCAGCTAACTTAGGGTGGTTCGACATGCACGATCTCGAGATACCGTTCTCTCCCAATGCTCTATAAATTAAGTTACCTAGTTAACCCTAGGTGATTTAGAATCTCATGTCGTGGTCACATGAACATTCATTCCTAAATGTCATACTTTAAGTATGGGCACTCTTGATACGAATCCACATTGTCTCTCAAAGTTAAATCTGGATTCACCCAAGTGTGATGCAACAATCAATACTATCTAGCTACGACTAAAGTCACTGTCCAACTACCAGATCCCTGCAAGAAAATAATTATATATATCTCGTAGCAAGTGTATGTGGCATGGCGTCTCACTATAAATGGAGTAGCACTCTTGGTGCGATCAAGTGTATCAGCACATATACAATAGTCAGGACAGAAACGAGTTATAGTATCAAGGTTATGGACAAGTTATCAAGTGGCAATGTATTCAGGATAGGACAAGCAAATAATGGTCACAATAATTTGTCACTTTATTATCGATGGATAAAATAAGAGTTGTGCGAGATACCCTCGAGATCAGATTCACAATCCTTAAACCAAACAAGGACCGGGATTGCAGACCCTCCCTCGAGTTGAGCTACGCCCCTTATTCTGTCCAACGTATAATAAGGTGATCCAGGAAATGTAGCATAATCAGCAAGTAAGTACATGTAGGGTCATATCTACAAGCTCATGCCAGGTGCTAAGTCATTTAGCACGTGGTCACATCTAGGTCAAATAATCCATTTCTAAGTTAACACATAGCATCACAATCATTTAATCAAACGGAAATATTAAACCAAACATGTGTTAAAGTGGACACATGGAAACAACTGACGCATGAGTCAGTTGGCTGCCTGACCAAACGGGCCGCATGAACCAACAGACCGCATGAGTTCAATATCGCATGAGGTCAAGGCCGCATGAGCAGAGTCAAGTCCACTCTTCAGAAAACGTGTGATGTGACAAATAACAAATGCAAGTCAAGTCAAGTCAGAAAAGTGGCTGATGTGACATGTGATAAAAGTGACAGAAGAAAAGACAAAAGTTGGAAAAGTCGTGCCGAGTCAGTCAGTAGTTATGCATCCAGAAGAAGAGGGACGCATAACTCCTGGTCGCATGGTCGACTAGGCCGCATGCTCCTCTGGGCCTCATGCACACTTGGTCGCATAAAAACTTTTGGGACTTAGAGAAAATTTTATTCATTCAAGTTTCAAGCATTTGGCCAAGGGGCGCATATTTCATGCGTCCAACAAGATGGCCGCATGAAATCTCTTGGACGAGATATCCAGGCTGCATGCAATCTGCTGGGCGCATGGAGCTCCTTCTTCCCAATCCAGCAAGTTTGGCCACGAAAAAGCTCTGAAACCCAAACCTTGTTTCTTCCACAGAAACCTCAAACGAAGTCCAAATCCAGCAAAGTAAAGTTCTAAACTACTCAAAATCAAGTGCTCATCAACATAGAATAATAAGTTTTCGAAAATGTTAATTTTTAAGAGATCAAAACCCAAGAACACTCAAGAACACAAAAAAAATTCTAAAACTTAGATCTACACTAATCCATCCACCAAATCCAAAAATACCAAGTTCTAAATGCATAGGGAATCATATAAGGAACATAATGGAACAATAATATAAAGGGTTTTTTTTCCATTTATTGCAAGATGTACTTACCTATGGAGGGGGAGAAAAACCTAAGAAAGAAAATGGAAGAGAAAAAAAATTAGAGGAGAGAGTGAAGTTGGGCTATATATGGAGGATTTGAGGTTTGGACCATGGGTTCAACTCATAATAAAACCAAACCAAACAAATAAACCAAGAGCCAAGTGAACCAAAGAATAAGTCTAGTCTCTCTATAACATATAACTACGCTAGAAAGAAAATAATTACGCCCCAAATACGTATATTGGGAACGGAGAGTGACAATAATTGCGCGTCCCGGCCGGTTTCGGGCCGATCTTGTGATCACAATGACCATATTATTTTTTCTTCCAACTTCTCTGAACCAATGTAACGCTTGTTCGTCTGATTCAAAGCAAATATCGCTCGAGAATAAATTGGCTACATCAATGGCAATTGGAGGAGATACTACAATATCGGAAGATGATAACTCCTACAATAGAAATTAAAATTAATAAAACTGCATAAAATTGAACAAAAATATGACTGCAGAGAATTTTGACAGTCCTAAATTTAACTAGGACTGCAGGACATGTGACATTCCGATTGTTACTAAGGATTGTAACATTTACTGACAGTCCTAATTAAAAGTTGGACTATTTGTTTGTTGACTGTCCTACTTATTTATAGGACTGTCACAGTCCTACAACGAAAAATCCAAAATTAATTTGTCAAATTCTTTACCAAGAGTGCTTCGGAATGACCGATGAGTTCTTTGTGCGTAGCAGAAAGAAAATTTAGTATATTAGATGACCTGATTTCTCCGAGATGCATTTCTCCTGCATTAAACACATATAATTCAATATTTATATATGGACCTAATGTTTGAAAAACCTAAATAGTTTATCGATGACATACCAAATAACATTTGAATATTGTAACTGTTTTGTAGTGGGACTAGGATTTGGACCACCAATCTACACTTTAGGGTTTAGGGTTTTAAGAATTGAGAGAAATTATGTTTTGAAAGAAGAAACAACATAGGAAGAAGAGAGCATGGGGAGAAGAGAGCAGAATGATAAATAAAAACTCATTAGCTTTTATACCAAATTTTGGACTACCCTCAAGTAATGAAATTGAATAGCAAATTTGTAAATATATTAAAAAAAAATTGGCCCGTCCTAAATAAAAAACATAATGTCTTTAGAAATTGCTAAAATAAAACAGAGGCTACGTTTTGATTCTTCTAATTAATAAAAAGAGAAAGAGAGAGAGAGAGAGAGAAGTTTATTAAGAAAGTAGGAAGACCTTAAATTTTCAACTTTCTCACCTCTCCCTCAACCTCCCCTTAGTCGAAAATTTTGGGGCATTAGTACTAAATATTTTTTGTTTATTTTATTCAGCCAAAAAAAAAAAATTTGAAAAAGCTCCTGAAAAGAACATTTTGTATAAAATATATTATTTTATTATTCTTATTTCTCTGTTTCAGTAAATAAATTTTAAAATGTCTATAATAAAGAAGTTTTTGTTCGATTAATAATTTTAAGTATGTAGAAAACCAAAACGTTCTTAATAACGAAAGCGGGACCCATAATCAAATAGTGTGCATAAGAAGAGGGAAATGAGTATACGGTGTTCATCTAGAATCAATCACCCTTGCAGGCATCATACTTAAACTGAAAACTAGGATTAAGTTATATTTTTGTTTATTTGGGCGACATTTTTTTCCGAGCATTCATGAATGACGGCATGAGCTTCAATTGCGCAACGGATTTTTTCGTATAAAGTAATAAATTTATATAAAATTATAGGAAAAGAAAAATGTTTGATAAAATTGTGTGGAGGAGGAGGATCCGCCAACTCAGTTGGCGGGGTGCAGTGGTCGAGAGTCGCTCGCCAACTGAGTTGGCGGGACGCACTCATCGAGAGACCGCTCGCCAACTCAGTTGGCGAGTGATGCTGAGTTGGCGGGACAGTGACTGTTGCACTCTGCTCGCCAACTCAGTTGGCGAGTAAGGATCCGTTCCCACACCCAACCGTTGCACAACGGCTATTACATTCAACACTCTTCCTCTATATATTTTCTATCTCAACCAAATCATCTCACACTAACTCTATTTTCTCTCTTTCCGTTAGCAAAGTCTCCAACACTCTCTCTGTCTATCTGCCACTAGCAAAGCTTCAGTCAAAGTTTTGCCTGCAACTAAAGTTCATTTGAGTTTTCTGTAGCAAAAGTTCTCAACCGTCATGGATCGTAGCGTAAGAATTGTATGCTCGCACGGCGGTAAAGTAAATAGGTTAAATTACGAAGGAGGAGAAAGTATAATTTTTTTAACTTATCCGAATATTAGTTTTGAAAATATACGTAATCATATTATTGAACGTTGTTCTATTCATTATGATTTTATTCTGAAGTCTATATTTTGTTCTAATTATTTTTTGATAGATAGTGAAGATGCATGAAATTATATTCTTGAGATTAATTCACAATCACGGTATATAAAAATATATGTTATTACAAATATTACAATCATACAATGTTACAAATTATCTACTCATCCTCGTCCTCGTCTTGTTGAGTTTGGGTAGGCAGCGATGCTGATGGAGTCAAAAAAAATTGTGTGAATATCTGGTAGCTTTCATCTCCAGCAGTCTGGTAACTCGGACCCGCTCCAGCATACTGGTAACTCGGGCCCGCACCAGCATACTGGTCACTCGGGCCCGCTCCAGCATACTGGTAACTCGAGCTCCCTCCAGCATACTGGTCACTCGGGACCGCTCCAGCATACTGGTCACTCGGGCCCGCTCCAGCATAATGGTCCTCTGCAGTATCCCTCCGGCGACGACGAGAGTGTCTCCGTCGTACTAAGCCGGTCGGATAGTCCGGTGGAAGACGGGATTGTACTGGAGGCATTTTCGGTTCCCGTCCAATACCCAGATGCTCAACACGAATCACAAGTTCCTCCATAAGACGAAAAGTCACAACTTCCTCCATATAAGGTCGTTGTAAATATTGTCGGTATACACCACTCTGAAATTTGAAACTTGTACATTAATATATTTATCATATCTATGTATATGTATTTTTGAAAGTATAATGAAGTCATACCAAATCATGCATTCCATCGGCAAAAGCACGCAGAGTAGAATCGTCTACGAATCTGCTCTTGAACCTTTGCTCCTCATAGTGGTACACTCGGTTGCTCATAAGAGGGCATCCCCACCATTGCCTATAGTCCAGGCTACCCATGTCTGCAAAATATAAACAAAATTTTAGCAAACTATTTACACTAAATCAATATGAATAATGAGTAACTTATAACTTACATTCCTCAGCAGAATTTAGTCTGGGAGACATGTCCCTCAAATTATAATTCTCGAACCGATTATTCCAGTCAGCAACGAGACCAAGAATTCGTTATAATACATTTGATGCCTCATAACCGACTATCGGTGGATCATCGAGAATTATTGGACTCATTTCGAATTGTCGAAGAACACGGTCTGTCGGATGGTACATGGTGAACCGATCATATATAATATGAGATCTGTATAAAGTAAATACATATGATGTCCTCTTGATTTCTGGAACATCAGGTTCAAGTGAGTAAGGTAACCAAGTAACCTGTTTAAAGATATTGTATCAATTAGATGTGACGTTTATCTACGATCAAAACTTAAATGATTTGAGATATTTATTGTATATTTAAAAATTACCTCATGATACTGCAGTGTATCAAATTGGCTACGATAAAGTGATACACTCCTGTATTGGTAGTGTTGATAATCCACTACATCTATAGGCCAGCGCATAGCAACTGAAAATACTCCAACATCACTGAGAAAGCTGGTAACAGGCCTACCAATATAGAAGTGCTCGTAGGACCAGAACTATAAAACAAAAATATGACATTAGTACAAACAAAATTTGCATATAAAATTACTCTAACTTTTTAAGGTCTTTCATTCGTACCTGAATCAGTGAAATACATCCACAAATACTCTTGCGATTTGATCTCACAAATTCTGTCAGATTGGCGTATAAAAAGGCAAGAGTAGCAGCTCCCCATGCATGCTCAGTAGGTTTTGTCAAATCAACCAAGAATGGTAAAAGCTGCACATTTACCATATTTTTCGATGCATCGAAAAATAGAATTGCACCACATAAACAGAGCAGATACGCTCTAGTGCAACAAATGACCTTGATATATTAAGTGTTATATAGAATTGCACCACTAAATTAAGTCATAAACAAATTTACTAATAAAAATACATACCCGTATTTCATCTACATCAACCACCCCGTCAATAGTGTGATGTAGGTCCATGAAGTTGCCACGGAGCCATGTAAACTTCACAAAATTGCCGTCTTTTATACCTGATGGAGGGCTAACACTGAGATACCTCCTGATCAGATCAGATCCCTTTAAGTGCGGATCAAAATATATAGCGTTACCTTTAATAGGTAACCCTAGTATATTTGCCACATCAAAAAGGGTGATCGTCATCTCGCCGAATGGGAGTTGGAAAGTGTTGCGTTCGGGCCACCAACGCTCCGGAAGACTTACAAGTAAATGAAGATTCTGGATTAAATATCTAACACGATCTATATAGTGGAATTCAAAGGATTCCACCAAAGCCTTTTGGACCGAATTTAGCTCCCACGTACGATAATTTCTTTCGGTCCGCCAATGTACATGGATCCGGGTTCGTAAACCAAGATCATGGTCGTATAACTATAAAAAAAATATATACATTATATTTTGTGTGTAAATTACTAAAGTTGAAAACTTGTAATTTCAAAAATTAGCTCGCTAGTAAATATCTGACTAGAAATGTGGTCTTCACGTTGCTTAATAATAAGCTGGGTAGTCGGTCCGCCAGGAATACGACCGTCATTGTGGGTAGCCATCTCCAAAAATATTTATTATAAGATGTGAGTAGGAGGAGGAGGAGGAAGAGGATTGTTGTGATTAAGGAGGAGGAAGAGGATTGCTGTGAAAACATGAGGAGGAGGAGGAGGAGGAGGAGAAGAATGTGTTGTGAGGAGCTTGTCTTGGTAGTGGGGGGTGTTTATAGGGAGGGAAGGGGAGGGGATGGAAGAAAGTTGAGGGGATGGGGGGGTCTCCGAGGGAAGGGGAGCGGTCGTGGGTGGGTGATCTCCGAGGAAAGAGAGGCGTCAGGGAGGGAAGAGAGCGGCCCGCCAACTGAGTTGGCGAGCGGTCTCTCGTAGACTGCGCCCCGCCAACTCAGTTGGCGAGCAGTCTCTCGTGGACTGCGCCCCGCCAACTGAGTTGGTGAGCGGCCTTTCGATGAGTGCGTCCCGCCAACTCAGTTGGCGAGTAGTCCTCCTCTCTGCAAAATTCTCAAAAAAAAAAAATTTTTATTAAGTTTATATAATTTTATTACTTTATACGAAAAAAATCGATTGTGCAAATAAAAATGAGTCAAATATAAATTCAATCAGTTGATATTTTCAAGCAAAACTACAAGACGTCAACAGAGTTGACGGAGTTGACGGCTTCTATAGGGATGATGCGACACCAACTGAGTTGGGGATACATGATTTTGCTTCAAAACGTTGACTTTTTATTCCTCTGTTGGTGAGTAAATATGTAAGAAAAATAAAATCTTGTTCTACTTTCTCTTATCTGTATGGAGTTTTCTAATTTTTATTTCATAATCCTCAGGTTAGAGATAGATGCTATACCCGTCAATGAGTTACAGCGAAATACAATGTCAGTGAGTTTCATCTGAATGCAATGTTAGTGAGATGGGTAATATATTGGCTGCAACCGACGGTCTTAGTTGAGAGTGCATTGAATTTGTAATCGTACTCGGAGAGACTCCCATCCATTCAAAATCAAATTTATGAACTACTAAAAGTGGAAAAAAAATATGTATCATAAAGAATCATAAATATCATCTCCAACTTATCAACTAAGCTGAAAGTGGAAAGAAATATAATATGAGTATACCTAATTCAGAGACATAAATTTTTGAGCAATTTATGAAGACTGAAAACATGTCTTACTGAGTTGTCAAGAATTAATGTCTCGTTTGTTTTGCGGGTAGCACGGGAAGCAAAGGAAACATTTTTTGAAAAATAATATTTTTATTTATTTATTTTTGGTGTTTGAAAATACCAACAAAATTGAGAGGAAAAGTCAATAATTATAGTCATGATTTTGTTCACAGATTTAAGAAATCGGAAAAGAAAAACATTGTATTCATCCGCAAGCAATCAATTGTACTTTCACTCTTTCAATTTTTTCAAAAATAAATAAAAATATCACAAAAAACATTAAGATAAATAAAATTAATGATGTTTCTTTATTTTTACTATTTTTTTTCTACAATTGCCAAATCCTTCGCAGATGACCCTTCCCAACGGTCATATTATAATTTTTAAATATACAAATTGTATTATCTAAACATATATCCAAAGGTCTATAAACATATAGAAAATTTATTGTAGCGAAATAAATTTATATTAAATTCATGCAAACGAAACAAGTTTGTAAAATTTTAAAATACAGACAGAGTCCGCCAATAGTGTTGGCGAAAAACACAACAGATGTACACGTAGGCACGAAAAAATTTAAAAAAATTAAAGTGGATCCCACAAGCTAATTTTCGTCAACACTGTTGGCTGAAATTGGGGGAGTGCCAATTTCAGCCAACTTTGTTGGTGGAAATTGGGTGTGGGGACCCACGGTTCGGTTGGGTTGGTTTGATTGGTTTGGTTTGTTTGGTTGGTTTAGTTTGTTTTATTAGTTTATTTTAATTAGTTATGTTTTGATTTTATTTATTTATTTAGTTTAGTTTTGTAATTAGATTTTAAAAAAATTATTTTAAAGAAATAAAATTAAAATTGTAAAGAAATATTTAGAAATATTTTTTTCGGAAATTTGCATCCAGAGCATCAAAATTTGTATAAATTTCATCTAAAGCATCAAAATTTTAAAAAATTACGAAAAAAGCATCAAAACGTCCTTTGGACGTTTATATTTTTAATATTATATTCCTATCGTTAAATTTTTTGCCGTTAACAGACGTTAAAAAAAAATAATAAAAATCTGCCGTAAGAATATTACGTCTGCCGTCGAGCAGACTTCGAGCGGCCATAACTATTTATTTTGAAATCGTTTTTTTGTTAAACAATAAGTCGATTTGTATGTTTTCGACGAGAGTAACACAAATCGTGTAGAAAAAAATTTTATCCGAAGCAAGACGCACATGTTACAGGCAAAAATATAAAATTTAAAACTTTAAAGTATCATAACTTTTGACTGAGAGATCGAAACAAGGTCAAGTTTGTGCCAAAATGACCGTATAGAAAAGTACTACGGGATAAACCGTTTCACTGTTTGACGGACTTCTCAAATTTTTAGAATCGCAAAAAAATGATGTTTCGAACCTCCAAATTTTACTTTCGGTCATTTTATTTTCGAATATTTAAAATTTACGGTAGCAAAATTAATTTATATGGGATGTGGGGGCCCATGGATTTAAAATGATGTTTCGACCGCCCCAAAAAAATTAGAAAAATATTTAACAAGAAAAAATTTAAATTAATTGTTTTATGTCCACTATCAAAAAAACTAATAAAACAAGTAAAAAAACAAAAATAAAACTAAATAAATTTAAATTAATTGTTTTCGTTAAAATAATTTTTCTTAAATCTAATTACCAAACAAAACTAAATAAATAAAACCAAAACATAATTAATTAAACAAACTAATAAAACAAACCAAGCCAACCAAAACAAACCAATCAAACCAAACAAAACCATCCAACCGAACCCGTGGGCCCCCAGACCCAATTTCCACCAACTGTGTTGGCTAAAATTAGCCCCCCACCAATTTCAGCCAACAGTGTTGGCGAAAATTGGCTTGTGGGGTCCACTTTTATTTATTTTTTATTCTTTTCCTGCCTACGTGTTCGTCTTTTTTGTTTTCCGCCAACACTGTTGACGGACTCTGTCTCTATTTCAAAATTATCCAAACTTGTTTCGTTTGCATAAATTTATTTCGCTACAGTAAATTTTCTGATAAACATATCTATAATAAATTTTAATTTGTGTGTGTCATTTTGGAGGTATATGTATTGGAGTTGGCTGTGAACGTGGCGAAGGACAATAATAAGACGAGGATCATCCCCCGGCTCGTGTTGCTGGCTGTAAGAAACGATGAGGAGCTCGGGAAGCTGCTGGCGGGAGTGACCATTCAAATGGTCAACTCCTATGGTCATTCTTTCTTTATGTAGATCGTGATGTTTTAATTAGGGCTAAAAAATTGATTCAAACGTTTCGTGTTCTACTCGCGTTCGGCTCGGTCCAAGTTTGATTCAAAGCTCATTCATGGGCTGATCGGTACCGAGCTCGATTTTTTTTTTTCCTGTTCGAAGTGGTGTTCGAACCGAGTTTGACCATAGGTTGTTTGACTCGACCTCGTTCGATAGTTTTGTCGAACTGAGTTCGAACACACTTTGTTTGAGCTCGTTCTGATATGTGTTAATGATAGTTGTTAATATAAGAAACTAATAAAAAACATATAATGCTTACGTACTTTAGAAAGAATTTGGATTAATATGCGAATTTTAAGGTTGTGATATTTTAAACGCGTCCCGTATGAATAATTGAAAAATTCGGCAAAAAAATCTTGGCTGGCAGTGTAATCTATTTAACTAATCCGAATTAAATCTAATCCGGATGTTTCTCGTTTGACGAATATTAGGCCGAATTTTTAAACGTATTTTACTTGTACTGTGTCGATTTATACTACTTTCGTCATCCCAAATTTTTTTCGTATACTGCGCCGATTTATACTCAGTATTCTCGCAATCTAAACTTTTCTCTTTTAAGACTTAGGTTTATCGAATACGTAAATATTGTTATTTAAAATGCTGGAAAATGGAGCGAGATGTTTGTAGGATTATTTTGATCAATGATATAATTATTTGCTTCAATATATGTTGATTTAGCCAACTTGTTTTATGCAGTAACTTAGATAAAGTTGTTTTATTAGCAACGAAAAATGTTATGTTGTTAAAAAGTTCGTTGCATGCGTACTGCTGATTAGTGTTTTAAAAAGTCTGTATGGTAACCGCAGAAGAATCAAGAATTTATATCAGATTTTCGGACCGATTTTTTAAACACTGATGCTGATGTCGTTTCAGTCCGTATGGTTATCACATAAGAACCAACAACGCCTATCTCAGTCCCATCCTCCTGAGATCAAGATTTTGTTTTTGCCTAATCTTCAGAAAAAGAAATAAAAATAAAAAAGTCCCTCTCGCACTGTAATGACTATTCCAATGAAAAAAGTCCAACTCATCGTACTGTTTGACATTTCCATTATTATTTTTTCAATGGAAATGCCCAATAGACGACTTATTGCGTGCGATTGGAATAAATTCAAGGCTAAAAAACATATATATATATATATATATATATATATATGCTCATTTGTTTGTCCAATAGCATCATTGTCATCTAAGCACGCAAAAGAGTATAATCTAAATAAGGTTTGATTGTTACAAATACATAATAGTTTTAAATACAGATCTTTACAAATAGACTCGAATCAAATTCTTATATGTAGTTACCCAAACAACTAAAGGGAAGATTAAATGGAAGAGAAATGAATCAATCGCCTGTAGAGTAATCTGCCAATTAAGAACTCAATCGAAATAAATTTAAATTACAGTAAATAAATCGGCTGTGGTAAATAGTAACATGATCTTCCTTGTTCTACTGAACAGCAACATCCTTGGCCGTCGCCAAATCCACCTTGGGAGGACCGGACTGACGCCTTCCCGAAGCCGGAGACATGGGAAAAGAGAGACGCTTCTTGGCAGAGCCGACGGAGACCTTGTCGAAGTTCTCAATTGCGTCGTTCAATGGGCTCTGGAACCGGGACCTTGCTCTCGCGGACTGTGTAGGTGCCATGTAGCTGGGAACAACGGGAGAGCCTGCCATGCTCCCGTCATCCCCCACGGACGAGCCTGCTATGCTGTGCCTCCTGGTGATCCGCTCCGAGAACGTGCTGACCATGCTCCTCGTTTCATCGTCCGGAGGGGCGGCCAACCCCATCCTCGGGCTTGCTGATTCTGTTTTTGCAGACGCTATCGGAGGAGGCTTGGATCGGGGAGTTGAAGGTGAGTTGCGGCTTGGAGTGCGAAGTGGCTTTTGGGTTGCGGGCGACGAAGCCTTGTCGAGGATGCTGCTGTCCCGACGAGCGTAGGATTTCGTTATCTCCCCACCCCCATTCACACTGACAGCAGCACTTTTTACGGAGGCACGGTCGCTGTTCGGATCCTTGTCTGCCGTGCTCCGGCTTTCCCAGGGCCTTGCTGCCATCCAGCGCTCCAACCAGCTCCAACCCCACTGCGGGTTGTTGGGGTCCATAAACATTGGGTTTGCTGACCTTGACGAGTTCTTCCCCTGATTTTAGGACAATTATAAGGGATTCAAAAACATTCAAATAGATCTGAAGTACAAATCTTTGATACAGATCATACCACACTATAAATCTAAGGGTTATTTACATTAATCTCTCCTATATTTTCGGTTTATTAAACGGTCCTTCCTTACATTGAAAATAATTACACGGACCTTCCCCTGTTTTATGTTGTAAGGGTCGTTAGTGTAATAACCCTTACTTTACGTAAAACATAAAACATAGGAAGAGGTCCACGTGTAATAAACATAAAACATAGAAGATGTTAGTGTAATTATTTTCAAAATAAGGAAGGTCTGTTTAATAAACCAAAATCATAGGGGAGGTTAGTTAAAATAACCCTAAATCTAAAGACCAATGGCAATACCAAAGAAACTAGGTATATGAAATGCCATTGCTTGGAGATTTTATTGCAACCATATAAGCCGAGATTTTATTGCAACCATATAAGCCGATGAATAGCAGCAATAAACTCTGTTACACAGACATGAGTACACACTAAATGGACACAGTGACACGGACATAACACCATTTTGGTAGGTCCTAGTTTTTTTCTTGGAGTGCCACATCGTGTCAAATACATGTGTCCTGCATGGATGGGCACGACAATCATTTTTTTGGAGTGAAATCAAAGAAACAAGAGTAAAATGCATGAATGAAAGCACAAGAGAGATTTACAGGTCTTCAAGGAATAACCAACAGCTATACTGCAGAGTACCTGATGGGTAAATGCGTAAGCCAGCGCTCTTTCTCGTCTAACAGCAGCCTCTTGTTTGCTCAACAGACTTGCTTCGATTTGTTCTTTGGATTGCACACTGTCATCCCACTGATCTCCCATCTATTAGCAAGTGAAGATCGGTAAGTTCAATCATCAGCAAAACTGTAAGTTGTTATATAGGAACAACAGAGTTACAAATAAAGAAGCCCTTGTTGGAGCTAAATTGAGGAGGAAAGGAAAGAATCTCCATGGCAGTATATGGAATTATGAAATAAAAAATGGAATCAGGTTTTGTCAATTAACGGCAATGCTACACAAACAAATGCTGATCAATTCTGTATCAAACATTGTGGAGAAGAAATGGTCCTTCCATTGGAGACCTTGATTCTCCTCCACTTGATAGTATGGGGATGAATGCTCGAGTGCAAGAACACATGCCTCTGCACTCAAATTTCCATCTCATTTAAGAATGCTTTTGGCGTTCACAATTTCGCTGCAATACAATTATTAGTACCTAGGTTACGCTTGCATCATAATTTTCGTGGACCCAGTGCAAAGCCTGACATCATATCTACTTATATAGCTTCTATAAGTTTCTATTTCAATATCCCGCAGGTAAACTGGATCATTTTACACATGCATTTACTTGTTTGTACATAGTATGTTTCAGAATTGTTGTGGCTTTGAATGTATCCTTTCATCCTTGTTCTTATTTCACTTTCAATACATGTGCATATTAAACAAATCAAATCAGAATGAGAAAGCATGCATTATACATTTTTTTTTTTTTTGCATCAATGTACACTCAAGTCATAGTTTATCGTATCCGATATGATATGACCGATACTCGATATGGTTTGGCATGTCCCGATCTGATACCGACCACTACCGATACTGATATTGGAGGTCTCTTTTTTAGAAGAAAAATTGATTGAAAAAAATTGAATAAAAAGTAGTGTTTACAACAATTATTCACTACTGTTACAATGTATCGATATGATCCCTTATTGATATATTGTAACCATTACCATTTGTAGAAGTTGTATAACTACAAATTCACAACATTCATCCATATTAATATTTTTCCATTTAAAACTAACGAGAATCATCATATAATATATAAAATTATGTTTAAATGTATCAACTATTTTTTTCTAGCTTTTTGGAAGATCTTTTTATCAATTTTGTCTTTATGAAACGAATAATCCGATACTCTTTTCCAAAACCGCCGAAATCAATATTCATAGGAAGGGGCCAAAACGGATCCAAACATGGTTCCCACAAGTTAACCAATGATCTCCAGGTCAGACGGTTAAAAAAAAAAAGACAACTAATATAAACATGCACAACTCTTTTAAACTAGATAAAGCCATTAGCTAATCCAAAAAATGCCTAAGATGAGATCGATGCTATTTAGTAAAGAAACTTAGTCAAATTTGAGTGGGAACCTGCTTGTTCAATGTAAACAAACTAGAGCCAAGTAGCACTCGAGCTGCTCAATTACTTGTCAAGTCAAGCTTAGATATATGCTTAGCAAGAATCAATAAGCTCATGCATGCAGAGTTTCACCTGGGCAAAGCATTTCGAACAAAAAGTCAAGGTGAGTTGGCTCAGCTCATTTACACTCTTAGTAAGGCACTCCCAAACCAACGATTAACTTGGACATGCTACATATCAACTCATAAAGGGCTGACATTAAGAAGTGCTCACAACGCAAGTACTCATTGCTATATGGATCCTCTTTTAGCTTTAACAGATAATTCTTCAATATTATGGTATCCATAATGGCATCTTTACACACTAGATAACTAGACTATAACTTGTAATCTAACTTTAGTAATGTTTGTTAAACCATACCATTCACTCAAGTCCTAAAAGCATTTACACTTCATGATCACGCCTCTTACTATCTTTTGGAAACTTGAATACGTGTTCATCATTTTAGAGCATTCACAGTGGATCAATGCTACATTTTGACTTTAAGTTAAATTTTATAGTACTTGAAGGCTGCAGTGGACACTTGTGCATACTTGAAAATTGTTAGAAAGCTACGAGATACTCCAGATTTGGAACGTGTCCTAACTCCTCTATATTAATTGATGGGCCCACCAAAAGTAACCAAACAGGAAAAAAAATTAAAGAGGAAAAATATTACCAAATAGAAAAGAAAAATAAAGAGAAAAAATAGGAAGAAAAAAGAGGAGATCAATTTGGAGTGTTTATTTAGAATATACCATTGTGTATCAATATCATGGGGACACTCCAAAAGTAATAATTTACACAATTTTTAATAATTTAGAGTATGTGTTTGGAGTTTTTCCACTGTGGATGCTCTTAGAAACTAGGCTAAGCTACAACAGCGACAGGTAAAGTAGATCTTGTTGGTATATTAGAATATTCTTGGTATATTTGTTGGAATATTAGAATATTCTACATGGGGTTTTAATGGGGTATTAATGTAAAATGAAGGGTTGTAAGGCTATAAATAGCCAAGAGATTAACAATAAAAAATATAACAATTACTCCAAAATATTTTACATGGTATCAGAGCCCAACCCTAGCCACCACCTCCCAAACCCTAGCCGTCACCACTGCCACACCGTCCGCCACAACCGCTGTCGCGCCGCCCCGTACGCCATCACAGCTGCCGCACCGCTTGCCCGCCACCACCGTCGCCGCTCACCCGCCACCACCACCCGAAGCCGCGACTCCCGTGGAGCCTTCTGCCGGGGTTCCTGGCGTTTCCCCCTGGTCGTTCCAGACGTTGACATCGAAGGCCTAGATCTGATGGGGGAGAGACATGATCGGGTCTAGGAGAGGACGAAGAGGGCGAACGTGAATCGTGGGACGGGTGTGAGGTGATCGGAGAAGAGAAGGATCGATGGAGGAGATCATCAAGAAGTTGGACTCTACGAATGTCGCAACGTTGATGAAACTGTCGGCTGGTGAGAGTGCGACACGAACATTGGCGAAGTTGGAGCTTCTATCCATTGATTTGAAGCTTGATGGACCGGCACCTAATTGAGTTGGTCACGACGGGTGAGGAGAACCCTCGCAGGAAAGAACCTGGAGGGTTTCTTGTCAGGAGAGAAGACAGAGCCGGATGAGGGCTCGGCAGGACGTGACAAGTGGAAGTCCACTCATATGATGGTATACATTTGGCTCATCAATTCTTTAGTCCAGTCGATCGCCGCCACAGTGGATGGCCTTGAGATGGTGAAAGACGTGTTGGAGAAGTTGAGGAGAACCTACGATGGTGTAGGGAATAACTTGATGGTTTTCCAAATCAAGGGGAGATCGACGACACCGTACAGGGAGAAGACGATACAGGAGTATGCTACGGAGTTGGAGCGTCTATGGTTGGATTATGATCACTTCTCAGATCGGGTGAGCTGCGAGGACCCGAAGTATAATGAGAGACATGTATGTCTGCAAGAGAGGACGATGAAGTTTCTTAAGGGGCTGGCCGCAGTGTTTGCTCAGAGGACAACACTACTTCTAGTCCAACCGAAGATTCCTACACTTGAGGAGGCTATCTCGGCCATGATCCAGGACGAGACTTGTATCAAGCTACAGGCAGGGACATGTGGTCCTCCTGAAATGAAGACAGTACTGGCGGTTGCCAATTCAGGCGGCACAGGACCTAAGGAAGACCCCCGACAGTGTAACAATTGCGGGGAGGTGGGCCATCTGAGGTATGCTTGCACCAAACCACCCAAGGAAGATTCAGGTGGCAGACGTGGATAGTTTGGAGGACGTGGCCGTGGCTGTGGTCGTGGGGGTCGACGGGATGGTCGAGGAGGTTATCGGGCGAACCTGCTGTTAGCAGAAGGCGAGGAGGGAGCTAATGGTGCCTATACTGAGGAGGATCAGGCACTACTGGGCATGCTGGAAATACTCATGAGAAAGCAGAGAGCGTCAAGCGATGGAGACAGGAGGAGTAGGACTGAGGAGGCGTCCACCTCAGTCTTCGCCAGAGGCAACGCTGCCATATATGCCCATCCATCAGAGGGTACTGATGACACTCGCCCTTGCATCTATGTCTTCCCTTAGATCGTCGGACTGGATTGTCGATTCGGGTGCGTCTCAACACGTGACATGGAATGCTAGTGAGTTCTCTTCCTACACTCACCTAGCATCTACAGATAGTATTCAAACATCCGATGGTACTTTCCAGCCAGTGGTCGGCAAGAGTACTGTCGATTGTACAGGTTCAGTAAGATTATCCAATGTTTTATATGCTCCTTTTCCACTCAGTATTTTATCCATTAGTTCTATAATTCTCAAACTAAAATGCATTGTCTCTTTTGATATTCCTAAGGTGATCTTCCAAGAGAAGGAGACGAGACGAACACTTGAGACTGGCACTTGGCATGATGGACTGTGGTACCTGGATCGGGAAGGACTGGATTCAGCATTGATGTCTGTGGTAGAAAGGGCAGGAATGGGAGGACCAAAGATGAGTGCCGATGATACACTGATACTCCATCACAGGCGGTTGGGGCACTCATCTTTTGGTATTTTGATTAGGTTGTATCCATTTATTTATGAGAAGGCAAGGAGAAACTAGTATATGATACATGTGATTTAGGAAAACTTACTAGGAGCACATATCTTGGTGCGGGCCATAGGAGCTCTTCTGTTTTTGATATTATATATTTTAATGACTGGGGACCGTGCGCCACAACCACTATGAATGGTTACAAGTATTTCGTCTCTTTTATTGATTGTTCCTCTCGTGTCACCTGGCTGTATTTGATGAAGAATAAGAGTGAGGTCTTTGCCTGTTTCCGGGACTTTCATAAACATGTCCAGACTCAGTACAGAGCAGTGGTGAAGGTACTAAGGTCTGACAATGGAACATAGTATATCAACAAAGCACTTGAGTAATACCTGTCAGCCCAAGGAATACAGCATCAAACCACCTATGCATACACACCAGCACAGAATGGAGTGGCAGAAAAAAAGAACAGACACCTTCTGGAGGTGACAAGGAGCATGATGATCACCATGAATGTCCCACAGAGTTTGTGGGGACATGCAGTGTTGACAGCAACTCGATTGATCAACACGATGCCCTCGAAGGTACTGGGATGAAAGTCTCCATATAAGAAGTTAAGTTTAGAGATAGAGAGGAGAAAGAGAAGTAGGGGAAGAGAGAATATGAGAAAGGAGATTGCAAGGGCCTTCAACCCTAGGTTGCATCTCATGTCTATTTATATTGATATGCAATACACCCACAATTACTATTATACCCTCATATGATAAATAACAAAATAAAATAACTCTAACACCCTCCCTCAAGCAGGAGCATATAGATCAGACATGCCCAGCTTGCTACATAAATCAGAAAATGGACCGCGAGCAAGTGGTTTGGTGAGGATATCACCTAATTGATCCTCTGACCGAACATAAGGAGTGACAATCTGTTTCTTCAGCAACAAATCACGAACAAAATGACAATCCACCTCGATATGCTTCGTGCGCTCATGAAACACCGGATTACTTGCGATAAACATTGCCGACTGATTATCACAATACATCTCCATCGGAATAGGAATCATAATTCCCATTTCATGAAGAAGAGACTGCACCCACATCATCTCAGAAGTTGTATGAGCCATCGCACGGTACTCGGCCTCTGCACTAGAACGAGCCACAACATTCTGCTTCTTACTACGCCACGTGACAAGATTGCCACCCACAAACGTACAATAGCCAGAAGTAGACCTCCTATCACTGCGACTGCCTGCCCAATCAGCATCACTGAACCCAGTCACCGTAAGCAACTGGGAAGGTTTGTACAACAAACCATTTCCAGGTGCACCCTTCAAGTAGTACAGTCCATCTTTTTCATGTCCCGAACTAATCGTCTTCTTCGTCCTGAGGTCCTGAAAAATACACGAATTGGGAGAAAATGTCACAGAACATTGAAGAGATTTGGTTAACTGGCTCACAGATAACAAATTAAATGGAAAATTAGGCACATGTAATGAATCAAATAATGATAGTGATTGAGTAGGGCGAATGACACCTTTCCCAAGCACAGGACGAGTAGACCCATCAGCCAAGATAATATTATGTTTCATGGAACTACGATTATGAAAGATAGATGTTATACCAGACATGTGAGAGCTTGCTCCTGAGTCGATGACCCAAGAGGTAGATGGTGACTGGGTTGCCACAAAAGCAGGATTGCCTATATGTGTCATGGTTGCAGTAGGTTGGGAGGTGGTACTAGCAAGCGCGTTCAACTTCTGGAGGATCTGTTGAAATGGAGATGAGGTATCGGACGTTGAAGTCTGATTGAAACCCGAAGTATCATCTCTGGGAGCAGAAGTGGTGTCCTGGGACTGCATATTTTCATCATGCACTTGATGTGCATATTCTGGTTTGCCCCATTTGTCCCAACAATAGTCTTCTACATGACCGAGCATTCCACAATAGTTACACTTTCGTGGTTGACCACGGCCACCACCACCACCACCGCGGCCACCACCACCACCACCGCGACCACCACCACGACCATTGTCTCTACCACCACGGCCTCCTCCTCGACCAAAACTACGACCACCATCTCTACCGCCACGTCCAATACCACGTCCACCACCACGACCAACAGCACTAGAAACTAGGGCAGAAGAGTCAGTACTCGGCACCACAGAACTATGTCCCAGAAAGGAACGATTGAGACGGGAGAAAGTATCTGCCACCGTAGGTAACTGCTCTCCAGCAAGGATTTGAGCTTTATAAGGTTCGAGCGCAGGATCCAAGCCGGCTAGGATGAGTGAAACATGAAACTCTTCCTTCTGTCTCCGAGCTTCCTTCAAATCAGTAGTAACAGGATGATATTGAAGCAGTTCCTCCCACAAAGCCTTCTTTGAAGCCAGATATTCATTCACAGGCTTCCCATTTTGCTTTGTATTGAACAATAACTCGTACAACTCATAGATACGGGCAACGTTTCGCTTCTGCGAATAAGATTCTTCCAGAGATGCCCAAATCTGTTTGCTTGATTCACACCACTGAACATTAGCAGCGATATGTGGTTCCATACTATGCCACAACCACGACATAACGTATGCATCTGCACTCATCCAATCTTCATACTCAGGGGACGTTTCAGGCAGGGGTTCTTCGGTCAAAAACTTCAACTTCTTCTTCTCCCTTAACACCACTTTGATAGACTTGGACCAGGCAAGATAGTTCGAACCATTGAGTTTCACCGCTATAATCGACTTTCCCAATTCATCATTATGAATAACAGTAAAAGGAGAACCACCTCCGCTACCACCACCACTATTAATCTCGCTAGAAGATTCGGTCCCCACCATACTTGCAGATGCAACAGAAAGACGAGATCTTTGAAACCCTAGATCTCACAACGATACCAAGTTAAGTTTAGAGATAGAGAGGAGAAAGAGAAGTAGGGGAAGAGAGAATATGAGAAAGGAGATTGCAAGGGCCTTCAACCCTATGTTGCATCTCATGTCTATTTATATTAATATGCAATACACCCACAATTACTATTATACCCTCATATGATAAATAACAAAATAAAATAACTCTAACATAAGATATTGCAAGAAAATAATAGTGGGATACTCCTACTAAAGGTGTTTGACTGCTTATGTTTTGTGAAGGACAACAAACCGTCTATTGGAAAACTTGACCCCAAAGCAGTCAAGTGTGTATTCGTGGGCTATTCGACGACTCAGAAGGGGTACATGTGCTGGAGCCCAGTAGAGAAGTTTGTGAGCATGGATGTTCACTTCAGGGAGTTTGAGCCATACTACCGTCACGAGGGAACCTCATCCATGAGCAACTCACCTGATACTGAGAGTATGAGGCGAGAGAAGGAGATTGTTGAGAGTGTGGTGACCGATTTAGGAGTATGGCATGGAGGAACGTTTGAGGAGGAGTAGGAGAGTGAAGAGGAACAGGGGGAGGCGAAAAGAGGTGTTAGGCCCACGGCTCAGGGGAAATTACTTACCTACAGCAGGAAAGGAAAACAAACTGCAGGACCAGTACCAATAGTGCCATTGTCAAGTCCCTTGCCTGCGTCCGTCTCAACTCCTGAGACACCTACACCACTACCACCAGATTCCCCTTCAGGTGATATCATTCTTCCTACTCCTACACCATTATTAGTACGGAGGACCACTCGCAGCAATGCAAAAAATCCTCCTGATAGATATGGTTGGGACCTTTCTCAATTTGTTTCATATAATAACATATCTTCTTCTCATGGAGCATTCATTGCATCTTTGGATAGTATTACTGTACCTAACAATTGACAGGTTGCCAAGAACGATCCAAAGTGGAAGGTGGCAATACACTAGTTAGGTGCTCTTAAGAAGAATCACACTTGGGAACTGGTAAACTGCCAGAGGGGAAGAGGGCAGTCGGATGCAAGTGGGTCTTTACTGTGAAGCAGAACCCAGATGGAAAAGTATAGCGCTACAAGGCTCGACTGGCGGCAAAAGGATACAGTCAGACGTACGACATTGACTATGATGAGACCTTTGCACCAGTGGCGAAGATGAGCACCGTCAGGACCCTGATTTCTTTGGCAGCGAATGGTGGATGGAAGCTACACCAACTGGAAGCATGCTTTTCTTTATGGGGATATAGTGGAGGAAGTGTACATGTAGATACCACCAGAATTTTGCACCGATAAGACAGTGGGCAAGGTCTGCAGGTTGAAGAAGTCCCTCTATGGACTGAAGCAGTCTCCTCGAGCGTGGTTTGATAGATTCAGGAGGACGATGATAGGGATAGGATATCAGCAGATTAATGCTGATCATACTGTGTTCTTTCGTCGGAGTGGAGGCCACATCACCATGCTTGCGGTGTATGTGGACGATATGATTATCACAGGAGATGATGAGCAGGAGCTTGCCCGACTCAAGGGGAAGCTTGGCAAGGAGTTTGAGGTGAAGGACCTTGGCCTTCTTCGGTACTTCCTTGGGATTGAGATTGCTCGAGAAGCAGAGGGGATTGTTCTTTCTCAGAGGAAGTATGCGCTGGACCTTCTCACAGAGACAAGGATGTTGGGATGCAGACCTGTAGCGACGCTGATCAACTAGGGGTTCAAGCTGTGTGCTGAGACTGGAGAACCAGTTGACCGAGATAGATACCAGAAACTGGTGGACAAGTTGATCTATTTGAGCCACACACGTCCTGATATCTGCTTTGCAATGAGTGTGGTGAGCCGCTACATGCATGACCCAAGGAAGGGTCATATGGACGCAGTGTACCAGATTCTGAGATACTTGAAGGGTGCCCCCGGAAAGGGGTTGATATTCAGGAAGAATGATCACTTGAACATCGATGACTACTGTGACTCTGACTAGGCTAGTTGTACTGATGACATGAGGTCTACCTCGGACTATTGCATATTTATAGGAGGCAACTTGGTCTCTTGAAGGAGTAAGAAGCAGTCGGCGGTGGCCAGATCGATAGCTGAAGCGGAGTACAGAGCTATGGCCTTGGGAGTTGCAGAGCTGCTATGGCTGAAGAGTATGCTGGCAGAGTTAAAACTGGATCAAGGAGCCAAGATGAAGCTGTGGTGTGACAACCAGTCAGCCATCAGTATCGCCAACAATCCAGTGCAACATGACATGACCAAACACATCGAGATCGATAGGTTCTTCATCAAGGAGAAGTTGGACCGTGGACTACTGGAGATAGGTCATGTTCCAACCAAGGAGCAGGTAGCAGACAGTATGACCAAGGGACTTAGCTCTGCAGATATGATTAGAGGATGTGACAAGATGAACTTAGTGAATATCTTTCGCCCATCTTAAGGAGGAGTGTTGGTATATTAGAATATTCTTGCTATATTTGTTGGTATATTAGTATATTTGTTGGGATATTAGAATATTCTACAGGGGATTTTAATGGGGTATTAATGTAAGATGAAGGATTGTAAGGCTATAAATAGCCAAGAGATTATCAATAAAAAATATAACAATTACTCCAAAATATTCTACAGATCTACTCTTGCCCATTTAAATAGAAGGTTAGTTTGAGATGCATATTAGTCTATATGAAAGTTTTACAAATAATCCTAATGTCCAATAACTATAATTATATATCCAGTTAAAGTTTATCCTTCTTCTTTAGCGAAAACATAAAAGTTAAATGTTTCCAATAATATGACAAACAGTAAATGGGAAATATTGGTTTCTTAAATGCTAACAAAATATGCATGTGAGAAAGCACATACCCTCAAACTCTCCAGTTCTTTTTCACGTTTTAGTAGCAGCTGTCGCTGAAGAGCTTGGTTCTCCTCTGACATCCTAATCCTCCTTGAACGGACCTGTGACTGAACTCTGGCCAATGTTTGCATGCAACGCAATGTGGTTGTCGCTTGTCGCCTGATGGAATTGCCATGGATCAGTGACTTCAATCTAACTAGTCCTCTCAAGGCCCGAAGTGCTCTTCTTGCCTTCAAGAAAGAGAGATCTATATTAGAAACTTTTCATTTGGGTTAAGAGCAAGGAAAATTGAGCACTTACCAAATAAACATATGTGATAATTATATCTCAATCATGTTAACTTTTGGCTGTGTGGCATTATCAGGCTATAGGTCCGGAGCAGAATACCACATTTAGAACAAGAAGTGGAGGCATTTATAAAGAGAACTGGTATTTAGAATAAGAAGTGGAGGCATTTATAAAGAGAACTGATATTTAGAATAAGAAGTGGAGGCATTTGTGAAGGGAACTCTTTTCTAGTAATATACATACATTGTTACAGGTTAGGAGAGGTACACTACTTTATATAGGTGAACTTGCTTCTTGTAGTCAACAATGAATACTGTATCTTTAGAGAAAGAAACTGAGGTTACTGCATATGATCTTCATAATTACATAAAATAAAATAAAACTTAAACCAAGGTTCAGTTTATTAGCCAATACCAATACCGATACGTACCGGCCATATCCTATTGGTGTTCCCGATATGAAACTCACCGATACGCATACCAGCCGATACCAAAAGTGTTGCTCTCTTGCAGTTAATTTAGCAAAGAAAAAGTACATGAAAAAGAAAATTATGGTAAAAAAACAATATTGACACTATTTTATCGAGTTGTAGATCATCATGCTAGAGTGTGCCGATAAAATTTCATGATACAATTTAATTATTTCCATTGCCGATCTTGTATGCTATAAATTCACAACATGCATACATATTAATAGTTTTCGATTCAAAATTATCTAATATGGGGTACTTTATTTAGAAGCGAACAAAATAAACAATAATGTCTACTATGGATAAATAATTCAACAATGATGAATACATTCCATTCAAAACTAAAGGAAACAATAGAAAATGTGTAAGATCATATGCCCAAATGTATAAAATATTTTTCTTTAATTCCTTAAAATAAGGTCTTATTATTTTTTGGTCTGAAACCAAGAAACCTGAAACTTCAATCTGGACCGGAACTCCCAAATCTAACAATACCGATACTCGAAGAAGTAAGCTGCTTGCTGCTTAATTAAATTAATTGGTTGCTTAGTTAAAATAGTTGTTTAATTAATCATTGTAGTTAGTTGCCTAATTAAATTATTGTTTATTTATCTGCTTAATTAAATTAGTAACTAAATTAAGTAATTTTTAATTAAAGCCTAATTATTTGTTTAACTATCCCTAACCCTAATTAAATTAGTTGTTTATTTATTTGTTTTATTAAATTAGTTATTTAGTTTAAATTAGTTGTTGAACTAAACCCTAACCCTATATAACCAAAACCCCAACCCTAACCCTAGGGGCGGATTTATATAGAGTCCAAGCCCCCCGTCACGCCATGCTCCCAATATATGGTAAGTCGAGTACGTAACCAGCATCCCAGGCTACGGGCTGTACGAATAAACCCATATTCGTAACCACGATTGTCGCCTGTAATTTCTAGGATAAAGTATAGGGTGATACTAAATCATCAACACGGTAAGAACTAAGTACATTCGCAATATCAACCTTTTTCATTTATATTTCACAAGTCTGAGTTATGTCTTCGAAATATAGTACACAAGCTACTCACTAATTACACAATCACACGTCTCTCCCAGAAAGATTTATAATTATACATGAACACAAAATAAAATTGTTGTTCTACCCGCGACATCCCTTACTCTTCAGACTCGTCCACATTATATAAGGAAAGTATCTCGTCTTCGGCCTGGCCTTCATCTAGTGAACAAAACTAGGTCATCAAAGACATACAAGTCCTCCATTCAAGGAAGGTGAAATAAATAAAATAATATAATACTGAAGATTAAGTACAATGAAAATCTAAATCGAATAAATTTTAAGTACATGATATAATATTGCTCTGATATAACTTCTAAAGTGATCTTAATCTAGTGAAATAATTGTATCCAAACTATTTCTTAAGTCCTAAAATTACTAACACAATCCGAATACAATTTCTTATAGGATAATGCAAAGTTAGAGAACATGTGTTATAACTGTATACGGCATCCTCTATGGTGTCATGAAACCCATTGTCCAAGATGTAGAGGATGGGGCTGAGGTAATCTTTAAAAAAAGGACATAATTTTAGGTCATCTGAGCTCAGTAATCCAATGTGTAACCTCCGTATCCTGAAATTCTTACTTAAATGTTGTTATTAGGTTAATTTTGGGCTATTGGGATTTTTTTCACAATTTTTGGTTGATTAAAAACTAGTAACAGTAAAAAAAATTTGGCTTTCAAGAATTTATTTTAGTGTCAAACATAATTAAAAATGTTTCAAACTTTATTTTGGGTTCTAAATAATCAAATATATTTCCTAGAATTTTCTGAGTATTTTAGTATTTATTGGGAGTTATTTTGACTAGTAACTAATTTTTTTAGGACTTCTAGAATTTATTGTGCAAGCCCAGGAATATAGAATGGACCCACGTAATTTTTTAGTGTTTATAATATTATTATATATTTTCTGAAATTAATTCAGAATTTTTGGAATATTTTTAATATTTATTTTTATTTAAATAAGTAAAAGTAATTTTTAGAGCTTTTCCTAATTATAGTAGGAAACCTATGAACATAAAAAAATTTCAAGTATTTTTCTAGGGTTTTTAGGTTCAAAATATATTTTCTGTAATTTTTTCAGATTTTTATGATTATTTTTAATGTTTATTTTGAGTTATTTAGATTTAAAACGACTTAAATAATATTTTGATAAAGTTAAATCAAAAGCAAATAATATAAACAAAATCATCCAATTCTGACATGTGTCAGCCTTTAACTTTTTATTCAGCCGCATATATATATATATATATATATATATATATATATATATATATATATAATAACCTTAATTATCTCATTATTTTAGAGAGAGAGAGATTTGAGGGGATGTCATCTAGGGTTTCCTTCATCTTCCAGAAGCCATTACTCATATATCCGAACTCCAAACGCGGCCCAGTTTCTTGCGTTAGAACCATATTGAGGTTAGTTTTCTGAATATGTAATTTTTTTCAGGAAATTCTGAATATTAAATTCTGAAAAATTCGTAGAGCACAGCATGTCCGAAAATAGACGTGTCTCGGTGTTTTCGTGATTCCGGGAGAACCAGGATCAGAATCACTAACCGTTTGAAGTTTCGAAAATCTAATATCGAGATAATTGACATATGTTTTTCCCAGGATTTAATATGAAATATTTCTATGTTGTTAATTCTGTAGAACTTTTAGGTTAACAATCAACCACCGTTGCATAATACGATTTTAGATATGTGCAATAATTTCCAAACGAATTTCAATTCGGACGAGCCGTAAATTCCAGCATATTTTTGACGCTGAAATCTACAAGAAACCATGCATGAAAGTCGAGTTTGCATCGGTTGACTTTTTGGTCAACAAATCGCCTCGATTTGCGTGCCATGAGTCTCGAATTGGTAAAATTCAGTTTCTTTCGACAAAATTTAAGAATTAACCTAAAAATCAGAATAATAAGATTAAAATAAGATTTTAGAGTAATTATTCCAGAATTAAATAAATTAAAATAAATTATCTTTTCACATGGTAAAATTGTAATACATAGGCTATTTGGACTATGACTTGGACTCTGATTCATACGAGCTAATGACCGCAGGCGAGTACATTCTCTGATAATTTTTGTTATTTGATAATTTCTATAATTCAAGTAATTAGAAATGTTACATCTGATTCTTGACACTGTGCTACACGGACTAGTATATAGATTGGATCTGCAGTCATGAGATGTTACATTGGTTATCGTATTGACATTGTACACGACATTGATATTAGACATTGTACATGATATATTGGACATTGATCGTGTATCGTGACGTGTCATGGTTGGATCCACTGTACTAGTTGGGGGCGGAGAAATTGCTAGTAAGAGATGTGATCAAATCCCTATCGTACAAGTGTAAAATATTGTTAGTGTTAATCATACACCACACGTATGATTAGCCAGGCCATGTAGCTATCGGACAAGTTTCCAAGCCGATCATATTTCGAAACTACTATTTCAAACACTTAGAATAATTACAGTTCTCCATTTTAGTTCATATACTACATCACCCCGTATATGATATTGTAGTTCTTTCTCTTCATTTAATATATGCATTGACTATGCCATATTGTCTATTGTTTGTTCTTTTTACTATTGTCATTGCATCTATTTATTGTTTCTCTCAGTATATAGCATCATCTATTTATTGTTTTATAGTCCTTGTCAATTAACTTGAACTGTTATTTGGGTTGTACTTCGCTCCATCCTGACTGAAAATATTTTTCCAGACTGCGACTTAGAGGACTGGTGTCCGGCATATTATGGATCACAGGGAGAGTACCTGCAGCCTTGGACCTTGTAGCCACGTGTGATTCCGGAAGGTCTAGCCGGGATCACTAGTTATTCAGTTAGTTCTTTTAGCAGTATATGGTACCGGATTTGTTTCCGGCATACTTTGAGACTTGGATGTTATTGTTTGAGTTAGACTATTTTATTTAGACTTGTGTTGCATTTTGTTTATTTTCTTCGATATCTTATCGTGCTTAGTTTTGTGATTGAGTATTTACATATTATATTATGATATCTGTGTCTCCTAATGGAGTTGGATACTCGTGTGAGATTGACTAGATAGTATTGTGACCTAGACAGCGTTCTACCGCCGATGCTGCGGCGTAGGCCGGACGTACTCACGCACTCGTGCCCAAATTCCGGGTGCGGGTCGTGACACAATGAATCAAACCCTCGCATAGACGGATATGGCGGTACATTACAAGAGTGGAGGGCTAGGCACCCTTATGTGGAGATCGTAGGCAGTAAGATGAGAGATCATAGGCAGTAGGATGAGATAGATACAAATCTGATCAGGGGAGGATAAGAGGTGTTTATGTAAATAAGACTACTATTTGTGAAGTGTGTGTATATAAGACTAGTTTGTGTGTAATATAGATATAAGGATGTCTTTTTGTCTGCTGGAGTTCATTTTTGTAGAACATATGTAAATAATGGTCGTGTATCTTTGTAGCTATGTATCATATATCATTTCTGTAAATAAAATATGTTCTTTCCTTATTTATTATGTTCAACTTTTATATAACTGTTTATTCGATTTTATTTTATTAGTAATAATGGTGTTATAGCTACTTGGGTTAGTTTATTAAAAAAAAATCTACATTCCTTGTCTCCATTTAGAGTGAGCGATTCTGAATTCCAGTCCCACCTTAACAATCAAGCTGAGATAAGCGTCGCAGATATACTCCAAATTTTCCAATTATTACAAATGAATAATCAGCATGCTAATGCTTCATAAGCTACCTCAGCAACTGTACTAGAACTTAGGGCACCTCCCCAACAAAAAGCTGGAACCATTGCCGATTTTAGAAAACTAATTCCAAAAAATAATTTGTGGAACTAAAAGTCCATTGGAAGCAGGACAATGGTTGAGGACTACTGAAGGATTACTTAAGGGAGCAAAGATTGCACCAAAAAATATGATAGCAATAATTAGAATCCAATTAAAAGATGTAGCAGAAAGCTGGTGGAGTGCAGAGCACCTAGAGGAGTCTGATAGAGTGGTGACTTGGGAAGAATTTAAAAGTAAATTTGAAGAGAGATTTTTCCAAGAGTCGGCTCAAATGGAATTGGAACGGAGATTTATCCAACTAAAACATGATAAATATACTGTGAATAAATATGCTGTAGAATTTACCAGACTAAGTAGATTTGCTCCTTACATGGTAGCTACAGAAAAAGCTAAAGTATCTAGGTTCAGGAAATGGTTGGAAAGTAAACTTAAGGACAAAGTTGCACCTTATAGATGCTAAACATATTCTGAAATAACTGAAGCTGTCCGAGATCGGGAGAGGATATAAAAAGATAAGCAAGTAACAAAAGTTGGAGGTCAGAAGTAAAATTTTGAATAAGGAGCATCTTCTTCAAAGAACTAATGGCAAGATCAGGACAAGCGACTACAGATGACAACAACAAAATGTGTGTATATATGCAATTACTGTAAGAAGCCAGGCCATTTATGGAATCAATGCAGAAAATATAATGGATGGTGTTTTAGATGTGGAGCAACATATCATCAAATTACTCAGTGTCCCTAGATACCTATGATAAGGCCTATGACACCATATCAACAATTTGTACCAAGGCCTATGAATGCAGGGTTTAACCCAAGACAAATAGTTCAGGGGAATGTACTAAGGCCTATGTTAAATGCACCAAGGCCAATACAGCAGGCAGCATCAGTAATGCAGACTATGGTACCTGCAGGAAGTCAGTATAGGCCCTCGTTACCATATCAAATGAAATAATTCCCACAAGCACAAATAACACAATAAACTTATACCGTCAAGAAGAAGAAAAATGACCCGACTTTCTTGATGGATACTAATGAGACATAATTGCCTGGAGAAGTTGTGACAGGTACTATATTAGTTTCATCTTATCCAACAACAATATTATTTGATTCAGACACTACACATTTCTTTATATCTGCTGCATTTATATGTTTACATGAGATTGAAACTGAACTATTACCTAATAAACTGAAAATTTTAACGAAAAATGGTTTGATGGAAGTCAATCATATATATAAAGCATGTCCAATCAGAATTGGAGATAAATCATTTCGAGTAAGACTTTTGGTTTTTCCAATGATCAATTATGATATAGTCTTCGGAATGAACTAGTCGACGTTAGCAGTAGCTAATATAGATTGTGGTCAAGGAAGTGTTACATTTCAACTTCCAGGAAGAGAAGTACGTGACTTTATTCATGATCATAAGGAAGTTCAAACATAAGAGATTAAAGAACTTAGACTGTCAATTCGAGGAGTATTTCAAAACATGGAAGAAGAACAATTCCCGATGATAGAATATGAATTTAAGGATGTATTTCCTGCCGAATTATCGGGATTACCACCAGACAGAATAGTAGAGTTTACTATAGATCTGGTTCCTGGAGCAGCACCAGTAGCAAAGAAAATGTATCCTATGAATAAAGAAGAATTAGCAGAGTTGAATAAACAAATAAAAGAACTGTTGACTAAAATATTTATTCAACCAAGTGTTTCACCTTGGGGAGCATCAGTCTTGTTCGTGAAAATGAAAAAGAAAGATGACACATTACGACTAGTCATTGATTATAAAGCATTAAGTGAAGTAACAATCAAGAACAAATATCCATTACCAAGAATCGATGAGTTATTTGATCAACTTGGAGGAGCGCAAGTATTTTCAAAAATTGATATGAGGTCGAGTTATCATCAAGTAAAAGTAAAGAAAGAAAAAGTAAAGAAAGAAGATATATCAAAAACTGCTTTTCGAACCAGATATAGGCATTACGAATTCTTAGTTATGCCATTTGGATTAACTAACGCTCATGCAATTTTTATGGATCTTATGAATCGTATATTCTACCAATACTTGGACAAATTTGTCATAGTATTCATCGATGATATTTTGATATATTCCAAGAATGAAGAAGAACATGAAAAACATCTACGGATATTACTTCAAACTTTGAGACGAACAATTATACGAAAAGCTTAGCAAATGTGAATTTGGCTAGACCGTATATCTTTTCTTGGCCATATCATCAAAGGAATTTCAGTTGATCCAAGGAAAGTAGAAGCAATAAAATCATGACTAGTACCAAAATCTGTAGCAGAAATCCGAAGCTTTCTGGGGTTAGCAGGATATTACAGAAGATTTGTAGAAACTTTTTCGAGAATTTATGAACCTATAACCCGTTTGACACGGAAGGATGAGAAATTTATCTGGACAGACAAATGCTAAGCAACATTTGAAGAATTGAAAGAAAGACTTATTACATCACCTGTTCTAGCATTATCAAACGGATCTGGGGGTTATGAAATTTATAGCGATGCTTCTGGTAAAGGCCTGGGATGTGTATTAATGCAACATGGAAGAGTTATAACATATGCCTCTTGCCAGTTGAAGCAACATAAAAGAAATTATTCAACACATGATCTAGAGCTTGCAGCAGTAGTGTTTGCACTTCAATTATGGAGGCACTACCACAAAAGTTTAAAACATATATTCACCCAGAAAGAGTTGAATATGAGACAAAGAAGATGGTTAGAGCTACTTAAAGACTTTGATATGGAAATGAAATATCATCCTGGCAAAACAAACAAAGTAGCAGATGCATTAAGTGGAAGACCTACAACATTCTTTATGAACATACCAAAAGAAATTCTTGATGACTAAAGAAAAATGGGAATTGAAATTATATATCCAATAGTAGAAGGATCATGGGCCAATTTGCAAGTTCAGTCATCTTTAGTAGAGAGAATCAAAGCAAATCAACAAGAAGATACTAAATTACAAGAATTATGGAAGAAGACTGAAACAGGATTTCAAACTGGGATAAGTAAATACCCAGATGGAACATTGAGGTTTGAAAACAGATTATGTGTACCAAAAAGAGAACTAAGAATATAAGTTATGTCAGAGACACATAATTCTCAATATTCTATTCATCCAGGGAGTATGAAAATGTATAAATATCTCAAACAAAATTCTTGGTGGCATGGAATGAAAAGATAAATTGCAAAATTTGTATCAAAATGTTTAGTATACCAGCAAGTAAAAGCAAAGCACCAGATGACTGCAGGACTTCTTCAGCCTTTACCAATACCAGAATGGAAATAGGATCATATTACTATGGACTTCGTATAAGGACTTCCAAGGACTCAGAAGGCGAACAATGTTATTTGGGTTATTGTGGATAGACTTACAAAATATTTTCGATTTCTACCATTTCGAGTGGGTCAATCCATCGAAATATTAGCTGATATGTATATGAGACAAATTGTTAGTCAGCATGGAGTATCTGCAAGCATAGTTTCAGACAGAGACTCGATTTACTTCAAAAATTTGGAGAAGCTTACAAGAAAGTCTTGGTACATGTTTAAAGTTTAGCTCAGTATCACCCTCAAATAGATAGCCAACCAGAAAGAACTATTCAAACTCTGCAAGATATGTTGAGAGCTTGTACTCTTGATTTTGGATGATCATGGGATAATCTTTATCTAATTGAATTTTTTATAACAATAGTGTTATCATGCAAGCATTAGAATGACACCCTTTGAAGCTTTGTATGAAAGGAAATGTCGATCTCCTATATGTTGGAGTGGCGTAGGTGAACGTCAATTATTGGTCCAGAAATGATGATACAAACTGTAGACAAGATTAAAGCCATAAGGAGTCATCTTCAGGCAGCTCAAGACAGGCAAAAGATGTGGGCAGATAAACATAGATCTTTAGAATTTTAACCCGGCGATCATGTATTCTTGAAAATTTTGCCATCTCGAGGAACAATCAGATTTGGAACTCGAAAAAATTTAAGCCCATAGTACATTGGACCCTTTGATGTAATTGAAAGAATTGGAGAGGTATCATACATATTGGCCTTACCTCCAATATTAGAAAGAATTCATGATGCATTTCATATCTCACAACTCTGTAGATATGTACCAGATCCAAATCATATACTGGACCATTCGGAGATAACAGTGGACCCGACGCTTCGAATAGAACAAGTGGAAATCCTGGATAGAAAAGAAAAGATACTCAAGAAGAAAAGCATATCTCTTGTACGAGTGGCATGGAATAAAGATTCTCCAAGTGAATCTACATGAAAATGAAAAGAAGATATGCGAAAACAATATTCATATCTATTTGAGACTCAAAGTTTGTTTTAAGCCTAAGTACCTTTTGATGTATTTCTATTAGCATAATTTGAATTCCGATGACGAAAATTTTCTAAGGTGGATAGAGTATTATAATTGTATTTTAAAATTTTTATTATTTTTTTTATTATTATTTATATGGAAATATAAGTTTACGAGAATTTTTTTATTATTTTAATAATATAATTTCTCGAATTCCCGAAATTTTTAATATAATATTATTATTTATTTTACGTAAATTTTAATATTTTTATTAGAGGTATTAGCTTGTCACCTATGTGCTTTGTCATGTAGGGATTATGGTTTAATTGGTGTACAAAATTGAATTGAATTAGGAGATAAATTAGTTTAATTAGAACCCTAATAATTATTACATAGCCAATTACCATAATACCGTTAAATCATTAGCTTCCTAAGGAAGCCAATGTGGCCGGCCCTACATGAGGGGCTTCCATCTTATTTTTTTGACTCCTTATACTACTTAAAATATCTAGTGCGAATAAGCGTTTGAATGCTTTAATAGTTTAAATAATTTAGTTATATATAAAAACTAAAGTTTTCATTCCTTATATAAAAGCCTTTAACCCTTTCATTTCAACCCATCTTTCCTACAAACCCTCCTACCATATTCTAAACACCCTCTCTATCCCTACAAAAAAATTCCAAATCCTAAAGGACTAAGGCAAGTCCTTCTTTCATTTAAACAATTTCTATTTTTTGTATTTTTGCATATAGTTCTTGATTATTTCAATTATGCAAAAATAAAGTTTATATTATAGATTAATGTTGAGTTAAATATATGTTGTTTAAAATATTATTCTAAGAATTATTTGTTAATTTGACACAAATTAGAATTAGAAATATATGTGCTGAATTCGTTCCCAATGCGCAGTATTTTTCTGAACTAGTTTTGATCTAGTAAAACTTGTTAAAATTTAATTATGTATGAACGTGTTTCGTAGAAAATTCGATAAGTTTTCCGACCATATACGATATGATAGCATTTTGGTGTATATAATAGGAGTTATTGGCCGTGTACCATATATGTGTAATTTTGGAATTGAAATTTGGAACCTATGTACACAATGTTTTGTAGGACATTTTTGACCTATTAAACTTTGTCAAAACCAGAATATGTATAAACTTATTTCGTAGAAAATTCGATAAGTTTTCTAACCATATATGATATGATAGTATTTTGGTGTATATGGTAGGAGTTATTGGTCGTACAACACGGATGTGAAAATCTGAAATGTAAATATGGAACCTAGTACAAAGTGTTTTGTAGGTCAATTTTGACTAATTAAACATTGTCAAAATTTAATTATGTCTAAACAGAATACGCAGAGGATTCGATAAGCTTTTCAACCATATATAATACTATGGTATTTAGATTTATACGATTGGAGTTATGTTCTGTGCAACGTAGGGGTTATATGCTGAAATTTTGTGTAACTTGATTTTATGCTTTTATTCATTTCCTATTTACCATATTAATTGTGTGACCGGTGTTGACTTGTTCCACCGAAAGGCTTTGACCCAAGTCAATTCTACGGAGAGTTGCTCCGGGTCGTATTATATTACTGTGTTTGGAGCTCGAAATACAAATGAGACTGTTTGAAATTCTAAAGATGTTGGAAGATACCCTAATTTCGAATCTTAAACGCTCTAGTATAGTACAAAACCCTAAACCTAGATATTGTATATCGACTAGAGACAGACTTACGATAACTCTAGAAATACTTAGAGGTCAACTGTTTAAGTCTTGGACTCATAAGGACATGAATATGTAAATACGTAAGCGATCTACTTATCAAATCTAGTAGTCCTTGGTTCTGGAATATCCCGTTGACTGTATTCTCGTATTACATGATATTAACACGTATAGAGAATTAATTTGTGTTATTCCAATAGTTTGAAGCGTTTCTGCTAAATGATATTTGTATTCCAGTAATACAGTTAAGTTTGGAGATAGAAAGGAGAAGGGGAAGTAGGAGAAGAGAGAATATGAGAAAGGAGATTACAAGGGCCTTAAACCCTATGTTGCATCTCATGTCTATTTATATTGATATGCAATACACCCACAATTACTATTATACCCTCATATGATAAATAACAAAATAAAATAACTCTAACACCCTCCCTCAAGCAGGAGCATATAGACCAGACATGCCCAGCTTGCTACATAGATCAGAAAATGGACCACGAGCAAGTGGTTTGGTGAGGATATCACCTAATTGATCCTCTGACCGAACATAAGGAGTGACAATCTGTTTCTTCAACAACAAATCACGAACAAAATGGCAATCCACCTCGATATGCTTCGTGCGCTCATGAAGCACCGGATTACTTGCGATAAACATTGCCGACTGATTATCACAATACATCTCCATCGGAATAGGAATCATAATTCTCATTTCATGAAGAAGAGACTGCACCCACATCATCTCAGAAGCTGTATGAGTCATCGCACGGTACTCGACCTCTATACTAGAACGAGCCACAACATTCTGCTTCTTACTACGCCACGTGACAAGATTGCCATCCACAAACGTACAATAGCCAAAAGTAGACCTCCTATCACTACGACTGCCTGCCCAATCAGCATCACTGAACCCAGTCACCGTAAGCAACTGGGAAGGTTTGTACAACAAACCCTTTCCAGGTGCACCCTTCAAGTATCGAAGAATGCGAGAGACAGCCTCCCAATGTGGTTGCCGAGGGGCATGCATAAACTGACTAACTACTCCAACTGCATATGTGATATCTGGTCGAGTAACAGTAAGATATATAAGTTTGCCAACCAAACGTCTATAATATCCAACATCCTCAAATAACTCTCCCCTGTCAGCATCAAGCTTGTCATGATAATCCATAGGAGTCTCAACTGGCCAACACTCCAACATCCCATTCTCGGAGAGCAAGTCTAGAACATACTTGCGTTGTGACAGATACACACCCTTCTTAGATCGAGCAACCTCGATTCTAAGAAAATATCGAAGAAGACCAAAATCCTTAGTATAAAACTGACGACTAAGGTAGGCCTTCAAGTCCACAATTCCAGCATGATCACTCCCAGATATAATGATATCATCAACATAAACAATCAACACGATAATACCTGCTGAGGAAGAATGGCAAAATACTGAATGATCTGATGTGGTACGCCGAAAGCCATACTGAATGAGAACTGAACTGAACTTGTCAAACCAAGCACGAGGTGACTGTTTCAGTCCATATAATGCTTTCTTCAATCGACATACGAGTTTTTTATTTCCTGCTACAACATATCCCGGTGGTTGATCCATATAAACCTCCTCCTGTAAGTCACCATGCAAGAAAGCATTCTTTATGTCTAGCTGATATATAGGCCATTGGTGATTAACCACCACAGAAATAAGAATCCGAACTGAATTCAGCCGAGCCACTAGAGAGAAAGCCTCCATATAATCTACGCCATATGTCTAAGTATACCCTTTGGCAACCAACCGTGCCTTGAGGCGCTCAACAGAACCATCAGGGTGATACTTAACAGTGTACACCCATCTACAACCCACTGTTTGCTTTCCAACAGGAAGTGATGTAAGCTCCCAAGTCTGATTTTGATGTAAAGCATACATCTCCTCATCCATTGCACTTTTCCAACCAGAAGATGACATAGCCTACTTGTAAGTTTTGGAAATAAAAATAGAAGACAATGAAACAGCAAATGCATGAAAAGATGATGAAGCACGGTGTAATGAAACATAGTTAGAAATGGGATGCTTATTCTTTGTGGTACAAAGGTGTTGTCTTTTTTTGAGAGCAATAGGAAGATCATCTGGATCTGTGGTGATGGGAGCAGAAATCTCAGGCATGGAAGATGATTGGTTGAAGGCTGAATTCTGCAAAACCACTGGCCTGTCCTTGGATCTCTGATAAACCTGTAAATGGGGAATGGAGACAGAAATTGATTCAGGAATAACCGGAAGTGGTATGGAAGATATCAAATCTGTTGTAAAAGGAATACAACGGTCTCCTGAAGGAAAGAAATGGGTAGACTCAAAGAATGTAACATCCGCACTGACATAATATTTGCGTGACTGTGGAATGTAACAACGATAACCTTTTTGAGTACGGGGATAACCAAGAAAGACACACTTTAGAGACCTAGGAGCCAACTTATCTCGATTATGTTCCAAGTTATGAATAAAAGCGACACACCCAAACACTCGAGGAGATAAGGAAAAATGTGTTACATCTGTATGTAATATGGTAAATGGAACTTTGTTATTTAATACAGATGATGGCATGCGATTAATAAGATAACATGCAATAAGAACGACATCTGCCCAATACTGTTTAGGGACATGCATATTGAACATGAGAGTTCGAGCCACATCTAAAATGTGTCGATGTTTGCGTTCGGCTATACCATTTTGTTGAGAGGTGTGGACACAACTGGTTTGATGAATCATACCACGATCAACACAAAAACTGTTCACAGAAGATTGAGTATACTCCAAAGCATTATCAGAACGCAAAATTTTGATACGTTTATCAAACTGAACATAGACTTCATTATAAAAGGCAGATAACACATTTGGAAACTCAGATCTTTCTTTCATTAAATAACACCAAGTCATTCTGGAATAATCATCAATAAAAATAACAAAATACTGAAATCCTTTTGGACTTTTGACTCTAGACGGGCCCCAAATATCAGAATGAACAAGATCAAAAGACTCTAATTGACGACTCTCACTACGACGAGGAAAGGAACTACGGTGATGCTTGCCTAACTGACAAGCCTCACATTCAAGACTAGAAACATGACTCAAACTAGGAACAACTTGACGCAACTTAGCCAAAGACGGATGTCTCAAACGATAATGCCACTGCAACGGAGAAGTAGAAACAGAAGTGAAGGCCTTTCCAGGTAGATCCAAGTAGTACAATCCATCTTTTTCTTGCCCCGAACCAATCATCTTCTTCGTCCTGAGGTCCTGAAAAACACACGAATTGGAAGAAAATGTCATAGAACATTGAAGAGATTTGGTTAACTGGCTCACAGATAACAAATTAAATGGAAAATTAGGCACATATAATGAATCAAATAATGATAGTGATTGAGTAGGGTGAATGACACATTTCCCATGCACAGGACGAGTAGGACCCATCAGCTAAGATAATATTATATTTCATGGAACTACGATTATGAAAGATGGATGTTATACCAGACATGTGAGAGCTTGCTCCTGAGTCGATGACCCAAGAGGTGGATGATGACTGGGTTGCCACAAAAGCAGGATTACCTATATGTGCCATGGTTGCAGTAGGTTGGGAGGTGGTACTAGCAAGCGCATTCAACTTCTAGATGATCTGTTGAAATGGAGATGAGGTATTGGACGTTGAAGTCTGATTGAAATCCGAAGTATCATCTCTGGGAGCAGAAGTGGTGACCTGGGACTGCATATTTTCATCATGCACTTGATGTGCATATTCTGGTTTGCCCCACTTGTCCCAACAATAGTCTTCTACATGACCAAGCATTCCACAATAGTTACACTTCCGTGGTTGACCACGGCCACCACCACGACCATTGTCTCTACCACCACGGCCTCCTCCTCGACCAAAACTACGACCACCATCTCTACCGCCACGTCCACCACGACCAACAGCACTAGAAACTAGGACAGAAGAGTCAGTACTCGCCACCACAGAACTCTGTCCTAGAAAGGAACGATTGAGACGGGAGAAAGTATCTGCCACCATAGGTAACTGCTCTCCAGCAAGGATTTGAGCTTTATAAGGTTCGAGCGCAGGATCCAAGCCGGCTAGGATAAGTGAAACATGAAACTCTTCCTTCTGTCTCCGAGCTTCCTTCAAATCAGTAGTAACAGGATGATATTGAAGCAGTTCCTCCCATAAGCCTTCTTTGAAGCCAGATATTCATTCACAGGCTTCCCATTTTGCTTTGTATTAAACAATAACTCGTACAACTCATAGATACGGGCAACGTTTCGCTTCTGCGAATATGATTCTTTCAGAGATGTCCAAATCTGTTTGCTTGATTCACACCACTGAACATTGGCAGCGATATGTGGTTCCATACTATGCCACAACCACGACATAACGTATGCATCTGCACTCATCCAATCTTCATACTCAGCGGACGTTTCAGGCAGGGGTTCTTCCGTCAAAAACTTCAACTTCTTCTTCGCCCTTAATACCACTTTGATAGACTTGGATCATGCAAGGTAGTTCGCACCATTGAGTTTCACCGCTATAATCGACTTTTCCAATTCATCATTATGAATAACAAGTAAAAGGAGAACCACCTCCGCTACCACCACCACTATTAACCTCGCTAGAAGATTCAGTCTCCACCATACTTGCAGATGCAACAGAAAGACGAGATCTTTGAAATCCTAGATCTCACAACGAACCTCAACCGACGACGAATAACCAACAAAGATCTGTAGAAACCCTAGATCTCATAAACAAACCACGAACGACTACGAACAACGAACGACGAACGGCGAATCATGAAAAGTAGACGAAAAACAGAACGACGATCGGCCCTGTCGTGGATGGGATGTACAATACTTATAAATATATGCTCTGATACCAAATTAAGTTTGGAGATAGAAAGGAGAAGGGAAAGTAGGAGAAGAGAGAATATGAGAAAGGAGATTGCAAGGGCCTTAAACCCTATGTTGCATCTCATGTCTATTTATATTGATATGCAATACACCCACAATTACTATTATACCCTCATATGATAAATAACAAAATAAAATAACTCTAACAAATACAAATCAAGATGTATATTTAAGTCAGAAAACATAGTGTTAATTATTATAATGAATTTAGGATTTATTGTGATTGTAGAATAAAATATTGGGTAGGGAAGAACAGTTTGGATCACATCGTATAAAATTTTGGCAATATAATTAACGAAAACTGATCAGTACATGTGGCTCCTTCGTAAGGCCTTGCGTTGAGAGTGGGTGAATGCTTAGATCACCTACCTAACCTGAATCTCGTGAATTTGTAAATGTTAAACCTAATTCGATAAAAAGTCGAATTTGATGTTAATTGAGTTATATAATTTTGCTCCCGAAAAGGAATGGCTGGACTACTAAGCACCGTGCCTACCTGCCACCACATGATCCTTGGTAACGGAATTATTGTCTAGATAGTGCTCAAATGTGAGATCCAAACACCGTAATATAATACGACATGGAGCAACTCTCTGTAGAATTGACTTGGGTCAAAGCCCCTTCGGTAGAACAACTCAACATCGGTCGCACGCAATTAATATGGTGAATAAAAAATGAATAAAAGCATAAAATCGAGTTACACAAAATTTCAGCATGTAACCCCTACGTTGCACAGAGCATAACTTCTATCGTATAAATCTAAGTACCATCATATTATATATAGTTGGAAAGCTTATCGAATTCTCTACGTATTCTCTTTAAACATAATTAAATTTTAACAATGTTTAATAGGTCAAATTTGGCCTACAAAATACTATGTACTAGGTTCCAGATTTTCACATACGTGTTGCACGGCCAATAACTCCTACCATAAACATCCAAATACTATCATAATATATGGTTGGAAAGCTTATCGAATTTTCTACGAAACACGTATACATATTCTGGTTTTGACAAAGTTTAATAGGTCAAAACTGCCATACAAAACGCTGTGTACATAGGTCCCATTTTTCAATTTAGAATTACACCTCTATGGTACACGGGCAATAATTCCTAATATATACACCCAAATGCTATCATATCATATATGGTTGGAAAGTTATCGAATTTCCTACAAAACATGCTTTAGACATAATTAAATTTTAACAGATTTTACTAGATCGAAACAAGCTCAGAAAAATACTACACAGTGGGAACGAATTCAGCACATATATTTCTAATTCTAATTCGTGTCCATTACTCCTATATGTGTGTCACCTTAACAAACAATTCTTAGAATCATATTTTAAACAACATATATTTAACTCAATATTAATTTATAATATAAACTTTATTTTTGCATAATAGAAATAATCAAGAACTATATGCAAAATACACAAAATAGAAATTGTTTAAATGAAAGAAGGACTTGTCTTAGTCCTTTAGGATTTGGAATTTTTTGTAGGGATGGAGAGGGTGTTTAGAATAGAGTAGGAGGGTTTGTAGGAAAGATGGGTTGAAATGTAAGGGTTAAAGGCTTTTATATAAGGAATGAAATGTTTAGTTTTATATATAACTAATTACTTAAACTACTAAACCATTTAAATACTTATCCACAATAGATATTTAAAGTACTAAGGAGTCAAAAGAATAAGATGGAAGCCCCTCCTATAGGGCTGGCCACATTGCTTCCTTACGAAGCTAATAATTTTAAGGGGTTAAGGGTATTATGGTAATTGGATATGTAATTATTAGAGTTCTAATTAAACTAATTTATCTCCTAATTCAATTTAATTTTTTACACCAATTAAATTCTAATCCCTACATGACAAAGCATATAGGTGACAAGCTAACACATCTAATAAAAATATTAAAAATTTACGTAAAATAAATATTATTATTATATTAAAAATTTTGCGAACCCGAAAAATTATATTATTAAAATAATAAAAAAATTCTCGTAAAACTATTTTCTCGTAAACTTGTATTTCCATATAAATAATAATATAGAATAATATAAAAAAATTTGAAACACAACTATGACACCCCTCCCCCCCTCCCCAATTTTTAAAAAAAAATGTTGATTACTAGTAGATTTATTTTTGCAATTTTACAATATATTTAATGTACAAAGAATAAGATGGCTCCAATGGTAGTACTTTGGGCTTTTAAATAAGAGACATGAGTTCGAATCTCATATGTGCTACATGTTTTATTTTTGCTTTCTCTTTTGTATATTTTTGTTATTGAAGTTCAATTAACATGACAACTTTAAGGATTTCTAATATGTAGTATCACGACCATCCCAAGATTTTGGTTCTGCCCCTACCTAACCCCACCGCAATACCAACACCAATCTAAATCATTTTGACCGACGTCATTTTACATATGTTGACCAAAATGATGGACGTATTCCAGGTGGACCCACCACTCACGTCATTATCCAGCAACACGAAACACACATATCCAGTTTGGTATTTTCTGGACATATTTTCCTATATTTTAATTTTGTTAGTTAAACGATTATATATTTTTCATATATCTAGCAATAACAAAATCTATATATTTTATATATAGTTATCCGATTATATTGACGATGTTCGATTGCAAGAGCATGACATATGGCTGTACGAGAGGAAGTACGGTAACTAAAAACTGACTCGTGAGCAAGTGTTATTAGTGCATTCCTTTATATTTCAGCAAGTTGACATGATACGTTTCCTATGTCACGATAGAGACTTGATCAGAAGTCTCATTGAGCATTAGTGGCTCGGACGCAACATGTTTCAGCTTCCGGTTGGAGAAATAACCATCACTGTAGAGGATGTAACAAACATTCTAGGATTACCTATTACAGGTAAAAGTGTAATATTTGATGAGAAGTTACAGTCCGATTGCCTAGTCAGACGGTACCTTGGTGTGGAGTTTATATCGGATGTACACAGTAAAATTCTAGTCAAGTTCAATTGCACCCACATGAATTTCATGGATCTAAAACGTACCGCGAACGCAATTGTTCATGTAGATGACCACCGAGTATGTATTTTGTAACCCCCCAAATAAACTAATGAATATGGGGTTAATTACAAAAACCCAAAGAAAATATTACGTCGCCTTTCCGTAGTACTGTGCTTAGGACAGTACCATGCTGTAGCTCGACACCCCCTTGCTCCCTAGGCAGAGAAGACCCCCCTCCCCTCCTTATATCTCCATTCTCTCTTCTTTATCTCCCTCTCCATCATTTTCTTCATCATAATCTTTTTGTTCTCTCATCATAATCACCATCCGCAACGGAGCTCGCTGAAGAGCCGCCACCATCCGCCGCCATCGTGCTCCACTCCCGCCCGGTCATACATTCGTAATACGATAACGACGTCCTGTCAATCGGACTAATTTTATTGTGAACCGTCTGCACCGAACGGTGTGTAACGAAATGCTGGAATTGACGAAATTCAAATTCGTCAACCGAATGCGATTAATTGATCTTTATTCGACGAATTTCACAGTATCAATTATTTCTGATTTTGATCGTATCTTGCTTGCTCTATGTTTGTCAGATCGCGAAGAAACCTACGATGTTGGATTTGCAATGCCATTTTACCCCTACAGTGATATTTTCGTCCAGTTCTGTGAACCTTCTCTGCGACGCCGTTCGTGGGGTCCGCCCATCGACCTATTTTATCATTTTTTTTGTAATACGGAACTCAGATTGTGTTTCTGTAAGTCCCAAGTGTAATTATCTTTCCATTTCTAACCTGCCTATATATTTACTTCCACTTTTGAATTCATATCTAACTTGGCTATTTTTTGGTCTCCCATAGGGTCGCATGCGGGTTCGATTTCAATTTATTTGGTGATTTTTCACAATCAAGATCTTTTGGACTTCTGGATGTTATATGGGATTTTATTATCATATTATGGACTATGGGTGATATTATGAATCTGCTTTCGAGTATTTAGCTTGGCTTTCGGTATCGTGTCCTTTCGTGTCCGATGCATCAACTCTTCACCAATCGGAGACTAGGCAAGTACATCTGTCATATCATATTGACAAGACGACGACGGTTACTTTATAATACGATAACGACGTCTTACCTTTATAAATGTTGTAAACTAGATAAGTAGTAATACGATAACGACGTCTTACCTTTATAAATGTTATAATCTAGTTTACATTTCTTGTTTAGTGTTTAAGTTCATATCGTATGTCTGTGCACAAAAGTGATGGTTATAGTTTGGCATCATTTATCGTTTACCGTATCGATATTCGTATCCCCTAGTTAGATAGAATTATTGGAGGGAGAATACGGTAGTAGGCATGTGGAAAACTAGATTATATCCTTCGTGTCTATTCGTGAATGATAGTTGTCATGCACAACATACATCGACGTTTCGTATTTATCCTTAGCCGTCTACACGCTGAAAAGCGTATTCTGAGATGCATGATACACTTTTGCCTTAACAATTTATTTTGTTTCTCATATCCTAGTTTATCTTAGATCATGATGCCACATTGCTTACTATCACAATTTGTAGTATCATGCTAGGTTACTTTTTGTTATTTCCACTGTAATGTTGTTTTCGTTTAGTATTTTTCAATCTAAATAGATTTATATTGAAAAGTGTAACATTTATAGCTTATTGTACTTTGTTCAAATTCTGATTGGATGATTATCATTAACAACCGTAAGTGAGGACTCATACCCTACTTAGTATAATCCTTACGAGGATGAGGTAGATGTTCTTGTAGCTAATTCAGACCAAGTGGATGTGAAACGATCAATACAGTTGTTGCCCTTGTTGCTGCTGGTAGTCAAATTTCTGTTGTTGCCCTTAGCAAGTGAATTGATAGGATATGAGATACCAAGGAATATCTAGTATCAATATTTAGTTTATTTTCTTTCCAGTTATCTATTTTAGCAGATTTGTTCTTGAAGACTTATTTGATGTATTATGTTGGCAGATTTCTAGTTGGATTTGTATGACATTTATTTTGGAGACATTAGACGATGGATGTATATCTTTAGGCTGAATTATTCTAATGGCATCTCAACTATAATGTTAGGACGTTTGTGGTATCTTAATTCTCCATTGCTCGATTTTGGCATCTCAACTTCATAAATTGCTCTTTTGAAGCACATTTTGTCGATTTTGAAGCATATCGAGACAACTTCAAAATAATATCTAGTATACAAGTATTTAAAAAGCACTTTTGTACTATAAGATATGCTTTTGAAGTGGTCTTGATGTGCTACAAAATTGACAAAAGTTGTTTCGAAAGAACAATTTATGAAATTAGGGTATCAAAATCAAACTGTGGAAAGTTAAAGTGCCAAAAACATCATAACGCTATAGTTGGGGTGCCATTACAATAATTTAGCCTATGTCTTTATTATTTGTTGTAGTTGTTTTCTTGCTTCTTAATCCTATATCTTCTTGTCATAGTTTATATGTTGAATGAGTCAGATTAATATATTACACTGATTACATTTATGATGATTATGAGGATTAGTTGATAATTATGACCATATCGAGGTATAGATAATGTACTATCATCGATGCCACGACATAGACTTGACGTACTCACGATCCGTACCGCTTATTTGGAAACAGAGCGTGGCAAATAATTGATATATTTTCTATTTCTAAGTAGGATTAGTCATGTAATTTTACATATTTTTTTAATTAAATAAATATTTGGCCAAGAACTCTAATAAAATTATCATATTTTTGTCAAAATATAGCCTCCAGATTCAAGTTTCAACACAAACTAATCAAAAAAGAATTTATTACGCTACTATTTGATACAAATACCATAGCAAATATCACACAATTTTTATACACCTGCACTAAGAACAACAACAACAAAAAAAGGTTCCAAATATGATGATGCATAAACAAGAACATAAAACGAGTAAATTCTCATGCTCTTCTATACTGTGGCTAATGAAACAGTAGAGTTGGATATATTCATACCAAGTATCCACGGAACACCGTCTGGATCTTGATCGCCGCGATCTCTTCATCGGATTTTCCGGCAAATCTCGGTGGAGCAGCTATGCAGACGACCCCTGCAGCAGCCCAAGAAGTCTCAGCCACCGAGCACGGGACCTTACTCTGCTCATCCTCCGCCAGCACCACCCGAACCTCCTCGGGCTGAGGGTTAGAAGGCGGTGGGCGAGGAGGGGCAGGAACTTGAGATGCATTCTCCAATGGCACCGAAGACGACGAAGGGTCACACTCCTTTCCTTTCCCAACCCCCAATTTCTTAGCCTTCTGGCAACAACAAGGCAAAATGTGACATTTTGATCAGATCCCATTTGGTTCAAGACATTGAAGAAGCTATAGAGAGAGTACTAAATCAAAAACCTTTTCTTTCTTTTCTTTGGAGTCAGGACTGAAGACCTTCTTCACAGCACCAAACCACTTCCCTTTCTTTCCCATTTTCTTCTCCTCCTCCTTCCTTCTCTCACAGCATCACTCTTCCTAGATCTGGAACTAGTGAAGCCAAACAAAGTCAGATCTGAAACTCCTCTTCTAGGCAATCAAGATCCCAACTTTTATACTAAAATATGAAGTAAATAGCAAAATCGCTTCTTGAAGTCAATAAAAATCCAAACTTTTTCTCAAAAAAATGAAGTAAATAACCAATTTTCTTCTTGAAGTCCATCAAGATCCCAACTTTTAATCAAAACTGAAGTAAGTAACAAAATCTCATCTTCTAGTCAATCAAAACCAAAAACTTTTTATTCAAAAAAAAAAAAAAAACAAAAAACAAAATCTCTTCTTGTAGTCCATCAAAATCCAAATTTGTTTTTTTTTCAAAAAATGAAGCAAATAACCAAAATCACTTATTGTAGTCAATCAATATCCAAACTTTGATCATGGGCAACAACAAAATCTCCCAAAAAAAAACTCAGAAAAATGTGGTCTTTCCCACAAAACAGCATATGTTTTGCTCAAAGGAGGAAACTTTACAAAGAACCAGAACAGGACAGTGAGTCTCGTCACAACCACCACAACAAAAGATTGAAAGCAAATTGTACCTATGAAGTGTTCAGTGCCTCGGCTGTGCTTCTTCACAAGAGGAAAAGGAAGGGAAAGTGTAGCTTCAGTGTACTTCAAGACACCCATATGGCACTATCATTAGCTCCCATTTCTTCCTCTTGCTTTGTAAGCAGGATTAGCATGTATTTTGGGTCACTCGCGTGCCCCCATGGCAATGGCAAGATCTCTCTGTAGCCAATCAAAGTGCAGTAAGTGGCTGTGTTTCCACACCCCTATGGTTCCAAAGAGTTGAACCACAATGTGACCATTTCAACGATTGCCATGCCGACACTCAAAATTTGTTATCACAACGAGGTCCATGTGACCACTGCAACACCGTCAACTTCATCCTCATAAACATTAATTTTGACAGAAATCGATAGATGGCCAACCCCACCCAACCAAAATTCATATAGAAACACTTCTTTTCAACAAAATGGGTCTCAAGAATGTGATAGTGCCACCTGTATTTGTTGGGAAAGTTTGCTATGGCCATCTAATTATGTCATTGGTGGACATTATATTGCTGAGGGGCTTTTTGGTCCGGCAAAAAATTCTAAAAATAAAAATTTTGTGTACATATTGTATATGCGTATCATGCGTATGTATATTTTATAAAAAAAAAAAATTTGAATGCTTTGAAAAAGAGAGATTATAAGTAAAAAATTGTAAACATTTTGGTGTTTAGATGGTTGTTGATGTGAGTTTAATAGTGTAATTTTTTTTTAATTCTAATATTTGGTTTGTAATAAAGTGATAGTTGTTAAATGATATGGTTTTTTTTAAATATGTTATGTTTACCCCCAACACATTTGTTTTTTTTATTTGTGATAATTTCTAATTACCACACAAATAATAAGAAAACAAATTCTGAAATTAATTAACAAATAATATAATTAATAATAAAACAATAATTTAATAAAACTTAAACACACATTTCTACCAATATAATTAATAAGACAATAATTTAGTGTAGCTTTTTCTAATTTTTGATAATTCTAAATTACCACACAAATAATAAGACAATAAATTAGTAAATTTATTAGCAAATAATATAATCAATAAAAAAAATTAGCAGTTAAAAAATATAAGCACATGTTAATTACATAATAGTAATAATACTTATTTTTATTATTTTCTATTTATTATCTAATTTTCTCTACTCAAATCTCAACTCCCCTCCCCCAAATCATCGCTCTCCTGATCATTCTTCTCCTCCTCCCTAACACACACCTTGACGGTAGCTGCAGCATCCCGATCCTCGTGGTCGTTGCCACCGTCGATCCCCTCTCTCCATCGCTCCCTTCTCTCTGTTGTCGTCGACGCCGTCGATCCCCTCTGCAACGACGTCAACATCGACGAATGCGTCCACCACTTTGTCCACAAAACCTGTAACCCACTGTCATGTCATCATCCGCCTCCGTCGGTCCAGGTTCGTCCGGTCCTAAACAAAGGGTTCAACTGGCTGATCGGTTAGCCGAATGTCAACGGAGGCGGAGGAGGAATGTCACACCCGTACCCAGATTTGGTATTCTTGAATTTGTAATATTTAAATTTTTTTCTGATAATGTATTCATGTTGTATTTTACATGTTGGTTCCTGTCATATATGATGCATTTCATTTGTTTGGATTTCTGTTAATTATGGGAGACTATCATGGACCAATAGTGAAAACTTTAGCAATTGCCATGGACTCGTGCTAAGACCTGTATGTAGGATGGATATTTGACCCGGTTCACTTTTGAAGCCACTAAGCCTATTTTGGATGATTAAGATTTATTTGGAGAGTGTCATGACTTAATCTTGTGGCTAACCTTATTTTTTACTTGGTATATATATGAATATTCCTCTCTCCTCCCTCTCATTCTTCATTTCCTACTTTCTTTTTTCATTTCTTCTTCCTTGTTCCTTCCCTTACTCGAGCACCAGCCCGATCCCTAGCCCTAGACTTGGCTCTAGGAAAAGGTTTGTTAACCCACCAAGGCAAATACATCTTACTCAAAGTGGTGAAGCAATACTTTTTGGATTTATATATATATGTAGTAATTAAAATGTGTTTGATAAAAAATGTTCTCCTTGATGTTCTCATTTATTTTAGTTCTTGGAGTTTTGGGTTTTGGTGAATAGTTTTGAGTAGATTTGAGTTTTAAAGTTAGGGTTTCCATGGATTCCTTGAGTTTTTCTTGGTTTTGATCTATTAAAATATGGTATTTTAGAAAAATAGTTGTTCTATGTTGTGGAACACTTTATTTCGAGCATTTTGTCTTTTGTTTCACTTGATTTGGAGTTGAGATGCAGATTTTATGAAGGAAGCAAGTTTCAGACTTCCTTTGAGCTTTTCCATGGAGTTCAGGCGATTATGGGACAATGGAGTACCATGTGGCTCGGCAACATGCGCTCTCCAGCATACGACCATCTTGTTGGACGTATGTCTACTCTGTGCATGCGTTTAAAAGCTAGATGCATAGTACCCTGAACGCATGGAAATTTACTAAAGGCCAAGGCCAAGAGTCCATGCGGCCCAGAGTCCATGCGGCTAGGAGACTATGCGGCAGCAAGCCATGCGTCTCCTCTTTTAGGCGGATGCCTCTGCACGACTTTTGTGACTCTGCACGACTCTCTAAGCTTTTATCTTTTCCTCTGACACACTTTTTGGCTTGTCACATCAGTCACTTCTCTGACTTGCATTTATTGCCTGTCACTCAACACTTGCCTTGAGGAGTGGACTTTGCCTTGACCCAGGCGTCCCATATTCCATACGTCCCGTACCCATGTGCCCCATATTCCATGCGACCGACTTCCCATGCGGTTGATAGTCCATGCAATCGGGTTGGTCCATGCACCTATTTTAGTTCATGCGCCAAATTCCCAATGTGCAAAAACTTAGACACGTGTTATCCTTGGTAACCCTATGTGCACGTGCGGCACTTTTGTCACGTCCCAGTCCCAAAATATGTAGGACTAGAAATATGTGAGCATGAAAGATGTATGTATATGGCAACTCCAATATATAAAAATTATTACACATACGTATGTTGTTTTATGAATAACAATTCAAGTCACAGGCAATACTAATCTCATCCACAAAACCAAATAGAAATAAATAACCAAATATGGCAATGAACCAAGTATAAAATAGATGAGAAGAACTAATAGTTGGGTAGAGACAAATCCACTACCAAACTAGAATATGAAAGAAAGTATAATAAGTACATCATCTAATGATCAAAGAGGCTTGAAGAAAAGACCTCCTTGAAAGAGAAAGAAGTAGCAAGTCCCGATCCGTGCTCCTGCAAATAGTCATGATCGTCTACACCTGAAAATGGACCAAGTCCTCATAGGGACGTAACAAGATACATAAAAATATGCCATATGTACAGTATATAAACAATATTATATAAACTAAGCAAGATGGTATCATACAAAGGTTAAAACTATCATAAATATGGTACGTATATGAGAACAACTACATATGTGTGAACTACCAAAAAGAAAATGAGGTCAAACCACCATAGCCCTCAGCGAACTACGGCTAGACGAGTCAAACTATAGACCTTCGTGGCCACTAGGATAACAACATAACCTTATCCTTCATGGACACTAGGTTAAAATAAAAATCAGATAACGAAGAGCAGTTCATACACATATAATCGTTCTCGTGAGCGCGTCTCACACTCATGTGGGTCTATATACAATCCATTGCTATCCAAACTAATACATGGTCTATGACAAGTGTCTCTAATCAAGTAATAACGAAAATAATATCTAGGACTAGAATCATGTGAATCTACGAAAACAAATATAGAACATAAAATAAGTTCATCAATTTAAATATGCTATATGAAATTAAAAACTTGACAAGGTATATTTGCAAAATAGAAATAGAGACATGTAAAGATAGAAATAATGTGAACGATGCATGTAAATAAACTGTACAAAGTTGACAAGGTATCTTGCCTGCTCCAAAAAAGGATGAAGTCACAACTCTAGATGTTGTCGAATATATCTGTCACATAATTAAACAGGTTACATTTACAAAAGTGGTTGGATACGTTTTCTAGTCTAATCTATCTTAATTCTGAATAAAATAACCTTAAATACTAATTTAATTTAATTATATTCTAATTTTAAGGCTAACCCTATATTTTGATTTTTAAAAAAATTAATTTTACAAATTCGTAATCCGTGGCACGCAAATCGAGGCAATCCGTTGATCGAAAAGTCAACCGACACAAAATTGACTTTCTTGAATGAATTCATGTAGATTTCAGTGTCACAAGTACGCTGGAATTTATAACTCGTCCAGATTCAAAATAGTTTAAAAACTATTGCAAACACAAAATCGTATTGCTCAACCGGGGTTGATTGCTAACCTAGAAGTTCCACAAAATTAATAGTATAGAAATAATTCGAATTAAATTCTAGAGAAAACATATGTTAAGGATATCAACGTTAACTTTCCGAAACTTTAAACGGTTTGTGATTCAAATTTCTGATTCTCCCGGAATGACAAAAATATCGAGACACGTCTATTTTCGGACATGATGTACTCTACGAATTTTTAGAATTTAATATTCAAAATTTTATGAAATAATTTACATATTCAGAATTTTTACCTCAATACAGTTCCAACACAAGAAACGAGGATGTGTTTGGAGTCCGAAACTAGAAAATATGGTCATTCGAAGTTGCTATGTCTGCTAAAAAAATAAGACTGATTTTGTGTCGAATTTAGATTATTTTTGGACGGAAGTAAGATGGATTTTTAATGATAGAAGAAAAAAGTAAAAGGATTATATATATATATATATATATATATATATATATATATATATATCAGATTTATTTACCTTAATAGATAGGATTTAATTTAAATAGGTAGGACTTGATTTGTTAGGATATAATATGGATAAAGTTGCTTTCCTAGTAGACTTAGGATTATGATTAATTTAAATTATAGTTTAGATTTATCTAAAAAAAATATAATCGTATTTAAATTTATCTTAAATAATACATAATACATAATATATATATATATATATATATATATATATATATATATATATATATATATATATATATATATATAATTTAAATAATCTATATCAAATCTTATTTATATCTATTAACACTAAATTAGTTTCTATCAAATATTAAGTGTATATATAATTTAAATAACTTCAAATAAATATGTAAAGTATTATAAAATTCTAAAACGTAGAAAGCCATTATAAACCCTAGAAAAATACTTGGGGTCATTTTATGTTCCTAGGCTTGCAAATTAAATTCTAAAAGTCCTAGAAAATTAGTTATTATCCTATTTCAAAACCAAATAAATCTAAATAAATTTCAAAAAATTATAAATAAATTATAGAAAATATATTTAAGTATTTTAACTCTAAAATAAATGTTTAGCAGAAAATTTTATAAGTTTGGTCTCACAGTAAATCATGGAAGTCCTAAAAAATTACGCTTTTATGGTTTTAATTACCCAAAAATTCTAAAAAATTCATTTTTTAAAAAATAGTCTGAAAATGATTCTAAATAAGTATTTATATAATTAATTAAATCAAAAAAATTATTTCTTAATTAACCAACAAAATAGCCAAAAAAAAATCCAATAATTTAATAAAAATACTAAAATTATAAATTTAAAATTAGGGAGTTTACATTCTACCAAACTTACAAGAATTTCGTCCTTGAAATTAAAACTAAAGATATTCGTAATAATTTACTATAGTCATTAACACTCCATTGCCAACTAGCAATTCTTTCTAAAAGGTTATGGTGAGCCATTCTAATACTTTTTTTTTATCGTTTATACACTATTCTTTTATCCCTTAAACTCATCTACACTACTCAACTTACAAGAACTCAACTAATAGTGGTAAAACTGTGAATATATGTTTAGATATAAAAAAATAGTTTAAATATATTTTGAATATTAAATATATTTTTATTTGAATTTTTTTAATATATTTTTATATACATTTGAATATATGTTTAGGTAATTATAATAATTTAAAGATATTTTTACGTAAGAAAAACACGTACACGGGTAGTTAGAATTTTTTTAAATTTTTAATTATTAATTTACGTGAGAATTAATAATTATTAATTACGTGAAAAAAAAAGTGGGTTACCGATGATGAGAAAAATAGTAGATTATGAATGATGAGAAGGAAGTTGATTTTAGATTTTTTTTTTTTAATCTCCCGTTAATTTTTTTGTTAGTTAAATTGATTGAGTAATTATTAACAGTTTGGACGAATAAGATGGAAGTTGATATATAATTTTATTTATCTTCTGTAAATAATATTTTTAATATTTAATTAATTTAGTATTTATTTACGATTTAGACGTTTTATTTTTGAGCTGTCTAGAAATCGTTTTTTATTATGAAAGTTAGATATAAAAAAGCGATAAAAAGTAGATTTTGGGAGGAGGACAAGAACTATATTCAGCTTCTTACTTTACCACTCATCCACCCCCTTCATCAAACATCTGGACTTCAGGTATTAAACAAATTCTTAAGTAAAGTTAGAATCTCTCCAAGTTACATTTACCAAACAGATCCTCACTCGTTCGGTCACTAAGTGATATTATACAATTAATTATACACATAGTAAACAAATTGAGATAATTGTTTTCTCAAAATATTTAATCGTCACTTCATGCTCAATAGAGATTGGTCCAAATATTACTCATTTTTTTTCTTTCCTTTATTCTTTAAAAAGAAAAAGAAAACCCAAATACCCCTTTAAGTGGGTTCCACTTGAAACATTAGGGGAGCTGTCGTCCTAAGCCCTTTTTTTCTCATTAACACACCTGCCGATGACCGGGAGCCAGCGGAAACCGGAATAGTCAAGGAAAGTAGAGTTGACCGCCAGCTGTCGGTAACGTATGAGAAGCGCACTGGTAAACTGGTTGGTGGCCACCCCAGCATTTTATAAATTTATGCCCGGTTCGGTTGTTCATGGTACCAACCGCTGAGGAAATTGACCTAGCACCAGAGCCCGCAATTTACGTATTTTGTTTGCTTCTTTGTTTAGTAGGGACCACTCTGAGAGCTAGTGAGCTTGTGATTATTTATTACATTTTAGAAACGACTTTTCGGTTCAATTGCAATGAAAATTTGAAAGATCTATGACTTTAACGGGTCTGCAGGTAGGCATCTATAATATATTTTTATTAGCGTTTTGTCATTTTAAAATTGGTTTGCAATAGAAAGTAGAAATCACAGTTGATGCAGCAATTGTTCCGTTCACTAATGTTTGCGAGAATATTATGATGTTAACTGGGTTGGATAGTCCGGAATTTGTCTTGAAACCATATCGATCAAATTCAAATTGGATCGGTCCAGACACGATCAGTGCATAGGTCCAACCCATTAGTCATTCGGGTGGTGGTTTGGGCAGGAGAAGGTGTTGTGGGTGGAAGGACTAGGCATTGTACTTGCAACCCTCCCTTCACGCTCTTCCAATCGAGCCAGTCTCGATCATCTAAACATGTCAAGTCGATTTTTTTTTTTGTATCCCAAAGCCAGCATGTCCGATTCGTTAACACCCCCCCCCCCCCCTCCTCCCCCCCCAATTCGTTATATAAACATTAGGGGTGTATTTTGGTCAAATATCCCCAAACAACTATTACATAAGAATATTTTGGGAGGATATTTTTACCAAAATACTCTCATAATTTAGCCATTTATAAACATTAATTAGGAACATTTTGCTGAAAATGACCAAAATACTTTTATAATAGTTATATTCCAAGGATATTTATCATAATTTAGCATCCAAAAATTTGATATAAATAGGGATTAATTTATCCATATTTATTACAATATTTTTTCTCTCTATCTTCTAATACTTTCATTTAAGTTTTATTTAGTGAATTAACTTCTTCTTCTTCTTCACTATTATAGAAAATAAATAACCATCGTAGTAACCGTAAGGCCCGCAACCTCAGGATAGAAATTTAGGTAGTTGCAATTATCATGTATCAGTTCAAAGAATTAGTTACAACAATTCTTCTATACTTGTAATATATTTTTATTAGCATTTTGTCATTTTAAAATTGGTTTGCAATAGAAGGTAGAAATCACATTTGATAAATCAATTGTTCCGTTCACTAATGTTTGCGAGGATGTTATGATGTTAAATGGGTTGGATAGTCCGAAATTTGTCTTGTAACCATATCGATCAAATTCAAATTGGATCGATCCATGCTCAATCAATGCATAGGTCCGTCCCATTAGTCATTCGGGTTAACTTGCAACAACCCCCTCCCCCCCCCCCCCATGCACGCTCTCCCAGTCGAATAAGTCTCGGTCATCCAAACGGGTCAAGCAAATTTTCTCTCTCTCCAAAACCAGCATGTCTGATCCGTTCTAAGGTTCGGTTCATGTAAACCCCCTGATTTTCAAGAATTTTTTAATTTGGAAATTTTCACAATTTTTTGGAATTTTCTAGGATTTTTCTCTAATTAAACTAAGGTATTTTAATTATTAAATAATTTTTCAAATATTATTAAATAATAATAAAATATTATAAAAATAATATTTTATGGTATAAAATGGAAAATGAGACAGTGTGTAATTTTTGGAGAATTTATTGGACCCCGGAAGTATTTTTTAAAGTCCTAAAAACCATTTTATAATTAAACCGAAATGAACCCTAAATAAACCCGGTTTATTTGAAATAAACCAAACTAACTGCTGAACCAAACCGGTCTAACTAAACCCAAATCCTTATTGGGTCGGATCCGAGCCCAAAATCCAGACCCGACCCGCTAACCCGATATCCAAACCCGCTTCCCTGTTTGCGGATCGGGCCGGATCCGTCGCTGACCCCGACCCGTCGAACCCGCCTCGCGTCCCCGCCCGCTCGCCTCCCAGCCGCTCCGGCTCCCCCGTACCCGCCGTCGTTCCCCTCTCCCTCTCTCCTATATAAACTCTCAGCCGCCTCCCTCCCTCGAATTCTCTCCTCCGGCTCCCCCTCCCGCCTCCGGCCCTCGACGCCGCCACCAGCGCCACTCGCCTCCCTCGGCCCGCAGCCCCGAGCCCAGCCCCCACTGCTCTTCTCCCCTCCGCCCAGTTGTCTTCTCCGGCGTAACCCTAGCCGCAGTCGCCCCCGAGCCCAGTGCAGCCCGGCAGTCGTGTCCCCTCCCAAGACCGACGCCTCCATAGCCCTCGCCCGCTCGAGATCCGACCAACACCTTCCCGACTCCCTCTGCTCCTCCCTCCGTTCGAGCTCACCCCGACCCGGCGCTGTCACATCCCCTCCAGCGCAGCCCGCTGCCGGAATCCGCCTCCGCCGAAGTCGCTCCGCCGAGCCAGAGCCGCTCCGCCTCCGCCCGGTCCCGGCCAGCGAGCCCCCAACAGCAGAAACCCTAGCCCTAAGCCTGGACACGGCAGCCAGGACACAGGACACGGGAATTATGTCGAGATGACACACGGACACGAAATTTTCGATTTTTTGGAGCCTTGTTCAGGTACCCATTTCTCTCTCCTCGCTGCCCCGTTTTCGATTCCGTCAGTTGTGACGCGAACCCTGCGTAACCCCCTCGGTGCATCGCGTCCTGTGGCGATCGCGAACCGCGATCCAAAAACAGGAAAACTAACGCCCTGTTTCACCCCGGAACTGAGTACGCCCCGCCAAACGGGACGACTTGGTCGCGTACGGTCTTCACCGAAATGTGCGCGTTGTTGATACGGACGTGCGGGATTTCGCAGAAGTTGATTTTGATGTGCGTGCACACCGGAATCAACGCGTATCCGCCGACAACGTCCCGTATCCGTCCTTTCTGAATCTCGCTGTAACTTAGTGTACACACGTCGGATCGAGACGAAACTTGCGCCATCAGACTCTTAGCAATACGCTGGTCCTGTGACCCAAGTTTGGTTCGATTCTGAGAATGTTGACAAAATTGCGTATCGTGGGCCCCATAGGCTCCACTTGACGGGCGATTTTGTGATCGGCTCATCGGAATCCAATTCTGGAAGTTCCGTTGAGTTTATATCATCGTTCCTGACTTGTTGACACTAAGTTTGACAGATTTGGAGACCTTTGACCCTGACACATTTTTCGGTGCAAAGCGACCCACATGTGGACCTCGCTTTGACCCGAAAATATTATTTTTGCCCCTGTGTCCAAATTGGACTCAAGGACAGGCGTTTCTAGCTGATTGATATTTTCTGGATCTAATGGTGATGTTTATTTCAGCAACCGGAGTACTGCCTGCAGAATCCACGGAAGTCAGAGCTACAATTGGAGCCGGAACCCCAGGCAAGTGTACCTTGCCAATCTCTGTATTTTTTGCTACTTATTTTCTTGACATATATACTTGTTGTACATGCTTCAACCTAGGACCTTGTGACTTACTTAGCGTCCGATTAATAGTCGGGTGCCAACCCCGTACGCGGAGTTGTGTAACGTCACATAGACATGGATATCGTGACCCTTTGCATTCTCGTACTTGCATTATCAAGTACGTTTTACCCAGGACACCTGACACTATATCATGATACAGAATCGTCCTGAGATATTTATGGTGATTCTGTATAGGATACAGTTTTTTTCATGGCTTATTCCTTTGCTTAGATATTATATGACTTGATGCATTAGTTATGATCCTGTATGGCATGGACATGAGACGTTGTGGACATGATATGCATGATTACATTGGGTGGGGAGACACACACAAACTACAGGTTGATTATATATTATACCGACGTCTTAGTCTCTCTCCGAGCTAGACAACCACATGATATCACTGCTACCGGCTCCCCGACACAGAGCTTGTAGTAGTTTCAGCTTGAGTTCTAGTGTTGCTCTCATCTTGCATATCACTTAGCTGGTTATATATTTACCCTATTGTTTCATTTATTTGCTGCACTGCATTATCTTTGGCTTGTTTTATCTGTACCTTGCTATGTCCCTGAGGACCTGGATCCGGATTATGTCTCCAGGATTAGCAGACGAGTTCGACCCAGAGATATACAGGACATGAGCATTAGCAGGAGCAGAAGCAGGAACAGGAGCAGGCACTGGAGCAGTACCAGATCCAGTAGACGAGTGATCTCTGTGGGTATTTTCTGAGTATATACTATTTCCATACTCAGTATTGTTGTTGATATCCTTATTCTTGTATCTTAACAGTTGTATCAGATTTGTTATCGGGTTGTTCCCCGATTTATTTACTTGAGGATTGATGATGATGTTTATATCTCCTTTTGTTGATATTGATATATTCATTCTGTGGATGAGATTAGTAGACCCTGACTATTGTTTTACAGCTTAAGTATGCCCCGATGGATCCATTAAATTGGGTTTGTCCATCGGTGTGTGCTGCTGGCCATTGCCACGTGTCTAGTCCCTCGATAATTTGGGACTGGGGCGTGACAGTTCAGATCCGATCTAGACCGATTCACCCCCGGGTTCCACTATTATAGCCGTTGTCCCCCTTCCCCCCAATTCGTTATATAAACATTTTGGGTGTATTTTGGTCAAATATTCCCAAACAACTAGTACATAAGAATATTTTGGGAGGATATTTTACCAGAATACTCACATAATTTAGCTATTTATGAACGTTAATTAGGAATATTTTTCTAAAAATGACCAAAATACTTTTATAATAGCTATATTCCAAAGATATTTATCATAATTTAGCATCCAAAAATTTGATATAAATAGGGATTAATTTATCCATATTTATTATAACATTTTTTTCTCTCTATCTTCTAATACTTTCATTCAACTTTTATTTAGTGAATTAACTTCTTCTTCACTACTATAGAAAATAAATAACCATCGTAGTAACCATAAGGTCCGAACCTCAGGATATGAATTTAGGTAGTTACAATTATCATGTATTAGTTTGCAGAATTAGTTATGACAATTCTTCTGTCTTACTCTTTTATTTGCCATTTTTTATTATATGCCATTATTGTTAGATATCTATTGTATGTTTCTTGATATGAATTATGTTTTGTGCTTTGATTTTCAACCTTCATTCAAGCTTCCTTTGTGGTAATTTCTATTAGTGGTTGACTCATCTGATTTTGTATGGCAAGACATCGTAATTGAGCGAAAGCGATGATAGATCCTATAACTTGACTATGATATCTGGTCATACAAAATCAAAGGGGTCAACCCCTAATATTTGTACCAAAAAAGAATCTTGAAAAGAGGTTGAAAACCTAAACGTAAAACATAAGTCATTTCAATAAACACCTATTTAACGAGAATAATATATATTAAAAATTCTCAATTAAATAAAATTTATTCTTTTTTCTTAAAAAAAATTAAAATAACGATCTTAAATTTTTGGACTAATTAGCATTTAGACCCTGGATTTTACACCAGCTAAGAGTTTAAGCCATAACATATCCAATTGAAAAGTTTAGACCCGGAATTTTTATTTTTGATTTTCTTTTTTCCATTATACTCTCTCTAGTATATATAGAGAAGTTTTATTATCATGCATGGAAAGAAAATTTATAATGAAAAAAGAAACAAAAAATTAAAATTAAAAACCAGGGTCTAAACTTTCTAATTGGACATGTCATGACTTAAACTTTAAGTTGATATAAAATCCAGGGTCTAAACTTTAATTAGCTCTCAAAAAATTTAGTCATTGGCCTCAAATCGTATAATTTTTTTAAATAGTAGGCTCAAACATTAATGTGCCCATTTTTAATTAATTTTTAATCAAACCGGTCCAGACAAGACCCGACTAGCACCCGAATCGAACCCAACCTAGTTTAGCATAGACCGAGTTTTGGGTCGGGCTCGATTTTGGATTTTGGTCTTTAGCCTGGCCTAGCCCGAACAGTTGCTAAAGACCGGGCTAGCCCTTCCCAAGCCAAACACGGTCAAATTTGGATCTTGGTTGTTCCAACCCAACTAACATCTTAAGAAGTGTCACGTCCGCTCCTAAATACAGTGAGTCAGATACGTAACTACATCACAGGCTATGCACCATATGAGTACTCCTGAACCCATATATGTAATTGTCGTCTGTAAATTCTAGGACAATGTACATGTAATCATGTTATTAACACATTCTATTTACTACATATACCAAGATACATACTGCCCAACATATAGAACTAAGTATTATCCAAAATATTTAATTTACTTAATCATAGCACTATAGAGTTTCTTCTGAAAAAATAATGATTACAAAACTCGGATAGTTCAATCTTTTGCTTCATCCATTTTATATAATGGTAGTGTGTCCTCTGGTGCATCTTCTTCTCCTAGTGAACAATTACTAGGTCATCAAAGACATGTAAGTCCTTATTTGGAAAATATGACGTCCCTTCCAATACAGGTAGATAGCTCACTGAAGGTCATGTAGTCTATATGCTTGTGATTCAGCACCAAATTATCCATTTTCTCCTAGACCGAATAAATTTTATAGCTGCAAATATCGTTCAAGAAAATAAATTCTTGTGCACAAGTTGTCCATGACCATGCATACATATTGTAACCTTCGTTATTGAATTTCGTATTTATAAAATTTTGATATTAAATTTTTTCTGAAAATTTACTTATACTGTGTTTTGTATTTTCGCTTATCATGTTTGTTGTATTTTTTGTGATTAGATTTTGTTTTGATATGAGAGACTACCCTGGACCAATAGAATACCAATTGACATTGCCATAGACCTGTGTTAGGACCCGTGAGTAGAACAGAGAACCCTTAAATTTTTCAAAGTAGAAATTTTTTCCTTTATTTGAAAGATCCGCTGGTTTTCCGACAAAAAAACTGACCTGAATATTTTTCCTGGTGAATAGTATTTGATTCACCCTTTCATCCATTGGTTTCTTGGTTATGATTCACTATATTATCTAGTAGTTTCTTGGTTTTTTTTGGAGTGGACGAGATTGATTTAGATCGTGACGTGGATCGCTGTAGTGCCTCAAATCCCGATCCGACCTGGATGTGCACTACGTAATTGGGCTTGTGGCTAGTCTGTCTGAGTCGTAGCTTAGATCTTCGGCATCTTCTTGCCACGGACGAAATGCGATGATCCTTTCCAACTCATGGAAAGGCCTCTATTGAAACGAGTCCAATAGTTTTCGTGTTTGGTTGCTTGGTTTTCTTGATTGCCGCTTTGGGATTTTGATTTGGTGTTGCTTTCGATTTGCTTGGTTTTCGCAGCTGGTTTTATCGTTTGGAGCTTTGATTCTTGGGGAGTTCGGCAAGGAAGGATAGGCAAGAATTCTAATTGGTGCTCGTGCTGTGCAGGTCCGCGTAACTGACGTTTGATCGTCGCTAGGCGGGATTCGTGTTTTAGCTACCTTTTCCTTAACCAGTGAGTGGTTTGGACCCTTCTTTCCTACTTCTTCACGTTCACATCTTTAATGTTTCAAACGTTCACTCGATGATGCCCGGTTGGACGCCTAGGAAATCCTTGTCATAATGCATGCCAGCCACTAAGAAAGGAACATGGGATTTGTAGACTAATTTACTATATGCTTGCACACCTTATAATTTGAGTTATTTATAAAGGGAATTGGTTGTTGGTGGCGGCCTAGTGCCTCGGACGGAGTTTGGACCTATGAGATACCAAAATCGGAACACCGCATTGAGAAAATATGAACTGTTGCATGAGATATATATTGCTGCTTTACTTCTTTGTTTATTTCGATGCATTGTATGATAATATGAATTGTTCATGCATTTGCATGGTCTGGGACAACTTGTGCACAAGGTTTGGCATTTCCTCGAAACGGCTTTCCGGGGCACTGGAACCGTATCGATCCGGAGGGAAATATTTGATTTGTGCTCGTCACGATGCATTTTGGGACCTCCAGCAGGGCTTGCTACCCGGGCTGATAGGGCGCACCGCTAATGCTTGAAATATGTCCCTAAGGTGTCGATCACACCAATGACCGCATAGAATAGAACACATGCTAATTTATTGTCTTGTGCAGATGGTAAGTATACTTGTGTTTCGTTGCAGGGAAGGCGTGCATCGGTTGAGTAAGCAATCGATGCACTGGTTTGATTCAATGCTATTTTCATTCCTATCAAAACATGCAACTGATATGAATTGAATTCACTTGCTTCTTTATAGAAGTCATCTTAATGCATGCTCGCCCCTAATAAGCTAGTGTCGATTTAGTCGAGTGGGTTCATCCCGCTCACCAGTACAAGTTGAGTACTGACCCACGTTGTGGGCAACTATTTCAGGCACTCAGATGGTGCAACGCTAGTGGATAAACGAGGAGGCGTAAGGAGCACCTCTATTTTGAAGTATAGTTGGAGTCAGATCATTTTGGAGGCTTGGACTTTCAATCTATACAAGGGCGTAATATATGAACGACGTGGACTATCTGATGGAGCGCGCCCTGCCTTTTGAGTTATCTTTTTGTAATGCAAATCAAGTAGCCGAGAGGCGCATCAATGTAAACTCTATGTAAATTACTCTGAATTATCAATAAAAAAGCATGTTTCTTCCTGCACTTGTGTTTAAATCTCTGTGAATGTGTTTTCTAAATTGTGTTCCAAAAATGGGTTCCTATAACTGCAAGTTCTTGCCTTGTACGAGCGCAACTCCAGGCTCGTACGACATCACGCCCCAGCGAGGACGAATCGGTTCCGTGAAGGATCCAGCGAGGACGAATGACCCTTTCGGGATCGGGGCGTGACATATTGGTATCAGAGCCTAGGCTTTACTTCCATGGGATTTCAAATATTATATAGGAGTTTGATGCGCCTCTCAATTGAGTTGCGTTCGGCGTCTGCTGCATGAGATGAGTCGCCTATACAATGAGCCCATAGATACAAAAATCTATCATTTTTGGAGTGTTAACAAGCTACTCTCTTTTGTAGCCATGGCGAAGAAGAACACTGCAACTGCCAGCAGTGCTCAACCCATTCAGAGCGATCCAGCAAGCTCTGGAGAATCTAGAGGAGCGGGTTCGAACGAAATGACGGAACGGCTTATGCATCTTATGGAGGTGCAGCAACAACAAGCTGTTACACAACAGGCGCAATTTGCTTCCCAGTAGAAGCAAATAGATACCATGATGCAACTGATTGCATCCTTGGTACCAAGCAACGGGACTGCCACTGTGACTCCTTCCCCACCGCCGGCCGTGGCGGTAGAGGATGAGTCCCAAGAAACACAGCCTTCAGCGAAGAACTCCTGCCGAGCAGCTGAGTTTACAAAAATGCATCCCCCTACGTTCAACGGACGAGCGGAGCCGGACGTGGTGATGGGGTGGATTGCTAAGCTGGAAGGACTCTTCAACCTGGTTGGCATCAGGGGATCCAAGCGAGTGGCTTGTGCATCGGTTCAGTTGGAACTGCGTGCGCATGATTGGTGGGAAGCCACGAAGCAAGAGATTTATGATGCCAATCCCAACTGTAAAATTACTTGGAAAATGTTCAAATCTGCCTTCATTGAACAATATATTCCCCGAGCCGTGCGTCAACAAAAGGAAGACGACTTCAGTAATCTGGTGCAAGGAAGTTTGTCTGTTGACGATTACGACTCAGTATTAGCTAAACTGGCTAAGTTTGCAGGGCACTTCTTGCCTAATCAGCAGGCGTGGTGCTATCGATTTCAGAAGGGTTTGAATGACGATTTGCGTAGGGACGTCATCAACCAAAAATGCCAAACATACAGGGAATATTACGAAGCGGCTCTGAACAGCGAACGGATCTTTGGGCGCCCTCTCCCAAAGGCCGAGGTGCAAACCCCCCGTACCAATAACAATAAACGTCCTCATGATACGGGAGGGTCTGGAGCACACAAGCGTTCGCATACGTCTGATAATAGGGGCCAATCCCAATCACTGAACTGCAGCCGGTGCGGCAAATCAGGGCATAAAGTGAATGAATGCCGGGTTCAAGGATGTTTCAAATGTGGTCGCCTGGGTCACAAATAGTTTAACTGCCGAGAGGGCAAGCCGAATCAGAACAACGGGAATCAAAACAAGGGGCCTCCAGCAAGTGATGCCAATGCTGTGCCAGTCAATCCACAACGCCAGGGTGCTCAAGGCCGAGTCTATGCACTGACTAGGGATGAGGCATCTGTATCTGAAACTGTCGTAACTGGTACTTTACTTTTCAGAGATTTGCCCGCTAGAGTCTTATTCGATTCAGGTGCTACGCATAGTTTCATATCTGCTGATTTTACTGTTGAGCATAAATTAGCTTCTACTCCTTTAAATATAAACCTTTGCGTAAGTACCCCTTCGGGAGTCGATATGCCCGCCCATGCGATCTGTAGGGATGGTTACATTTGCATCGGAGGAAGGAAGCTTTCCTTAGATATCATTGTACTAGACATCAAGGATTATGATATTATTCTCGGTATGGACTGGTTGGGTGCTTGCCATACAGCAATCGAGTGCGCGGAGAAGCGAGTCGTATTCCGTCTACCCGGCGAGGCAGACTTCTACTATTCGTGCAGCGCTGCACCGAAGACGGCAATGGTGATATCAGCAATTTCGGCTAGGCGTATGTTGCATTCGGGCTGTGAAGGGTACTTAGCTTCTGTTCGAGACACCCGGCGAGAATATGTAGATGCAGCTCAGGCTGAAGTCATTGTAGATTTACTCGACGTGTTCCCAGACGAGCTGCCTGGAATGCCTCCTGATCGTGAGATCGAATTCAGCATTGACACTTTTCCGGATTCGCGACCGATATCAAAGGCACCTTATCGCATGGCCCCAGCAGAGCTTAAGGAACTTAAAGTTCAGTTGCAAGATCTGTTGGACCGAGGATACATTCGTCCAAGCGTTTCTCCGTGGGGCGCTCCGGTGCTGTTCGTGAAAAAGAAGGATGGATCCATGCGGCTGTGTATTGACTACCGAGAGCTGAATAAAGCGACCGTGCAGAATCAGTACCCATTGCCAAGAATAGATGACTTGTTTGATCAGTTGCAAGGTGCAAGAGTTTTCTCTAAAGTTGATCTCAGGTCAGGGTATTACCAGTTGAAAATCAAATCAGAGGATATTCAAAAATCTGCTTTCAGAACCCGTTACGGACACTATGAGTTCCTCGTGATGTTGTTCGGTTTGACGAACGCCCCTGCAGCTTTCATGGATCTGATGAACCGCGTGTTTCGGCCGTTTGTGGATAAGTTTGTAGTCGTGTTCATAGACGACATACTAATCTATTCCAAGAACGAGGCGGAGCACAAGGAACACCTGAAGATCGTGCTGCAGACATTACGGGACCATCAGTTGTTCGCTAAGCTCAGCAAGTGTGAGTTCTGGTTGAACAGCGTGGCGTTCCTTGGTCATGTCATCTCGGTCGAAGGCGTCGCCGTAGACCCGAAGAAAATAGAGGCGGTGGTGGACTGGAAACAACCTACGTCAGCCAGCGAAGTTCGAAACTTTCTGGGCCTTGCGGGATACTACCATAGGTTCGTGAAGGATTTTTCTAAACTGGCCTCGCCGATGACTCGCCTTACTCAGAAAGGGATTGCATACGAATGGGGTGATGACTGCGAAGCCAGCTTTCGGGAACTTAAGTGGCGTCTTGTTTCAGCTCCGATTCTTGCACTTCCAGATGGGGTAGAAGAGTTTCAGATATACAGCGACGCTTCAGGACTCGGCTTAGGGTGTGTGCTCATGCAGAGGGACAAGGTAATATCGTACGCCTCCAGGAACTGAAGCCGCACGAGAAAAACTACCCGACGCATGATCTGGAATTGGCGGCAATTGTGTTTGCTCTGAAGTTGTGGACGCATTATCTTTATAGTGTTGCTTGCAAAATATTTACCGATCACAAGAGCCTCAAGTACCTATTCACCCAGCGGGAATTGAACCTCCGACAGCGGCGTTGGCTAGAACTGATTAAGGACTATGACCTAACGATCGCGTATACACCGGGCATGGGAAACGTCGTTGCTGATGCTCTGAGTCGGAAGCACGTGGGCTCGTTATCTATAGACAACCATTTACTTCAAGATCTTGAGGCGATGGGCATCGAATTTTGAGTTTGGCATCAAGGAGTGAAGCTGGCACCACTCCATCTTGAACTGGGTTTACGTGGTAGAATCAAATCAGCTCAGGAGGGCGATCAGTTCTTAGCGAAGGTGCACGGATTGATCTCGGCGGGGAAGACGTCTGACTTTGTGGCAGGCAAAGATGGGGCCTTACAGATGAAAGGAAGGCTATGTGTTCCTAGCGACCCAGAACTCCGAAGGGAAATTATGGCGGAAGCACACTACGCGAAGTATTCTTTACATCCGGGGAGCACTAAGATGTACAAGGACTTGAGCGGGACCTTCTGGTGGCACGGTATGAAGCGGGATGTGGCGACCTTTGTGTCACAGTGCATGGCCTGTCAACAGGTTAAAGCTGAACATCAGAGGCCCGGCGGGGAGCTTCAGAACCTCGCTATTCCCGAGTGGAAATGGGACAACATCACTATAGATTTTATTGTGGGATTTCCGAAGACGCCACGGGGGCATGATGCAATTTGGGTCATAGTTGATCGTTTGACCAAATCAGCCCACTTTCTTCCCATAAAAGTTACTTGGAGCGTCGATCGGTTAGCACAAATTTACATAGATGAGATTGTCCGATTACATGGAGTACCTGCCTCAATCGTCTCTGACCGTGACAGACGATTCTTATCTCGTTTCTGGACTAGTCTACAAGCTGCTTTGGGGACCAAGCTACAGTTCAGTACCGCATATCACCCGCAGACTGACGGACAGACAGAGAGGACAAATCAGATACTTGAAGATATGTTACGGCTGTGTGCTATTGATTTAAAGACTAGTTGGGACACGCATCTTCCATTGGCAGAGTTTGCGTACAACAACAGCTACCAATCAAGCATCCAGATGGCACCGTACGAAGCACTATATAGGCGAAGGTGTCGATCTCCAATCTGTTGGGACGAAGTCGGCGAGCGGCAGGTACTCGGGCCAGAGCTGGTAGAGCAGGCAGTTGAGAAAGTTCGCTTGATTCGGGAAAAACTCCGCACAGCACAGAGCCGACAGAAAAGTTATGCTGATGCACATAGAAGGCCTTTGGAATTCTTGGTCGGGGATCATGTCTTCTTGAAAGTGACGCCGATACGAGGTGTGATGCGTTTTGGCGTGAAGGGCAAACTGAGTCCCCAGTTTGTCGGCCCCTTTGAGATACTGGAACGAGTTGCAGCTGTGGCGTACAGGATAGCACTACCTCCCGCCTTGGCAGAAGTGCATGACGTATTCCACGTTTCCCAGCTCCGGAAGTATGTGCATGACCCTAGTCATGTGGTTAGCTTCGAACAATTGGAATTGCGCACGGATTTGTCATACTCAGAGGAGCCGGCGCAGATTCTGGATCGTAAGGAAAAAGTACTTCACAACCGTACGATGTCCTTGGTTCGCGTGCTGTGGCGGAACCATTCTGTTGGGGAATCAACGTGGGAGTTAGAATCGGAGATGAAGGAGAAGTATCCTTCATTGTTCATTCAGTCGGAGGTAGGGCCTTGTTCTTACGTTTCGGGTCGGCCTTGTTCTTAAGTTTCGGGTCGAAACTTTTTCTAGTGGTATATTATGTAGTGCCTCAAATCCCGATCCGACCGGGATGTGCACTACGTAATTGGGCTTGTGGCTAGTCTGTCTGAGTCGTAGCTTAGATCTTCGGCATCTTCTTGCCACGGACGAAATACGATGATCCTTTCCAACTCATGGAAAGGCCTCTATTGAAACGAGTCCAATAGTTTTCGTGTTTGGTTGCTTGATTTTCTTGATTGCCGCTTTGGGATTTTGATTTGGTGTTGCTTTCGATTTGCTTGGTTTTCGCTGCTGGTTTTATCGTTTGGAGCTTTGATTCTTGGAGAGTTCGGCAAGGAAGGATAGGCAAGAATTCTAATTGGTGCTCGTGCTGTGCAGGTCCGCGTAACTGATGTTTGATCGTCGCTAGGCGGGATTCGTGTTTCAGCTACCTTTTCCTTAACCAGTGAGTGGTTTGGACCCTTCTTTCCTACTTCTTCACGCCCACATCTCTAATGTTTCAAACGTTCACTCGATGATGCCCGGTTGGACGCCTAGGAAATCCTTGCCACAATGCATGCCAGCCACTAAGAAAGGAACATGGGATTTGTAGACTAATTTAATATATGCTTGCACACCTTATAATTTGAGTTGTTTATAAAGGGAATTGGTTGTTGGTGGCGGCCTAGTGCCTCGGACGGAGTTTGGACCTATGAGATACCAAAATCGGAACACCGCATTGAGAAAATATGAATTGTTGCATGAGATATATATTGCTGCTTTACTTCTTTGTTTATTTTGATGCATTGTATGATAATATGAATTGTTCATGCATTTGCATGGTCTGGGACAACTTGTGCACAAGGTTTGGCATTTCCTCGAAACGGCTTTCCGGGGCACTGGAACCGTATCGATCCGGAGGGAAATATTTGATTCGTGCTCGTCATGATGCATTTCGGGACCTCCAGCAGGGCTTACTACCCGGGCTGATAGGGCGCACCGCTAATGCTTGAAATATGTCCCTAAGGTGTCGATCACACCAATGACCGCATAGAATAGAACACATGCTAATTTATTGTCTTGTGCAGATGGTAAGTATACTTATGTTTCGTTGCAGGGAAGGCGTGCATCGGTTGAGTAAGCAATCGATGCACTGGTTTGATTCAATGCTATTTTCATTCCTATCAAAACATGCAACTGATATGAATTGAATTCACTTGCTTCTTTATAGAAGTCATCTTAATGCATGCTCGCCCCTAATAAGCTAGTGTCGATTTAGTCGAGTGGGTTCATTCCGCTCACCAGTACAAGTTGAGTTCTGACCCACGTTGTGGGCAACTATTTCAGGCACTCAGACGGTGCAACGCTAGTGGATAGACGAGGAGGCGTTAGGAGCACCTCTATTTTGAAGTGTAGTTGGAGTCAGATCATTTTGGAAGCTTGGACTTTCAACCTATACAAGGGCGTAATGTATGAACGACGTGGACTATCTGATGGAGCGCGCCCTGCCTTTTGAGTTATCTTTTTGTAATGCAAATCAAGTAGCCGAGAGGCGCATCAATGTAAACTCTATGTAAATTACTCTGAATTATCAATGAAAAAGCATGTTTCTTCCTGCACTTGTGTTCAAATCTCTGTGAATGTGTTTTCTAAATTGTGTTCCAAAAATGGGTTCCTATAACTGCAAGTTCTTGCCTTGTACGAGCGCAACTCCAGGCTCGTACGGCATCACGCCCCAGCGAGGACGAATCGGTTCCGTGAAGGATCCAGCGAGGACGAATGACCCTTTCGGGATCGGGGCGTGACAATCGCTGACTTGGCAAATCCAACGGTTGTAGAAGCATAAAAAAATCTACAGCATGTGCCAAATTCAACCACAAGCCATGCGCAGTCATCAAAGGCCATGCGCTAAAAACAGTCAAAGGCTATGCGACGGTGTTTCCATGCGACGGTATTCCCATACGGCAATATTTCTCATGCATTGGAGTTTTTATGCGGTAGTGTTCCCTTAAACCCTGCACACAACCAAAATTTTCTGTTATTAACAGCCAAGATCCCCAAGCAATCAGCGCATAATACGTATAGCATGGATTATGGGCATTAGCAACCCCATATCTCAACCTGCCATATGGCAGCCAAAGCACATCATGCGCTTATAAATCTACAATCGCCATTCTTGGAAGATGATATGCGGCAACATAAAATTCGCACGCATGTATGCACACACACATGATCTTCTAAAAGATATAAATAGTGGGCATCTCCCACATACAAAAAAAGGAGAGGAGGAGGACAATTAGAGAGTTAGAGACAGAAGGATGAAGGAACATCAATTGAGTCGCATACTCAAGTTCCTGAGGGCCTCGCCATTCTCTTTCTTCGAACCGTCAACGGAGTAAATAAGTCAACCGCAGACTTGATCTCCACCATCACACTTGTCCAGATTTATTTGTACTCAGACTCTACGCATTAGAGATTCTTTTATACTCTTTGTTCAATTCCAATTAATACAAAAGTTCGTTCAAATTTTTCCGTATTTTTTGTGATATCGACAAAAATGACAACTCTGCTGGGGAATGACTTCTCCTACGACGAGAAGTTAGTGATACAGTCCGATGAAAGCAAGATGAGATTCAACACAGAGAATGTTGGTTGTTCGCTTCGACCAACAGGCGTTCGAAGAGATGCTGGACAAGAGGAGTTCCGCATCGAGGCCCGCAAGACCTGACAAGACTCGTATGACTTGAGTCGTCAAGGTCATTGTGCCGCACCCACGATCCGCGAATGATGAGTTGCCAATCCCCGCGGTTGGGGGTGCGCATCAGGTCGATGCATATCCTTTCTCTGTCTCTATAGCCACTCTTGATAAGAACAGTGCTAAATCTCAAGAGATGCGCTCATAACAAGATGCACAAAAGAAGACGCGTACTGCATCACGCTGCAGACGCATGAGGTCTTCTGCGCATAGCAAGGCCAAAGAGAGAGAGAGAGCCTGTCTTTGGCAGAATCTCCAATGGCACTAATATGGATTCTCTATACTATGCGCCAATGTGCGCTAGTTCAAAGAAATCCAAAATGACTCGAGCCATGCACGCTCGAAGGGCTGCGCAAGTAGTCCACCAAAAGCATGCGCCGTTGGTTGTCACATACGCTGTTGGTGGAAATTTGTATAGGGGTGTCCCATGCGCTCATGCGTCGGATATGGGCCAACCCTCTTAAGTCTTCCCGAAACCACTTGGGTGCAGTTTCTGCGCAAGAACCAAGTCGGGGAGCAAAACCTGTATTGACAGACCCATGCGCCCAGTTTAGCTGTGCGCATTGTCACTACCACTTTTTCGGAGAGGGATATTTTTGTCTTTTCCTATTTTGTATCATTGTTAATAATTATTTTTCATAATAATTATTTTGAATGGTATTTTTATTTTACAATAATTACTATTGTTAAATATGATTATATATTGTATATAGTTGGTAGTTAGTTGTTAGCCATTAGTTAAACTAGTTGTTAGTGAACCTAGATGGACCCGACTAGACTTGCCATGACACAATTAGTGAACGCATTAGTTAGTCATGATTCATCCATTTAATTAGAGAGCAATGATGAGAAAAATCCTTCTTTTAACTATTACAAACTCCCTTTAATTAAATCTCTTTCCTAACTAAACCTTCATAAAAAATTGTGAGGGCTTATTGGGCATTTTATATTGCATTAGGGTTCAAAATAGTGGCTAGTCCTATTTCCTATATAAACACCCTCTTTCATTCATTAATAGCCTCCATCAAACCCTAATTAGCCTCCTCCCATTTCTCTCTCCATTTGAGAAGAAGCCCCAACCTCTTTCATTTCCAAATTAATTTTCAACCCTTCCATATTGTCATCTCAAGGAGGCTAGAGCTTGGATTAGTAAGGAGGAAGCATTGGAAGGAGAGAAGCTTGAAGGAGGTGTCCATTCTTGAGGATTGTGTCCACTAGTGCCTTTGCATTGGAAATCCATCTCCCAATAGATAAAATTCTGAAATTCCTGTTTAATTAAATTCTAATTAGTGCATTTGATCATTTGGAACCCACTCATACATTAGGGCTACCCATAGGAAGGAGTTTTGACTTCTAATACCCATATTGTGACTTTTATATAGAGTTTTGTATCAATTTTGGAGAAAATCCGAGATTGTCATACCAAGTATTTTTTATTAGGTTAGCTAGATATATTTATGTTTATTTTGGTATTATGAGTCTTGCTACATGTCTATAGTTGGATACGAGTATGTCGTATTACAAGGTTTTATGATACAGAATATTTTGGGGGCTTTTCCTTCGACACGGGTGCCACACACATATGGAATTGTGCTATGACACTTGGAATGATGTCTTAGCACTTAGAATATGTTCTAATTTCTTTTTAGAACTTATGGATAAAATTTGGGTTGAGTTTGGATAGATTTGGGGTGCGTATCATGAGCGTATTATGGGATGCACACCACGTGCTTTACGAAATAACTTTAGTATGGTTGAGGGTGTTATCTATAGTATCATAAAGATATACTTATATGTATAGTTGTATTAGCTTTGAGTATATATTATAGAGGGTGAGTATGTGTATATCAGTGGTGGAAGTGCACTGTGACAATGGTGTGAGGGTTCAGTTGTGTGGGCAAGGTAGGAGCATCGTGTGCACTAGTAGGTAGGCAAGTTGTTGTTGCACATAACAAGAGCAGAGGTGCAATTTAGGCCTGGAGAGGGAGGCTCGAGCACTAACTTGAGGTGGCAGGCAGTGCACATTCGTGCACTGCATAGGTGCCACTGTCAGTATCAATAACAGTGGACTGATGGGGGTATATAGACTTGTTAGGACTGAGGTTCAGCTGATACCTAAGAGTATTTGAACACTATATTCAAGTAGTAAGTATGATCAGTTATGGCCAGTGGTTAGGGATTTTAAAGAGTGAACTGTTAGTAGTTCAAGTTGGTTGTAAGAGGAAGAGAACCAAGTATCAGCAACAATTAGCAAGGACTGCCAATAGCAGTCAGTTATTTATCTGTGTGATGGGGATTGGTTGATGCTTGGGGAGTTCCTGGGAAGTTATCATTAGCAGTAGCAGTTAGAGTTTGTGTGGTTGCATTGCAGCAACCAAAGCGGGGTCGGGTTTTGAGGATTCAGCAGCAGCAACAACTATGTTGCTGTTGTTGTGGATTGTTGTGATTAGTTGGTTTATATAAATTAGTACTGGTTAGTAGTGTTTATTAATATCAGTTGTGGATATCTTAAGTGTTCAGTTAATGATTGCTGTATGGGAAAATGATCACGTGACATGAGAATTTGGTTATATAGTGTTATTGAGGGGGTTTTAGTTGTGCAGGTCGGGTTGAACACATAACAGTGGTGCATTATGTGAGTGTGTGTACATTAGAGTGTCATGATATCTCAGTTAGTGTATGTATAAGTAAGTATTAGTTTGCAGTTAGAATGACTGTTAGTGTGTTAGTGGATTAGTTAAGTGTGTAGTAGAAATTGGTGAAGTCGGGGGGGGGGGGGGGGTGGAGGGATGAACCAACTGCAATAGCAGTAAGATGAGAGGGGTGTTAAGTTATGAGATGGTAGTATGGTATGTATTGGTGAGCTTTGAATTGTATCAGATATCTGAGGGGTTCAGTTGCCAAGTTGAGGGTATGCTAGGATGATACCAAGTGTATCAGTTATTAGTGGCATTAGTTAGTTAAGGTATGTTCTCAGTTATTATTACTAGATGAGTTAAGTTGATATCAGGTATTAGTTAGTAAATATCAGTTATGGTTTTAGATGGTTATATATATATATATATATATATATATATATATATATCAGTTAAGTTAGTCAGTTATAGATATAGTTAACTATTATTTACCAGTTAGTAAGGGTATATAGAAATATATGTTAGTAACAAGTTAGAATTTATACTAGTTCAAGGATAGTGGCTAGCTAAGGTATATAGATATCATGATTAGTATCTAATACTAAGTGTTATATATAGTGATATAGGTTATGTGTATATGGATACATAGAGTATCCTATTATCTAGTGTATAGTGCTATTAGCTAATATAGCTAATGTAAGCTAGTGTTAGCTAGTTAGTGACCTAGTTTGACCAATATTGACTAGTTAGGCTAGAGTGATCTAGAAATGGCCTAAAAGTGCATGTTTAATGCATTTTAGTTCATTATTACTTTATTATACCTATTTTGACATGATATTCATATATAGGTGTATGTGACACCAGCTTGGACACCGAGTGATATCTTTTTCTCCGGACCAGAGGCGAGTATATTTCTCTAATAGTTTCTATTATTTGATAATTACTATAATACAAGTATTTAGAAATGTATTACTTGATTCCTGACACATTGGTATACGGACTACTATACACATGGATATTCAGTCATGGAAAGTTATTTATTATTTTATTGTTCTTCGTGTTCTCATATGGTTATTAGATAATATTTAATATTAGACAATATTCAATGTTCAATGTTCAAAGTTTAATATTTTACAATATCTTGCGTACCTTGCAGTGTAACGTGTCATGGTTAGATCCATTGTACTAGTTGGGGAAAAGAGAAAATGCTAGCTAAATTTGTGATCAAAGCCTAGACAATGTTCAATATTTAAGTTAGATAATGTTTATCCAATGTTTAAGTAGATAATGTTCAACCCAAGCCGATCACATATCTAACTAGTATTTCAAACACTTAGTATAGTTACAATTCTTCACTATATTCTAGTTCATTGCCTTTTTCTGTTTTATTATGATCAATGTATACCATATTGCTCTAGTTTATCTGTCTCTTTCTTCCATTGTATGATATTATTTTATTGTTTCTCGTCTTGTATTACATTCTCTATTTCTGTTTATAGTCATTATCAATTAACTTGGAACTACTATTGGGTTGTACTCGCTCCATCCTGACTGGATATATTTTTCAGATGCCTGGTTAGAGGAGATATGTCCCACCTTTTACGGGCCACAAGATGGCAAACCGCCTGAGGATCTAGTGCCATCTACTGAGACTACTTAGATTTCCATTACCATATTGTATATGTTTTAGTTTTAGACATTGACATGTATATATTATTTGAGACTTGTGCTGTAGCTAGACTATTGGTCTTGGATGGATTGTATTGTGACTTCGTGACTCTTTCTTCCATTCCATATCCTGCCTTTATCTTCCTTTAGTTTTTATACTGTGATTATTGATTATCATATATTATATTATCCTCTATTTGTAGTTGAGATAGTATGACAGGTACCTTATATATTTAGCGTGAGATATTTAGATAGTATTGTTGACCTAGACAACGTTCTACGTCGTACTCGTGCCCTCACACCGGGGGCGGATCGTGACACACATAAAGTGGGTTCGTCTTACGCTAAGTCTTCCACAAATGACCCAGGTGCAGTAGCTGCATAAGAACCTAGTCGGGAAACAAAAACTGTGTTGACAGACCCATGTGCAACATGAAATGGGTCCGCCTCGCATTAAGCCTTCCATAAAAAACTTGGGTGCAGTTTTTGTGCAAGAACTGGGTCAAGAAGCAAATCTTCCACTTTCACACTCATACACAAAGCTTGGCTGCTGTAAACACCCAATTTTTTTAAAAATTAAAATATGAATTTTTAGGATTTTTCTGTGATTTTTAAATATTTAAAATAAATGCTCCTCAGGAATTAATTATTTTTGAGAATTAAATTAAATATTAAAATATTATGAAATATATATTTTTGAGTGTAAAATTATATTTTTAGATATTGCGTAATTTTCCAAAAATTTATTGGGCACAAAAATTATTTTTAAATAGCTAAAAATATTGTTTTTAAATAAACCAGAATAAACCAACCTGAGCCAACCTGAACCCAACCCAACCCTAGTGGGTCGGATCTAAACCCGACCCGACCCAAATCTGCCAACCCGAACCATTAGCTAATTAATTCAGTAACCGTTCAAAACCGAAACCCCCGACCGGTTCGATCTCGTAACCGCCGTCGCGACCGCCGGCCGACCGACCTCTCGATTCCTCTTCCGTTACCGCCGCCTCCGACCCTCCGGTCCCCCTCCCTGCAACCAATGGATCACTCTATAAAAACCCCCATACCAACCACCTCCACCACCATCACCATCACAACCACCATCACCAACCACCGCCTCTCCTCGGGCCGAGGACAATAACTCCGGCGACTCACCCCGACTCCGGCCACCCAGTCGACTCTGCCACGACCCCGACGATCCGAGCCAGCCGCTGCTACCCCAGCGCCGATGATCACCGCAGAACCCTACCCGCCGCTGCCGACATGCACCGCCGCCTCGTCCACGCGTAGCACCGCGGCCAACCCCTGTTCCGGTGAGCTTTTCTTCCTACTCGCTGTGTCAATTTTTGATCGGCCTATTGCGACATGTTTGCTGTGTGACCCTCTCGAACCCCGTGTAATTAGAATTGGGTATCATGTCCTGTGTCGATCGTAAACTGCGACACAAAAACAGAAAAATAGCCCAATTTAGGACTTCAGAAACTGTCCCGAACTCCCGAGTTCACGATCGTTTTACGTCCAACCTGTTTAATAATTCTAAAATTTACTTAAACAGTAAATTAGAAAACATAACCAAGTTTTAAACCCTGTAATTAGTTTATTTTATTGTGCTGTAAGTTGTGTTTTATTCGCCGATAAAGTTGACCAAAATCTTGGTTTTCAAAACCCAAATTTTCCTAAAACTGGGTGTATCCCGCTAAACGAGGTTACTTTGTCGTGTGAGAATTACACTGAAAGGCGCATATCGTTAATTCAGACTTATAGAATTTCGCGGAAGTTGATTTGGATGTGCGTACACACCAAAATCAACGCATATACGTCAAAAAGTCCTATATCAAACTTGTTCTGACACTCATCATAACTTCGTGTGTGCTTATCGTTTTGCAACAAACAGATTCCTAGCGTTATGCTGGTCATGTGACCCAAGTTTGGTTCAATTCTGAGAACGTTGATGAAACCCTATATCGTAGGCCCCACGGTTCTACTTGACAGGCAATTTTGTGATCTGCTCATCGGAATCCAGTTCTGAAAGTTTCATTGGGTTCGTATCATCATTCTGGACTCGTAAACACTAAGTTTGACGAATTTGGAGAACTTTGTCTCTGACATATTTTTTGGTACGAAGTGGGCCACATGTGGACCCCGCTTTGACCAAAAATTGTCAATTCTGCCCCTGTGTCCAAATTGGACTTATGGGTAGGCAATTCTAGATATTTTATGTCTTCGGAGAGTGATGGTAATGTTTATTTCAGTATCCGGAGGCGTACCTGAAGATTCCACATACACCGGAGCAACTGAAGGAGTTCAAACCCCAAGCAAGTGTACCTTGCCAAACTTGCAGTACTTTCTCTCATATTATTTTCTTTAATATTATTTGCTTGATTTATTCTGTGATATACCTGCTCAACCTAGAACTGTGAGGTGTTGCTTAACGTCCGAATAATATTTGGGTGTCAATGCCATACGCGAAGTTGAGTAACGTCACTTAGAGAGTTTATATTACGATCCTATATTTTCGTGATTGATTTATCAAGTACGTCATACCATAGGACACTTGACACTATTTATGAGACAGAATTTTTTTTGAGTTATTTATGGTGATTCTGTATAGGCTTACAGAATTCGTGACATAGATCTTGCATATACATAGATATTATTATGACTCGATGTAATAATTAGAGGTCATGATCTTGCGTGTTATGGACATGAGACATCATGGACATGAGACATATGATTACATTGGGTGGGGAGAGTCTTACCATACTAAAGGCTGATTATATATATATATATATATATATATATATATATATATATATATATATATATATATATATATATATATATATATATATATATATATATATATATATTCTGGGAGTGCCTTAGACTCTGACCAGAGCTTTGGCACACGTACTGTCCCTTCGAGATAATAAATGCTGCTATGGGTTTCCTAGAGCCAATAGTAGTTTCATCCTGAGTATGATTAATGCTCTCATTTGTATTTCATATAGATGGTTACATAGTTTGCCCTGTTGATATATTTTATTTACTGTATTTTATTTGGCTTGAGTTATAGTTTGCCCTGTTGATATATTTTATTTACTGTATTTTATTTGGCTTGAGTTATTATTGTACCTTGCTATGTCCCCTGAGGACCTGGATCCGGATTATGTCCCCAGGGTTAACAGAGGAGATCTACCCCGAGATATACGGGACGGGAGAAGACGCTGGAGCAGTACCAACACCAGAGGACGAGGTGATACCAGAGGATTTCTCCTGAGTATTTTGTTATATACTCAGTTATTTTTGTTCTTGATACTCTATTTCCTATCTCATGGATTACTGTATTAAACTCATTATCGGGTTATTTTCCGAGGCATTTTATTGAGACTTGTTTGGATTATATTTTTCTTTGATTAGTTTGACATTTGAATTGTGTTTACCTTCTATGGATGAGATTAGAATTAGATTGTGACATGTATCGTAGACCATTAGATTTGATTTACAACTTAAGTACACTCTAACGGTTCCATTAAATTAGGTTTGTCCATTGGAGTATGATGCTGGCCATTGCCACGTGGCTAGTCCCTCGGTATTTTCGGACTGGGGCGTGACAGCTGCGCACATAAAATGGGTATAAAAGTGAACTTTCTATCATCTGATCTGTGCAAAGTGATCAGTCACAAGCGCAAGACGAGAGAAACAACTCCTACACATGAAGTGTCCCTTCCCGGACACACTTGTGCCGGCATCATTATCAACCGTTGCTGTACTAAAATAATAGTTCCTCCAACCAGACAATTGATACTCCAGCGATTCCAACCTACGATACCAGTCCGACAATGTAGCAGACAACAAGTGCACAAGGAATATGAGGAATTGCTTCTTGCCTCATACTACTCAATATGGAAGTATCCTTCTACAAAGAAGATCTTAGGGAAAAGGAACTCGTCCAATCCAACAGTATCGACCAGTACATCGAGGACCTGACCGCGGGGTAGTAAAGCTTTTATCTACCGTGGGGGTGTTCCTAGGCACTCGTTCGAGAACAAGAACTGGGGTAGCAATCCTTCGATGTTCTATACCAAACCAACGGTTCAGGAAGACAACGAATCTCAAGAAACGGACGAAAACCTACCTGGGGGTAGCCAGGATAGTGCAGTCACCAGGGCTAGGGGTAGCCATCTCCTAGATGCCGAAGATGACACAACCATGCCTTCCTTCCCTGAAGACAGTGAGACTCAAGAGTTAGAGGTGGAAAGTGAAGCTTCCACAATCCCATCTATCTCTTCCCATGTAATGCATGTGTACATAGCAGGGGACGATCAAGCCTCCAGTGATCAACAAAATCTTGAGGCACTCGAAGCCATGATGCAAACCATGAGTGCCTCAATGCAGACTTTGACTCAAACTATACTGGACCTTAGGGCAAGTATAGTCCCTCAGCCACTAAGGATATCATGGGCAAGCAAGCCAAGAATCGAGAAATAAGGCGAGTCTATCACGACCGCTCCTGCTGGGGCCAATCATACCTTGCTGCGATCATCCGCTCCCCTGTCATCGGACAACGCTCAAGACGCAATCCGGGAAGTCAGCGGAGCTGCGATCTCTTTTTGATTCGATGAGCAACCGAGACGCGCTTCAGAAACTAAGGATACGACAGCCTTATCCTCCCGAGTGGAAAAATATGGTATACCCATCCAAGTATAAGACATACTCGATGATTCCATTCGAAGGCAAGACATCTCCTCATTAGTACATGAATTACTTTGATTCAACAACAGGATATCTACCTCATGACGATACACTCCTTACCAAGATTTTTGTCGAAACTCTGACTGGAGTAGCCTACGACTAGTTTTGTAGTCTCCGAGACAACTGTATTGCGTGGTTCGAAGATCTTCGACACCTCTTCCTCGCTCGATTCTACGATGGTGGAATGGACATTGTCATACCCCGGTCTCAAAATACGTAGAACTAGGAATACGTAACATGCCAGCTACGTATTCGACCAGACTCTGGTCGGACTCAAATACGTATAAGCTGTATTATAATGGTTACTATCTAAATAATCAAGTAAAAATAAATATATATGCCTCAATCTATAATGAACAGAATACACAAGAATGAGCTACATGTGCTAAAGTCGGCCGTCCAGTAACACACAAACTCGAATAGACTCGAGAAAAAAATATGAGTATAAAACTAGGCTACATCAGCAGATAAATAAATAATATGAATAAATAACCATAACTCCGATAGATATGATATAATTACCTGATACCAATGCCTGCAAGATAAGCAACTCCATCAGCAACTCCAAAGGCTCTATAACCGTCTATGGTGCAAAAACTGGCAGGGGACCAGGTCCCCAGAGGGACGTAACAAGGTACAAGAAATAACATGCCAAAAGTAAAATAGTATAATGACACATACTCAAGGATAAACTATTGTAACCATCTAAGTGATATGCATATGAGAGCATCACTCGTACTCAGGCTGAAACCACTACAGGCTCTGTGTCGGGGAGCCCATAGAAGGAAGTAGTATCAAGACTCAGTATAGGTGCCAAAGATCTGAGACAGAGTCCAAGGCACCTCTAGTATTATCACGACCCCAGTATATGTGCCACAACACCTCTAGAAGTATAGTATATATATCAATAATCAGCCTGCAGTATGGTGTATCTCTCCCTACCCAATGTAACCTCATATCTCATGTCTACAATGTCTCATGTCCATAACACGCAAGATCATGACCTATAGCTAGTGCAACGAGTCATAATAATATCCATATAATATGCAAGTCTTATATCATAAATCCTGTAAGCCTATACATAATCACCATGAATAACTCAAAAAATATTCTGTCACATGAAGTAGTGTCAAATGTCCTAGGGTATGGCATACTTGGTAAAGCAAGCATGTAAAAATATGATCATGGAATCAACTCTCTATGTGACGTTACATGACTCCGCGTACGACGTCGACATCCGAATCTTGTTCGGATGCTAAGCAACGTCTCACAGTCCTAGGGTAAACACACACATCATACATGTCAAATAACTAAAATAACTAAATAAGATAATAAAGGCAAGAAACTGTGATACATCATGGCAATGTACACTTGCAAGGATTCTGAACTCCGTCAACTGTTCTTGGGAAAGTTGAATCTGCACGTACACCTCCGGATGCTGAAACAAACATCACCAATATTCTCAGAATACTAGAAATAACTTAGGATTGACTACCCATATGTCCAATTTGGACACAAGGACAAAATTGATAGTTTTGGATCAAAGCGGGATCCATATGTGGCCCACTTTGCACCAAAAAATATATCGAAGATAAAGTTCTCCAAATTCGTCAAACTTAGTGTTTACAAGTCCAGAACGACGATACGAACCCAACGGAACGTCTAGAACTGGATTTCGATGAGCCGATCACGAAATTGCCCGTCATGTGGAACCGTGGGGCCCACGAAATGATGTTTCATCAACGTTCTCAGAATCGAACCAAACTTGGGTCATATGACCAGCATTGTGAATCCAATGGCACAAGTTTTGTTGCGAAACGACAAGCACATACCGATATAATATTTTTTTGACGGATATGCGTTGATTCCGGTGTGCACGCACATCCAAATCAAGTTTTACGAAAGCCCACACATTCGCGTTGATGATACGCGCCTTTCGATGCAACTCGCACACGACAAAGTTGCCTCTTTTGGCGGGACGCACCCCATATCGCGAGATTTTGGGTATTTTAAAAATAAGTTTTTGGTCGTTTTGGAAAAAGAATAATTTAACCATTAAAGTAAACTAATAAAAACTAAAAGAATAGTAAAAATCTTGGTTATACTGTGAATAAGTTATTTCAATTATATTTTGAAAATAATTAACGAGTTGGTGGCAAATTGGACATGAACAAGGGTTCTTGGACTGAAATTCTGAACTGTTACCGAACAGTTTTTCGTCCAACTTTCGGTCGATTTTTCGATCAAACCGGGGTGCCTAAATTTGTTCCACTTGAAGAGAATCCTAGAGGATTAGTGTGAACATACGAGCGAAGACGAAACACAAATCAGACGAGCGAGGAGGGCGGTGGCTGTGTGCGAAGGGGGGGCCGCTGCCGCTGCTGCTGCTGCCGCTGCTACTGCTGCAGGCCGCTGCGGCTGTCGACGACGCTCCGACGGAGGTGGTGGAGGATGGGATGGTGATTAGGGTTAGGGTTTTGTATTCTTATATATATATGTGTGTGTGTGTGTGTGTATGTGTGTGTGTGTATAGAGGAGGGATGAGGGGTCTGTACGTGGGTTGGGGGGGAGTGTTTTAGTTAGGTTTTTAGTTTAATGGTTTGGGTAGGGTTTGGGTTAATGGATTTAGGGTTTGGTTTATTTCTTTCAATTAATATATATATATATATATATATATATATATATATATATATATATATATATATGGGCACTAAAAATAGTTTTTAGACCTCAATAAATTCAAGAAAAATTATACAATACACTAATAATAGTTGTACACCAAAAAAATTATTTTTTGCACTATATTAATAATTGAATAAATAAACATAATTATAAATTCAATTATATTATATATTATAACTAGCTAAAAATAAAATAAAAAATTTTCTTAATCACAAAAAAGTTTAGAATACCAAAAATATTAAATTCTAAAAATCAGGGTGCTTACAATCTACCCAACTTATAAAAATTTCAACCTCAAAATTAAAAATAAATATAGTAGAAACTATTTTAGTTAAGAAGGTTGCACTAATGTAACCTCCGATTTCCAATTTCCGAAATAATTAGATTTTTTATTTATTTTAAATACCAAATTTATAAAATATTTCTCCTTGAATTCTTGTATTTGATTTTTGAGCAATGTTTGATTTTAGAAGGTAATTTAAAATCTTTTATAAAAATCATTTTTCCTAAATGTCGATGTATTATAAAATAAATAATAATAATAATATATATATTTCTCTAGCTTCAAATATTTATTGACTTGAAATCATAAAATTATTTATTTGATAAAATTATTTAAAGGACTAGTTGTTTTCTTCATAATAAATTTTTTAAATTCATTTGGGATAGTAAATAAATAAATTACATACTTTCTAAGATTTTGAAATATGAGTTTAATTAGTAGCTAATTAATCAGTTAGCCTTGGAAGCCTCTTAAAATATTTTTCTTAAATTATATTTTTCTATTAAATTTACCAGTTTACCGTCTTCCATTCACACCCTCATTTTTCCCACATGAAGAACTTATTCATGTATAATCTGGGCCATTCATTATTTGGGCCAATCCTCACCCTTTATCCCACAACTCTCTCCCTATCTAAAGTCTCTCATCACCATTCCCAAGAAACCCTAGCTAGCCCTCACAAATTTCCACAAGCCAACAAGCCATCACCATTGATTTTGTGTGCTCGTGTCCGTGTGTCCAGCATTACCGTGTCAGCCGTGTTGGCCTCGGGTCCGACCCCGGGTGTCCCACCGTATCCATTCATTTTCTGTGTCCAGATTTACAATATTATAACCAGATTTTGTGTCCGACACCGTCTGGACACAGCCACCATACCACAGTACACCATCCTTGTGTCCAACACCCGGATACGTCCACAGCAAACACCCAACCCTGTGTCCAACACCCGGACACGTCCACCCCACTGTGCAGTACATCAACCGCCGTGTCCAGCTCCGGACACGACTCCGACACATACAGAATTCAAATTCTAACCCTAGATTTAGACCTCGTCGAGCCGGTGGCCGCGGATCTCCTCCTCCCGAGCCGAGCTTCGCCGCCGACCTTCGACCGGACGCAGCCAGATCCGCCGCCGAGCCGAGCACCCGCCTCCTCGATACGAGCACCCGCCGCCCCGAGCCGAGCACCCGCCTCCTCGATACGAGCACCCGGCCGCCGCCACAGCAGAACGAGCAGTCCGCCGACGCCCTGCCGGTCCGACCCCGGCGGACTTCTCCTCCGTCGACGCCGGAAGCCCCTCCCCGACGTGAGTCTCCGACTTCCCTCTTCCCTCTTTCCCCTTTCTTCTTAACTTTTAGTTAAGTTACAGTTTAAATAAAATGAGTTAGTTTATAATAATTAGTTTAGTTAATTTATAATTAGTTTAGTTAATTTCATAATCAATTAGTTAATTTATAATTACTTAGTAATAAATGTAATTAGTAATTAATGTAATTTGTTTAGTAATTAAATATATTTAGTTTAGTAATTTCATGTAATTAGTTTAGTAATTAAAATATAATTAGTTTTATTGTTTATAATGTATGAATTTAGTTATTTATTATGTGCATGATTTCAGTTATGTATTATATATAAGGACTTGGTTATATTAATATGCAATTAGTAGTTTTTATGTAATTAGTAATTGCGAAATAATTATAAGGGCTTTGATTATGTAAAAATATAATAATTTTTGGGGTTTATATTATTAGTTAAAAATATAGTTTCAATAATAAAAAAATTAGTTCAAAATTATTATTTGGATTGGTGACCGATTTTTACCATATATAAAAATATATGATGGCTTTTACATAAATTCTAGATTTCTATAAATAAACTTTTATTTGTAATTATTGTTCAAAATAATTTTAAAATGATTTTCATTAAATTAAGGTGTTACCTTAATAACAAACAAACGACCCTTTCTCTTTTTAGCTAAACTTGTTAACCCCCGCATATTTTCTCTATGTATTGAGGACTCGGTATCCTTATCTCGATTTTCGTGTCGAACTCCGATCTTGAACTTCTTTATGTAGTTTCTAGCTATTTGGACTGCTCCGGACTCATTGGAACTAATTGCTACTTCATTTGGGATCACCTGGAGAAGTGTGGCATTATGTACATTCTTTGATTAGTTATATATATATATATATATAAATATTTGATTGATATATATATATACAAATATGTATTTTGGTATAAAAATATATATTTATATACATCTATTAGTGTATATACACGTATACGTATTTTGTACAAATTACTAATACACTTATATATATAAATTATACACGTTTTATTGATGTATACTCTGAGTGTAAATGTGTATTTATATACGTATCCCTACTAGATGACCCTAGTTGACTAGAGCCATGCCTGGCATAGCCCTGAGGCCAGTGTATTTCTATTGTGTGTTAGCGTAGCATCTGATACAAGTATTATTTTGATATGTCATTAGGACTGTGGGTTCCTCCAGGCGACACTCTGGAACAGGACCTCGGTATTCATCAGCTAAGGACCCAAGGCGAGTACATTCTCTGATTAGTTTCTAATTTATGATATCTCCTATGTTCACTGTATCTAGTGTAGATATCCATGCTCTTGACACGTTGGTTACACGGATTGGTATACACGGATCTCGTCATGAGATGTTATTCCTTATTCATGGTGTAGCTTGTACAAGACTTGTTTCCTTGTTATCTTGTGTATGTACAGACACTGATTTCCGGGGAGACTTGCTACCTCCCTAGGGAATCCCGTGCCATAGCATACCATGATTGGATCCACTATACCAGTCGGGGGTGGGGAGTATTTTAGTGTAGATATGTGATCATACCCAACCTTACATGCATCATAGCTCACCCCACATCTCACGTCGGGTGCGGCCTGACCATTTACATGCTTCATAGCTGTTACGTGTGATTAGCCTGACCTCTACATGCATCATAGCTAACCAACGGTTAGCCTGACCTTACAAAAATTATAGCTAATCATATGTAACCAGCCTGATCAAGTTCCCAAGCCGATCACATGTTAAAGCTAGTGCTCATACACTTAGTCATAGGTTCTTGCTCATGGACATATTGTTTCTTCTCCTGCATTTACTTACAGTATTTCTTTTATTTCTCGTACCTATACATGCTTCTGGTATATTTCCATCTAGAACTGCTACATAGTTTATATCATTAATATAGAACTGCTATTTAGAGATGTATTTGCTCCTTCCTGACTGGAAAATATTTTTCCAGACTGTGACCTTAGTAGACTGGTTTCTGACACACTTGAGGATTGGAAGTTAATGATTGCAGGTATGATTATTTTGTCGTTAGACTTGTCTTGTATTTCTTGCTTGCCTTGATATCTCATCGTGTTTTAGTTTATGTGATTGAGTATTTCTAGCATTATTTTCTGATATCCACGTCTCCTTATGGAGTTGGGTATTCACGTGAGTTTGATTAGATAGTTACATGACCTAGACAGCGTTCTACCGCCGATGCTGCGGCGTAGGCTGGACGTACCCACGCACTCGTGCCCCTAAATCGGGTGCGGGTCGTGACACATTTTTAGTGGTGGCCGATGCAGGTCAGACTTCGCTAGTTGTGCGATGTCGTAGTAGTACAACGTCATAGTTGTACTATTGCGTACCTGCTATAGAATATAGGACATAGGATACTAGGATGAGAGAGGATACTCAATCACTAATTATTTGAGAGATTCCTGGGACGACCCTTGAGAGTCTCATTATAAATTTTCCAATTTAAATCCTTCTCCCTTGTTCCCGTCTGCTCTCGCTTGTTGTTATTGAACTTGATCCTTATTGATCAGTTATTAAATTAAAATCTTGGTATCATTGTTGAGTTTGATTCTTATTGACCAGTTGTTAAATTTAATTCTTGGTATCGTTATTGAGTTAATTTCATATCGAGATGAATTTTACGGGCTAAAATTTACGGTATCATCTGATGACATATGTTGATGAGGACAGAGAGAAAGGTAAAACGTCTACTTTGGTTATGGACCCTAGAGTTTATCGCAGCCATATTAGCTGTGGTGACGAGAACGTAGGAACCTGACTTGGATGTACATACTATAGTTATAAAATTTAGAGTCTCTCGCAGCCATACCGGTTGGCGTGGCGAAGATTCTAGACGACATGATTATAGAGTTGCATACCTTAGTTACGAAACCTATCGTTTATCGCATCTATGCTTACTGGCGTGGCGAGGATTCTGAGTGTCATGATTTCAGACAGACGTGTATGATTATCAGGTTGTATCTTAAGTTGGTTCTTAAAGTATCATCTCAAGACTTATCTATTTATGTTATTCCAGGACTTTGTTCCATCGCTTCTTTTCTTTACTAGCAGTAAAGATACCTTCAGTCCTTAACCCAGTTCTTTTGAGCCTTATTTCTTTTAGGATCCTTGTTAGTGTGATAATTAGTGACTTGCAATTTTGGTTGTGACTTGTATTAGTTGACTGAGTGTGACTTGTGAGTTGTAAGTGTTTCTTAGTTGGACATGTGAGCAGTAGGCTTTAATCTAGAGTTAGCCCTTAGCATAGTACCTTGTACCAATGGTTCTAGGATAAGTGTCATTAGAGACTGTGAGTAGAAGGAGAGAATAGAGTATCAGTGATAGTTCAAGAGTTAGTATCAGAGCTAACATACCCGTCCTGGATAATCATGATTATGCACTTGAGTGATCTATGTAAACAATTAGGTATCAAGGAATTGTGTTAGGGATTAATGGAGCATAACGTTCAATCTGATAATTGATATCGGGCGTGTTAAAGGTAAAGAAATTTATATGAGGAGTTATAATGAGGTGTCATGAGTAGAGAAATATCGGAATTGGTAATGAAGATGGTGAAGCGTATCACAGATCAGTTTAACAGGCTGAAAAAGTTAAAGGGAAATACCTATACATCAATCAAGATAAGGAACCATACACATACCCATGAGAGTAAAGAAACATGAGTGTAATAGAGGATACAGGTGATCATGAGTTCTAATGAGCTTGATGAGATAATCCATTAATGTAGCTAGTGATATAATACCAAGAGTGCTAATGGTTATATATCGAGGATTAGTCGAGAACGACGCTCAAAACAGTAAGCACTCTGCGTGATGCTAATTAAATGATATACCAGTTGACATAAATTGAAATAATGAAAGAAAATACAGGTGATGATAACTTTGATCATTGGAGGTAATAGTACAAGTGATTCAGGCAGTACAATTTTAGTACACAATTATAGACACTAGATGCATTGAGTGTACTTTGAGTATCAGAGACCGTGAGCACTGATATGTACATTTGTGGAGTTATAAATTAAAAGGTGGAAATAAAAATTTTATTTTTAGAATAATTGAGGAGTTGAGATTATGTCAAAATTTTTGAGGATTTCAAATATGAATTCAATAAACATGGTTAAGGCTATAAAGATTTTTGGAGTGATTAAACTTTATTTCGATGTTGAGTATCTGATGTTGAGGAAGTATATACAATTTATTTTAAGTTGATCGAGAAGTTAAACCTTGGCGATTATTTTGAGGATTTATTTTAGGGTAGATGAGAGATACGAATATTAATATATGAGTAGATGATATACATGTGTAAGGATCTGGTGACTTGAGAATGATTGAGATGGCACCGCAGACTGACTTGGGTGTCCATCTAAAATTGTATTGGAAAGAGCAGTACTTAGTATGATGTTGCGCTTGACGTATATTTGAGTGATAAGAACGACTAGTATGAACAATTATAGTAGGAACGGGAACTGACGGCGGGTATGGTACTAAAGAGATAGAGGTATCAACTTGGATGCATTATTGAATCATGGTTATATTAGGAATTCTTGGCATCAGATTTTGGCATTAATAGAAAGGTGTGTGCAATACAGATATATTCATGGATCTTGTAGATTAATAATTAGTTGATATGGGTACCAGTGTATATGAATAGAAATTAGTTAGTGAATGTGCTAGAGTTAAGTGCTTGTTAGAGATAGTAGATACTACAAGTAATATGTTAGCATGATCCTTCTTCCTTCCTAATGTTCATTTTTTCGTCTTTCGATTGACTGATTTTCCTAGTACTGTAGTTCGTATTCATGATTTTCTTATTAGGATATAACTAGTAGTACACCTTAACAGAGACTGAAATACCATGACAAAAGATACATGACCTATATTTTTTTTAAATTGCATGACTGTAGGTAGAGTTTCCTTAAACCATGATCATTAGGGTTTTGACCATAGCAAAGATCTATGACAAGGTTATGACCGACAAAAGAGACAAGAGGATTAAATTGTGGATGAGCATTAATTTAAATAAAGAACTTAGGGGTTGTTATAACAGAGTTGATGGATCATTGATTTTGCAAAAATCGAGGTATGATTGAAATTCGAGGATAAACATTAACTTAAATAGAGAGTTAAGAAATTCACAGGACAAAATTGAGGATTATTAAGGTCTTGAGATGATTGGTTATTAAAATTTGAGAAAATTGGAGAGATTATCATTTTATCTATTTGATTGCAAGATAGAAATTTATATTTTATATTATGAATGTTGCATTGAAAATTCTGAAAGTATCGCATCGTTGAGTAATTGAGGAAAAAGAAAATTGGGAAATAAAATCGTTAATGGAATGGTGTCGAATTCAATTCTCGGAGGAGAATTTAGATTTGAATAAGCATCAATTGAATTTGAGTTAGAAGAGTAAGATGATTGATGGATTAGTGGTTAAAATTTAAATTTTGGGATACAGATTTTTTAAATTTTTATAAATATGCATTGATTGAATTTCAATTGGAAGATTGAAAATTAAAATTTTGGAGTATTTAGATACGAACTTAAAAATTTTGGAGGAAATTATAACAAAAAGGGAATTTGATTTTTAAACTTGAAGATTTTCAGGAATATGATGTTATAGAATTTTTGAAAGATTGAGAAATAACACTATGGAAGTACTTCATGATTATTTGGTTTGAAATTTAAATTTTGATAGAAATAATACAATGTGTAAATGCAATTATTGAGGACCTTAAATTTCGAGGACAAAATTTTTCTAAGGTGGGTAGACTTGTAACCTCCGATTTCCAATTTTCGAAATAATTAGATTTTTTATTTATTTTAAATACCAAATTTATAAAATATTTCTCCTTGAATTCTTGTATTTGATTTTTGAGCAATGTTTGATTTTAGAAGGTAATTTAAAATCTTTTATAAAAATCATTTTTCCTAAATGTCGATGTATTATAAAATAAATAATAATAATAATAATATATATATTTCTCTAGCTTCAAATATTTATTGACTTGAAATCATAAAATTATTTATTTGATAAAATTATTTAAAGGACTAGTTGTTTTCTTCATAATAAATTTTTTAAATTCATTTGGGATAGTAAATAAATAAATTACATACTTTCTAAGATTTTGAAATATGAGTTTAATTAGTAGCTAATTAATCAGTTAGCCTTGGAAGCCTCTTAAAACATTTTTCTTAAATTATAATTTTCTATTAAATTTACCAGTTTACCGTCTCCCATTCACACCCTCATTTTTTCCACATGAAGAACTTATTCATGTATAATCTGGGCCATTCATTATTTGGGCCAATCCTCACCCTTTATCCCACAACTCTCTCCCTATTTAAAGTCTCTCATCACCATTCTCAAGAAACCCTAGCTAGCCCTCACAAATTCCCACAAGCCAACAAGCCATCACCATTGATTTTGTGTGCTCGTGTCCGTGTGTCCAGCATTACCGTGTCAGCCGTGTTGGCCTCGGGTCCGACCCCGGGTGTCCCACCGTATCCATTCATTTCCTGTGTCCAGATTTACAGTATTACAACCAGATTTTGTGTCCGACACCGTCTGGACACAGCCACCACACCACAGTACACCATCCCTGTGTCCAACACCCGGACACGTCCACAGCAAACACCCAACCCTGTGTCCAACACCCGGACACGTCCACCCCACTATGCAGTACATCAACCGCCGTGTCCAGCTCCGGACACGACCCCGACACATACATAATTCAAACCCTAACCCTAGATTTAGACCTCGTCGAGCCGGTGGCCGCGGATCTCCTCCTCCCGAGCCGAGCTTCGTCGCCGACCTTCGACCGGACGCAGCCAGATCCGCCGCCGAGCCGAGCACCCGCCTCCTCGATACGAGCACCCGCCGCCCCGAGCCGAGCACCCACCTCCTCGATACGAGCACCCGGCCGCCGCCACAGCAGAACGAGCAGTCCGCCGACGTCCTGCCGGTCCGACCCCGGCGGACTTCTCCTCCATCGACGCCGGAAGCCCCTCCCCGATGTGAGTCTCCGACTTCCCTCTTCCCTCTTCCCTCTTTCCCCTTTCTTCTTAACTTTTAGTTAAGTTACAGTTTAAATAAAATGAGTTAGTTTATAATAATTAGTTTAGTTAATTTATAATTAGTTTAGTTAATTTCATAATCAATTAGTTAATTTATAATTACTTAGTAATAAATGTAATTAGTAATTAATATAATTTGTTTAGTAATTAAATATATTTAGTTTAGTAATTTCATGTAATTAGTTTAGTAATTAAAATATAATTAGTTTTATTGTTTATAATGTATGAATTTAGTTATTTATTATGTGTATGATTTCAGTTATGTATTATATATAAGGACTTGGTTATATTAATATGCAATTAGTAGTTTTTATGTAATTAGTAATTGTGAAATAATTATAAGGGCTTTGATTATGTAAAAATATAATAATTTTTGGGGTTTATATTATTAGTTAAAAATATAGTTTCAATAATAAAAAAGTTAGTTCAAAATTATTATTTGGATTGGTGACCGATTTTTACCATATATAAAAATATATGATGGCTTTTACATAAATTCTAGATTTCTATAAATAAACTTTTATTTGTAATTATTGTTCAAAATAATTTTAAAATGATTTTTATTAAATTAAGGTGTTACCTTAATAACAAACAAACGACCCTTTCTCTTTTTAGCTAAACTTGTTAACCCCCGCATATTTTCTCTATGTATTGAGGACTCGGTATCCTTATCTCGATTTTCGTGTCGAACTCCGATCTTGAACTTCTTTATGTAGTTTCTAGCTATTTGGACTGCTCCGGACTCATTGGAACTAATTGCTACTTCATTTGGGATCACCTGGAGAAGTGTGGCATTATGTACATTCTCTGATTAGTTATATATATATATAAATATTTGATTGATATATATATATACAAATATGTATTTTGGTATAAAAATATATATTTATATACATCTATTAGTGTATATACACGTATACGTATTTTGTACAAATTACTAATACACTTATATATATAAATTATACACGTTTTATTGATGTATACTCTGAGTGTAAATGTGTATTTATATACGTATCCCTACTAGATGACCCTAGTTAACTAGAGCCATGCCTGGCATAGCCCTGAGGCTAGTGTATTTCTATTGTGTGTTAGCGTAGTATCTGATACAAGTATTATTTTGATATGTCATTAGGACTGTGGGTTCCTCCAGGCGACACTCTGGAACAGGACCTCGGTATTCATCAGCTAAGGACCCAAGGCGAGTACATTCTCTGATTAGTTTCTAATTTATGATATCTCCTATGTTCACTGTATCTAGTGTAGATATCCATGCTCTTGACACGTTGGTTACACGGATTGGTATACACGGATCTCGTCATGAGATGTTATTCCTTATTCATAGTGTAGCTTGTACAAGACTTGTTTCCTTGTTATCTTGTGCATGTACAGACACTGATTTTCGGGAAGACTTGCTACCTCCCTAGGGAATCCCGTGCCATAGCATACCATGATTGGATCCACTATACCAGTCGGGGGTGGAGAGTATTTTAGTGTAGATATGTGATCATACCCAACCTTACATGCATCATAGCTCACCCTACATCTCACGTCGGGTGCGGCCTGACCATTTACATGCTTCATAGCTGTTACGTGTGATTAGCCTGACCTCTACATGCATCATAGCTAACCAACGGTTAGCCTGACCTTACAAAAATCATAGCTAATCACATGTAACCAGCCTGATCAAGTTCCCAAGCCGATCACATGTTAAAGCTAGTGCTCATACACTTAGTTATAGGTTCTTGCTCATGGACATATTGTTTCTTCTCCTGCATTTACTTACAGTATTTCCAGTATTTCTTTTATTTCTCGTACCTATACATGCTTCTGGTATATTTCCATCTAGAACTGCTACATAGTTTATATCATTAATATAGAACTGCTATTTAGAGATGTACTTTGCTCCTTCCTGACTGGAAAATATTTTTCCAGACTATGACCTTAGTAGACTGGTTTCTGACACACTTGAGGATTGGAAGTTAATGATTGCAGGTATGATTATTTTGTTGTTAGACTTGTCTTGTATTTCTTGCTTGCCTTGATATCTCATCGTGCTTTAGTTTATGTGATTGAGTATTTCTAGCATTATTTTATAATATCCACGTCTCCTTATTGAGTTGGGTATTCAAGTGAGTTTGATTAGATAGTTACATGACCTAGACAGCGTTCTACCGCCGATGCTGTGGCGTAGGCTGGACGTACCCACGCACTCGTGCCCCTAAACCGGGTGCGGGTCGTGACAACTAAAGATGGGGACGTAGTTACCAAATGGAGTCCTAGTTTGACGTCACATTCTAAGAATAAGGGTACGCTTACTCAAGGCTCTACCCAACTTATAAGAATGAAGTTGGCCGAAGGACTATAGTCATGATCATATTTCTTAAGATTTTTAGGAAGTCTAACTTCAAGGAGGGATTCGAGATGGTCAGGATTTTATGACCATTGCCACAGCCTATCAAAGAAAATCTATGTACTATCATGGCGTTAATGAGTTAATAACTCTATAAAAAAAGTTTTACCAGTTCTCCTTGATTCTAATTAGGTCATGAGTCTATAAGACAATAGGAATTACCATAGCCAAATACAACTAGGGTGATATGGTACCGATAAGTTGTTCACTGCATATCATGGATGTCGATGAATGGTTCAGCAATAAGCGTCAAAAGGTGATATAACTCATCAAGGTATTTTGTATTGTGTAAAGAGTACAAGGGGTTCAATTTAATATAACACAAGTGTCATAGACGTAGGTTGGCATGAATGGGATACGGGTATATCAGTGGTTGGGATATTTGGGTTGTCTATGTATAATTTAATTCTATTACAACAAATTTGGATATAGAATTTAGAAGGAGATATGCCACAAATGTTGGAGGGTCTATATGGAGCATGGACGTGTATATTTGGAAGTAATAGTTGTGTCATTAGTGAGTAGGTTCCAGTTAGGCTCATAAATGTCAAGGTTGCCGAAAGAATTGAGTCGGTGTTGAGTATATAAAAATATTCCATAATGAAAAAAGGATATTTATGTGTCATTTGTGTGTACAATTGTGTCGCGAATGTCGTGCGACTAAAACAAAATATGGGAAGGCCAGTTTGTGAGTGATAGTCATGTCATAGGTGTAGAGTGACTAGTCTATGTCATAAGGGAGAAGTTGTTGGAAAGGAAAGGATAGTGTTGTGCTCCAAATATCCGAGCCACAACAAAGGGTATCAAGGATACAAAAATTTAATAGGTAATTTAATCCGTTTGAGATTAACCTAATTAGCACCAAAATAAATTCAAATTTACCCTGAATTTCTAGAAATAACCCTACACTAAAACCAGGGTCTACGATCTACCCAACTTATAAAAATTAAGTTGGTATTAAAACTAAGGTCATTGTCCTGCTAACAAAATTTCTGGAATAGCCTATTTTCTAAATAAGGTTACAAGAATTCTAGGATTTACTGGCCGTAATCAAGAATTTTCTAAAGGAACCTAGAAACTATTAGGGTGCTATTGATCAATAACTTTATAAGATAAATTACTACCCATCTATTACTACTCTTGTATATGTTAAGCTTCTATAAGACAGAAGAAATGACTGAGCCATATCTAACTAAGGCACTGTGGTAGAGAGGCTTCGATCATTGATTGGCATTGATGATGAAGAGACCAAAATTTAGGCCATGACAAGAAGAATTTCTGATAAGTCTACATGGTTGAATAAGGCACAATTAGGCAGGTATTTGGAGAATCGAGTCATGGTGACTAGATCAAGGGGATTAAAGTAGAAAAGAACTGATACCTATGGTGATATGAATATTAACACAGGGAGTGGTACCAACTAAGGGATTAATTTTGTAATTAAGGCACAACTAGGAAAAGATGAAGGATCTACTCATTGTTATAATTTGAAAGATCGTTGTTACAAAAAGCACGAGGCCATATATGCAACACAAGTTAAGAATTTGATATGAAGGATAGGAATGCGGTCGAGGGGGTAATACAACTAATCCTTAAACTCATTACTATATTCATTTAAGTTATATTTTATATAATCTCTCTCATACTATTGGCAACCTACTTCTGGCTATAGGTAAACAATATACGATCCTTATAACTTCGTCTTCCTCGCATATTAGTAGGTAAAGGTCTAAACTAAGCATGTTGTAAAACCCCAAATTCTAAAAATTGTATTTACCTTTTTAATTAATTATTTAATTTAATTATAGTAATTATGAGCTAATTATAGAAAATAGAATTTATTTAATTTTTATTTTAGGTGTTTGTGCATTTAGGAGATTTATGGAGCAATTATAAATTTTTTCTAATTTATTCCATGTAGGAGACCCTGTGGACGATTGACAGATTAATTGTATGCACTATTATAATTTCTAAAATTTTCTATATATATATATATATATATATATATATATATATATATATATATATATATATATATATATATATATATAGTTCATTCTAAAAGAAAAAGAAAAAGAAAAAGAAAAAGAAAAAGAAAAAGAAAAAGAAAAAGAAAAAGAAAGAGAAAGAAAAAAAGAAAAGAAAGAAAAAGGATTATAAAATCCTTAATGAATCCAAAACCCAAACCCTATATCCAAACCCGTACACCCGGGCCCATTAATGAAATTAAGCAACAGCAGCAACATGCTTAATCCCGCGACTGCTGAGCCGAGACTCCCCCCCGCCTCGTTCGCTTCCTCTCTCTCTCTCTCTCTCTCTCTCTCTATATATATATATATATATATATATATATATATATATATATATATATAGCAACAGTATAGAAAATTCTAACCCTAAAATAATCTTCATCCCCATAATCCTCCTCGACTGAGAGACGCCGCCGCCAACCTCGACCTAGCCCAGAGCCGCCGGAGCACCACCCCGCGACCACCGCGCGACCGCAACCCCGCGGCAGATTTTGAACAACACGAAGCCCTGTTCAGGCTTCGATTTTCGCGCCCTCGCTAAACCAAAATCGACCCCGTCTTCACCGGTACATTCACGACTTAACTCCTTTCCATATCTGTGTGTTAGTTTACCTCGAACAACGCATAAACCTAGGCGAAAATAACGACCAAGTTGGCAAAAAATAACAACTTTTGCGATCGCAGAAAACTACGGTAACTACCTATGTTCACGGACTCGTTTCTTCTACCACAGAGATCTAAATTGGGTTTTTCTTTTTGGTATACGAAGACCACATAATCTAGTTTATTTTTTGTCAAATACAATAATTTATTAGTTGCTGTGTGTAGAATTAAATCAGTTAGAAAACCTCGAAAATCTACTTTTTCCAAATTCCAAAATTGGTGATACGAAGCGCTCCCCGCCAAATGGGACTGCCCCGTCGTGTACCAAGTATACCAAAAGGTGCGCACAGTATACCCAGACATGTGGGCTTTCTCAGAAACTGATTTGGACGCGTGTGCGCATCGAAATCAGCCCGTATCCATAAAAATTCTCCGTATAGTAACTTTTGTAAAATCCTGCACCATTTAGTGCACGCTCGTCAGAATATGACGAAACTTATGCCATTGGACTCGTGGTATCGTGTTGGTCCTGTAACCCAATTTTCACGTAATTCTGAGACAGTTGACCAAGTCGCCTATTGGCGGGCCCCACAGTTGACTTTTTGGGCGAAATTGTGTTTGGCTCACCGGAATCCACATTTGGACATACCGTTGAATTCGTACTGACTTTTAGAGTTCGTTTGACCGATAATTTGTTCCATTTAGAGATTGTTACCCCTGGCACACTTTTCGGTGCAAAGTGGGCCATACGTGGACCCCACTTTGACCCGAAATTACCGTTTTGCCCCTGTATCCAAATTGGACGAAAGGGTAGTAATTTTTAGCTATCTCGCTGATTTCGAAAATGTTGGTGATGTCTATTTCAGCATCCGGAGACGTTTGTTAGGAGCCATTAGTTTCTGATTCCGTGTCCTTGATATTTGGACGCCTACACCATACAGATTTCTTGCCAGGCAAGTATATCTTGCCATTGTACTATATTTATATTCCATATGATGCATGCATGTTTTATTTCTGTTTATTTTAGTTCATATATTTTAACTGTTATATAAATTGTGCGTCCAAGAAAACTTGAGTGCAACGACGGTGTCGTCGTATTATGTTTTATTTATGTATATGCATTGGACCTACTTTATGAGACTACCCCATTATCATGAGGCATTTCATATTTTATTGGCCATGACACTATTCTTACACGAGTGTGAGTCACATGTAGGACACGAACTTGCGTACTCGGCTGGCCACTGGTACGTATAGGTCGTACGACGGATAGGGATGACTGTCGATAGAAACTTTACATGCTTGTAGACCTGGAAGTTATTTAGAGATTTTATCATGTCATGGATGTGACATGCTTAGAGCATAGGATGGAGAGAACAACAAAAGAACAACAAGTAAGACATTTGGGCTCCTTTGCACTTTCCTTTTTATGTAACCCGTACGCTCCGCCGGAGATACGCGATCGTGATGACCCCTATACAAACTTGGCGGCCTCTGCCGTTCAAAAGACGACATACTTTGTAGGCCCCTGATTCTCCGAGAGAATCATGACAATCCTATTTTATGGCCAGATAGCCCACTTGGTGGAAAGTTGTTCTCAAACTGCATTCACGTAGATGGTTAGGCGACCCCATTGGATGTTTACTTTTCAGTACTTATTGGCATGTTATTATGTATCTTGTTACGTCCCTCTGAGGACCTGGTCCCTTTCCAGATATAGACGAGCAGGAGTATCCACAGGAGTATGGACCTGGACCTGACGCTACTTATCAGACTGAGGAGGTCTTACCTTCGGAGTATCTGTGATTTATTACAGCTATTTAGAGATTCTAGTTGCTATTCTTTTAGAGACTATTCTTTATTAGAGTTGATTCTCTTATCTTTTTAGTAGTTTTAGTATAGTCGATTTGCAGTAGATTTGTTTCCATCCGACTATCATACTTTGATACTCATCTTTGATATTCGGTTATTTATTCCTATTTATTTATCTATTTATGCTGTGGATGAGATATAGATTACGTGTGACTTGTTGAGATAGTATATTACCACTGGTAGATTGGATATTCATGTACAGCGTACGTGTGTATATGGTTTCCATATATTGGAGTTCGTATACATACGACTAGCGTGTTACGTATTCCTAGTCCTACGTATTTTGGGACTAAGGCATGACATATTTTTGTGGTGGCCCATGCAGGTCTAGGATATATTGTCTCGGTTACGTTACTGTACCGAATAAGCCTGCGTATAGGAATAGAGTATAGGATCTCATCCACGCTTGACTAAAACTCATCCTTCCTATTTAATGCTTGCATCCTATTTGATTCCTGTACTTCTTCTAATCGTTTTGTACATCACCTGCAGAGAGATGAATATGCAAAATGAATGTACTGCCGCCGATGGCGACATACCTTCAGGAGTCAATAGTCAGACTCAAGGAGGAACCTCAACAATTTCTAGACTTCCGGGCCAGATAGACAGACTCACAATCCAGTTCCATCTGATCTTCCCACTTCACCTAATGGGAACCTTCCAGCTTTTCCAGCACCGCAAGATGGCCAGACACAGCTGTTCCAATTCTTCCAGATGATGATACAGGAACAGAGGCAGCAGACAGCCGAGCTGTAAACTCCCTTACCCAAAATTAGGCCTACTTGGCTTAGATAGTGAAACTAGGTCTAGTTTAAACCCAATTAGAATTAGAATACGATATTTTATTTAATTATATAATATTTTATATCGCTTAGCGCACCTTACCGTTGTTTCGATAATTGGAGCACCTCACTAGCCATTGCCTTTCTACAAATTTTATCACCTTATCCTAGACGTGCCCACCTACTATTCTGACCTTTGTGTAACTTATAATTATGCTTTTTTATGCTACATTTTAGTCGCACGACTTTCGTCGCAGACGTTATTCTTTAATTCTAAATAAAATATGAATTTATACCCTTGTGCGTTCCAATCAAAATTGGAGACACAACTTGACCGTTTTATACCGCCCGAATTTTATTAATATTCTACATTATACCATATACGTCCCTAACACTTGTGTTCCACCTAATTTTAATCCTATGTACTTCTATTTAATTTCAGAACACCTTGCGCCGTATTTTAATTAATTAAAACCCAATTTCCATCTTTATGCAATTTTCCCAATTATTGGGCGCTTTTATGCAAAAACGTATTGAGGTGTCCCCACCATTGGACAATACATGAAGAAACTTAATTTTCCCTTCACGTCAAATTTTTCCATAAATTTTGGGATGTACATCGCACAATATCGCCCCCGTTATTTTTAATCTATTCTTGCATTTAACTATACAATTATGACCCTCCAAACATTCCCATGAGAGCCCAAGGCCCAACCCCAAGGAGGTGTTGACCAAGCCCACTCCTAGGTCAACACAACCCTAGTTCACAGGCATATAAATACAAACTTTTATCTTTGTTTATTATTCATTGTAAAACCTAAATCCCAACCCAATTTCAGCCAACCCATCCCCAACCTACTGTTCATCTCCTCCTTCCCCGGCCAACTGACCGGAGACCTCGCCGGAGACCCCGCCGTCATCCACCCTGCACCCGCCGCCCTCCGGCTATCTCGTCGACCTCTCCTTCCCCGACTTTACCTTCTCCCCCTTCGCCTGAGCGAGACTCGGCCAACACCACCACCACCATTGCCATCTCGACGATAGTACTCCGCCACTGCCGTGGTCATCCCCAGCACTCCGCTACTGCCGCCATCGTCACCCTCCTCCCGTTCTCCTCCAGTCCCGCTCGACCGGACCTCGAGCCTCCGCCGCTCTCCTTCCTGCTCGACTCGACATCGCCGGAGTCGAGCAGCAGCCACCCCGACCCGACGTCCTCATCCTCCTTCGTCTGCAACCGAACCTCGCCTCCCTGTCCCCCTCTTCCTCCCTGATCTCCTCCTCCCTTCTCAGCCTCTCCCACCGGAGCAGCACCAAGCCAATACCCCACCGCCACCATCTCCCACTTTATTTTCTTCCTCCGCTTTCATCGCTGCCGGAGTCGGTCACCCAACCCCGCCGGTGCACCGCTCCTCAGCAGTCTCCTCCCTCGACGCCACGACCTCCGGCTGAGCCCTGCCACGACTACCACCTCGTCTCCTCCCTCGCACTCACCTCGCTGGATCCCGACCGACTACACCGAGCAGTCCTCCCTGAGCCATCGACGATTACACTTTAACCGAACTACCACCCTCATCGATCCCCCGCCTCTACACTACTCCTCGACGACCGGAGTAACCCCACGCGACCAATAGCTTCCCTACTCCCCCTCCTCCGTCCTGGCCGGATCACCTCCCCTGGCCTGAACTCCCCCTCCTCTTCCACCTCCCTGTCATCCCCTCGACTCGCCGAAGAAGTTCCCCCTGGCCGGACTCCGGCAGGAACCCTCCGATCAGTCGTCAACATCATCCACGACCATCATCACCACCTCTATTACCTTCACCATCATTATTGCCATCGTCATTGTTGTTATCACCTTAACCACCCTCGTCACCATTATCATCCTTATCATCGACCCTAACATCGTCATCACCCTTGTCGTCCTTGTCATCACCATCGTCCACGTCGTCATCCTCGTCATCATCATCCTAGTCATCATCATTATCGTTCTTGGCATCATCATCGCCATCGTCGCCGACATCGTTACCATCCCCTTCATCATGATCGTCAACATTACCCTCATCCCTATCATCCCCATCCATGTAATCATCCTCATCTCATTATCCTCGTCTTCACCATCATGCAAAACCCATCATGATCATCACTATCATCTTCACCATGAGCATCACCATCGTCCCAGTCATCATCCACGTCACCACCATTATTATAAATCCCCTCATCATTCTATCATCATCACCATTGTAATCATTATTACCATTATAATCCCCCATCATCAACATAAATACCATCATTGACCTAATCATCACCTTAACCATACTCTAATCATCTCATCGTCGTCATCATGGAACCGTCACCCTTGCCCGACGACCTGCAGCAGTCACCCCCGATTTTTGTACCTACGCACGCTGACCCCGAAGATTTGTTGGATTTATCTGTACGATTTCAGGAGCAGAATATTGGTACTGCGCAGCTTCCTTGCCAGGCAAGTATACCTTGCCTTTGTTTTACTGTTTAAATCTCGGTTATTATTTAGCTGCCTGTTTATTATTTTAGCTATTATAACTGTGCGCGTCCGAGAGAGACTCAGGTGTAGTCAACGAATGCGTTGACGTTAGGACGTGTGTCTGACCTAGTGTCTAGTAGACCCACCTAGAGTTGTGGAGTTATTGGTATGACTCCCCAGGTCTTGACAATTATCATTACACGTCACAGAGTGAGTTCATATAGGGACGCGTGCCTCATACTCGACTGGCCATCGATGTGAGCAACACGTGTAACGGTATTTAGCTTAGTGTTTATTTCTATAAAGACTTGCATTATAGTACGAGATGTTTACGTCGTGTTTACGACTTGTATATCTATATTGGGCGGGGAGGACGACTTGTAGGCGTATGGGACACCCACTTCCTCTATGCAGATTCTACACTCGACGGAGTGATATGGACGTTATATACTATGCAGATTCCACATTCTTCGGAGTGATATGGACATTATATACTATGCAGATTCCCCGTTCTTCAGAGCGGTAGGATATTATTATATTACAGTGCACCCTTGTATTGGGGGCATATGTGGCATATACTAGCCAGTCATGACGATTGGTGAATTACGTCAGCATATATCTAGCCTACACTTTCCCATACACTCAAGTTGCATTTTACTTAGATGGTTAGGTCACCCTTGAGTTTTACAGTATTTACTTTCTGGCATACTTTTATGTATCTTGTTATGTCCCTCTGAGGACCTGGCCCTTTCCAGGTGTATTGTTCATGAGTATTTGCAGGAGTGCAGATCTGGACTGGCTACTTATGTTGCGAGAGGTCTTCTCTTCGAGTCTCATGATTGGTAGATATCGTACTTATATTGTATTTAACTTGTTTATTCTATATTCTAGTTCGGCAGTGGATTTGTTTCCATCCGACTATCATCTTTAGATACTTTCCATTGAGATCTAGTTTCATAGCTACTGGTTATTTAATTATATTGATTCTATGGATGAGATCTAGATTATACCATGTGACTGGTTATGGAGTTATACCACTGGTGAATTTTGTTATTCAGATACAACATACGTGTGTTATGGTTTCCATATATTGGAGTACCATATTCATACGGCTGGCATGCTCACGTGTCCTAGTCCTACGTATTTTTGGGACTGGGGCATGACATATTTTTGTGGTGGCCCATGCAGGTCAAGAGCATATTGTCTCGGGTACGTTATTGTACCGAGCAAGCCTGCACCTAGGATTAGAGTATAAGATCTCATCCACAACTGACTATGACTCATTCTTCTCCCAATCCATCATATTTGAATAATTTTATCCTGCTTGATTCATGTTCTTCCCTACTAGTTCCTTGAGTATAGCCTTCTCTTAGAATATAGAAGTCCCTGTTGTTAGACAATAAGTATGATAACCTTCCTATTAAGAGTACAACTAGGATCATGACACATCACTGAGTTAGAATACTTAATGAACCCTAGCGTCCCTTACCTATAGAAAATTTACCATATCCCTCGATATATTTATGATCGACTTGAGAGTAGTATAAATACTACTAGAGCTTGTTAGAGATTTGACCCTAATGTTTGACCCTAGTATTGAGGAACCAATAGAAATTCGAGATCGAATATTAGGACTGAACCTAATTTGTATAGTGAGATAGTATTAGGGAACTATAAATATAGATCATTGTCGTGATATTAGCAGACAATACCTTAGGAAGCCCAGAGCAACGAACATGACATTCCCCTTGATCATACCTCGAACACGGAGATTTTTTCGCCACCTTCCGCTTAGGAAACCATGATATTATCTAGAGTCCCTCTATTTTAATTGCATATCTTGTTCCTCTGGAAACTTAACGCTCGCTATAATTGTGCGACGACTAATTATGTTCCCCTATTCTTCATCTTTCTAGACGTGCCACCTAACACTTTTGATTCAAGGCTAAGTGTATTCTTTGATGATAGATATATAGATTTCTAGGATTATAGTTTGTTAAACGTAAAACTTTAAATTTCTGTGCTTGGTAATTAGAACTTGATAGTTTTGAGTTATTCCTGTAGATTATGACATGATGATTATCCCTTAGTTTTAAATCGCGTAACTCGTACCACACCTCGATACGAGTTATATTTTCCCCTCTCCCTTGAAGGCCAGTAATTCTCCATTCTTAGTATTAACACTTGTATTCTATGAACACTATGATTAAGATTTAAGATGACCATTACCTACATGATACAATAGGAGACCCTAACAAGTACTAAGATTCGTTCCTCGTATAGCCCAATAAGAATTTGTACTTTATTTACAAGAACTTTATTAATTTGTAGGATCCCCTTAAGACTGTCACATTATTAGTTTATTGTTTTAAGTTGGATAGTATGCCTCACAACATAGTATTACATAGCCCTATTGACCCATTGATGAAGTATAATAGGATGCCACAACTTTAGACTTGCATAAGAAGATAGTGTTTATTTAGACTGTAGAAATTAAAGGTCCATACCCATATTTGGTCGATTAGCGACTTAGATAAGGAGTTAGTATGACAACTGTAGAGATTGTAGAGTTTTATATTTTATATTTTGTTTTGTTTTGTTTTTGTGAACTTGAATTATTTTTTACCTCCTTTCATCAAAATCCAGCGTATTTATATTTCTAAAACTATCGAGATTTATGCTGCTATTATAGCCTAGTGTTGCAAGCTTACTCTTCTATCGGGCTTGATCTTGATATATGTATTATTGGGTTGACACACTAATACATTTCAGAATCGGTGTATTAAGGTCTAGCTAACCTTAGTGCACTTGGTTCGCTCTTCGCAATACTACTTTACGTGGATTGATATATAGTAGTAGATGATAATACTTGCCTCATGTCTGAGCATATCATGGCGGTTACATAACTGTTCCAATATGAACATGCGAATAGAAATTTACCAAATAGGATTTCAATCCACAGCTACCTTGACAATTCCTATTTAAATTCTTTAAACGCCTTGATCCCCATACTTGTATCATATTACCTCCATTGTGAATTCTTTATTATTGCTCTCCGTCTTCCCCTATTTCGAAAAGACGAAACCCCATGCTTGGTATAAGTTTGCTATACAGATAGTACTAGATGTACCCCATAGGCCAATCACATTACTTGATAATTGTTTTTATTAAGGGCATATCATATGTGATATATTGGTGTTAAAGTTTCGAGGATAGAATAACATGATTAAGTAAGTTTGAGGAATAAGTATCTTAAATGTAAGAGCCTTATGTGAGGGATGGATAAATTCTAAGATTGGTAGAAGTTGCATTATTAACCTGAGAGGAATTTCTGTTAGATTGTGATCAAGTAAGAATAGATTGAGAGATTAAGTCATGCAAATGTGAAAGAACTTTTGGAAGAAAGAGTTAGAGGATGAGATTTAATGAATCATAAAATCTTGAAAGTCAGGACCAAATAATTATACTTTAAGCGCATGATTTAAAGTTGAATGTTGAAGATCGAATCATCGATTTAAGCTTTGAGGATAAATAGAGAAATCTAGATTTGGACAATTGATGAATTAGAATCCAAATTTCAAATTGAGGCCTTAAATTTAAATTTAAATGTTGATTGTGTGATTACCATTTGAAATATTGAGGATATAAATTGAATTTAAAAAAATTGAAGAGTACGAAATTCACAAGTTGAGGATAGAAATAATCATTGATTATAATTATTTTCTAGAGAAAATTTTGATAGTTAAAGATTGTGATGTAAATTTTTATGAGGGATGTCATAAAGAGTTGAATTAGATTGGATGTGGATTATTTAATTTAAGAATCGAGAAGACAGTGCGATGTGTTGACGTTCGATTTAAAAATGGGTAATTTAATTTGAAAATGATTGCGATGGATTTGAATAGGTTAAATTTTGGAAGAGATTGCGATTTAACTTGCCTTACGTACGCAAGTGAATGATTTAAACCAATGATGCCTTATTTTAATTTCGAGGACGAAATTGTCTTAAGTTGGGTAGATTGTAAACACTCTCACCCAAAATTAGGCCTACTTGGCTTATATAGTGAAACTAGGTCTAGTTTAAGCCCAATTAGAATTAGAACACGACATTTTATTTAATTATACAATATTTTATATCGCTTAGCGCACCTTACCGTTGCTTCGATAATTGGAGCACCTCACTAGCCATTATCTTTCTACAAATTTTATGACCTCATCCTAGACGTGCCCGCCTACTATTCTGACCTTTGTGTAACTTATAATTATGCTTTCTTGTGCTACATTTTAGTCGCACAACTTTTGTCGCAAACGTTATTATTTAATTCTAAATAAAATATGACTTTGTACCCTTGTGCGTTCCAATCAAAATTGGAGACACAATCTTGACCGTTTCATACCGCCCGAATTTTATTAGTATTCTACACTGTACCCTCTACGTCCCTAACACTTGTGTCCCACCTAATTTTAATCCCATATACTTATATTTAATTTCAGAACACCTTGCGCGGTATTTTAATTAATTAAAATCCAATTTCCATCTTTGTGCAATTTTCTTAATTGTTAGGCGCTTTTATGCAAAAATGTATTGAGGTGTCCCCACCATTGGACAATACATGAAAAAACCTAATTTTCCCTTCATGTGAAATTTTTTCATAAATTTTGGGATGTACAGCGTGCAACATCGTCCCCGTTATTTTCAACCTATCCTTGCATTTAACTATACAATTATGACCCTCCAAACATTCCCATGAGAGCCCAAGGCCCAACCCCAAAGAGGTGTTGACCAAGCCCACTCCTAGGTCAACAAAACCCTAGTTCACAGGCATATAAATACAAACTTTTCTCTTTGTTTATTATTCATTGGAAAACCTAAATCCCAACCCTATTTCAGCCAATCCATCCCCAACCTACTGTTCATCTCCCCCTTCCCCGGCCAACCGACCGGAGACCTCGCCGGAGACCCCACCGTCATCCACCCTACACCCGCCGCCCTCCGGCCATCTCGTCGACCTCTCCTTCCCCGACTTCACCTTCTCCCCCTCCGCCTGAGCGAGACTCGGCCAACACCACCACCACCATTGCCATCTCGACGACAGAACTCCGCCACCGCCGTGGTCATCCCCAGAACTCCGCTACCGCCGCCATCATCACCCTCCTCCCGTTCTCCTTCATTCTCGCTCGACCGGACCTTGAGCCTCCGTCGCTCTCCTCCCTGCTCGACTCGACATCGCCGAAGTCGAGTAGCAGCTACCCCGACCCAACGTTCTCCTCCTCCTTCGTCTGCAACCGAACCTCGCCTCCCTGTCCCCCTCTTTCTCCCCGATCTCCTCCTCCGATCTCAGCCTCTCCCACCGGAGCAGCACCAAGCCAACACCCCACCGCCACCATCTCCTACTTTATTTTCTTCCTCCGGTTTCACCGCTGTCGAAGTCGGTCACCCAACCCCGCCGGTGCACCACTCCTCAGCAGTCTTCTCCCTCGACGCCACGACCTCCGGCTGAGCCCTGCCACGACTACCACCTCATCTCCTCCCTTGCACTCGCCTCGCCGGATCCCGACCGACTGTACCGAGCAGTCCTCCCTGAGCCATCGACGACTACACCTTAACCGAACCACCACCCTCATCGATCCCCCGCCTTTACACTAATCCTCGACGACCGGAGTAACCCTACACGACCAATAGCTTCCCTACTCCCCCTCCTCCGTCCTGGCCAGATCACCTCCCCTAGCCTGAACTCCTCCTCCTCTTCCACCTCCCTGTCTTCCCCTTGACTCGCCGGAGAAGTTCCCCCTGGCCGAACTCTGGCAGGAACCCTCCGATCAGTCGTTAACATCATCCACGACCATCATCACCCCCTCTATTATCTTCACTATCATCATTGCCATCATCGTCGTTGTTATCACCTTAACCACCCTCGTCACCATTATCATCCTCATCATCGACCCTAACATCGTCATCACCCTCGTCGTCCTTGTCATTACTATCGTCCACGTCGTCATCCTCATCATCATCATCCTAGTCATCATTATCATCGTTCTTGGCATCATCATCGCCATCATCGCCGATATCGTCACCATCCCCATCATCATGATCGTCAACATTACCCTCATCCCTATCATCCCCATCCATGTAATCATCCTCATCTCATTATCCTCGTCTTCACAATAATACAAACCCCATCATGATCATCACCATCATCTTTACCATGAGCATCACCATCGTCCCAATCATCATCCACGTCACCACCATTATTATAAATCCCCTCATCATTCTATCATCATCACCATTGTAATCATCATTACCATTATAACCCCCCATAATCAACATAAACACCATCATTGACCTAATCATCACCTTAACCATACTCTAATCATCTTATCGTCGTCATCATGGAACCGTCATCCTTGCCCGACGACCCGCAACAGTCACCCCCGATTTTCGTACCTGCGTACGCTGACCCCGAAGATCTGTTGGATTTATCTGCGCGACTTCAGGAGCAGAATATTGGTACTGTGCAGCTTCCTTGCCAGGCAAGTATACCTTGCCTTTGTTGTACTATTTAAATCTTAGTTATTATTTAGCTGTCTGTTTATTATTTTAGCTATTATAACTATGCGCGTCCGAGAGAGACTTGGGTGTAGTCAACGAATGCGTTGACGTTAGGGCGTGTGTCTGACCTAGTGTCTAGTAGACCCACCTAGAGTTGTGGAGTTATTGGTATGACTCCCCAGGCCTTGACACGTATCATTACACGTCACAGAGTAAGTTTATGTAGGGACGCGTACCTCATACTCGACTGGCCATCGGTGTGAGCAACACGTGTAACGGTATTTAGCTTAGTGTTTATTTTTATAGAGACTTGCATTATAGTACGAAATGTCTACGTCGTGTTCACGACTTGTATATCTATATTGGGCGGGGAGGACGACTTATAGGCGTATGGGACACCCACTTCCTCTATGCAGATTCCACACTCGACGGAGTGATATGGACGTTATATACTATGCAGATTTCTCGTTCTTCGGAGCGATATGGACGTTATATACTATGCAGATTTCCCGTTCTTTGGAGCAGTAGGACGTTATTATATTGCAGTACGCCCTTGTATTGGGGGCATATGTGGCATATACTAGCCAGTCATGACGATTAGTGAATTACGTCAGCACACTATTAGAATAAGCGGGATTAGCGACGTTTATTAGCGACTCCATGTAAAAATGTCGCTAATTTAGTGACTCCATGTACAAACGTCGCTAGACGTCGCTAATTGGCGATATTTAGCGACGTTTAGCGACTTTTATTTAGCTTTTAAAAGATTAGTCGCTATAAGTTCAATTTTGGTCGCTATACGTCGCTAATATATCTAAGTTAGCGACGTTTAGCGACGTATATTGCGACGTTTATATGAAAAATATTTAGCAACATGTTTAGCGATATCATTAACGTCGCTAAAGTTTAATTTAGCGACGTATTTTTTTGATTGCTAAACGTCGCTACAATTTGGTTAATTAGGGGCTCGGTTTCGTTTTTCCCCATCTGTCAAAAATTCAAAACCTAAAAATTTCCCCCGCCCCCCCGCTCTATCGACCGCCTGCTCCGTCGACCGCCTCTCCACCGCGGCTACTCCGGCATCCCCCTCCTCCTCCTCGAGCTCTAGGTACCCTAACTCTCTCTCTCTCTCTCTCTCTCTCTCTCTCTTTCTCTCTCTCTCTCACAGAATACATGTGACACTGACACAGATATGGCACACACATACAGACAGTGACACAGCCACGGCACACACACACACTGACACAGACACGATAAGGACCTAGGGTTAGGGTTAGGTTTTTTGACATAGGGTTAGGGTTAGGTTTAGGGTTAGGGTTTTCGACATGGGGTTAGGGTTCAGTTCGAGAGCAAATGGAACTCTATAGCGCAGTATACAGACATCCAAACTAAGTTAAAAAAGATCCCGCAGACTCCAAAACACTGGGGAAGGAAGCGGATTGGTAACCTCCCGGAAGAGATTAAGAAGGGGAGAACAAATTACTCAATCTTCGAAAGCTTCTACATACTGATGCTACTCAATCTTTAAAAGCTTCCACATTCTGAATTTCGACCAATTTTACTTTGCATTGTCATCTACAAGACTATTACCAAAATCTTGGCTAATCGGATTCGATCCGTCCTCCACAAATTGATATCTCCATTCCAAAATGCCTTTGTCCCTGGAAGGCAAATATGTGACAATGTGATAATAGCCCAGGAATTATTTCATACTATATCCAAACAAAGCTCTTAGAATAGCTCCTTTGCTCTGAAAATAGATATGTCCAAGGCCTATGACAAACTCAGTTGGGAAGTTATTAGTCACTCTTTTTGGCTTTGAATTTCGAGGAAAAACTCACACTTTAATTATGCAATGTATAACTCACACTTTAGACTTTGATAAATGAAAGTATGTATTATATCAGTTATGATTTTTATAGTACGGTTAAGTTATGAAGTTAGGTGATAAACCACTGTATGTAATAATTTATATGATACATACTGTCAATTTTGTAGAAGTATCTAGAAATGGATATGAATTACTATCTGCGTCATCGTTCGTGGATGTACAACCGTCATCCTGATGATATGTGCGGTGTGCGAAATGAATTCATTGAGGGTGTACAACAGTTCCTGCAGTTCGCCAAGGCGTTCCCTTAGTACATGGACGGTACCAAAATTAAGTGTCCGTGTGTGAGATGTCGCAACAGGAAATATCATCCTGAAGTGGAAGTTACATATCATTTATACTCGAAGGGCTTTACGCTAGATTACTATCAGTGGACCGCGCACGGAGAACTTGTATCTCTAGCATCAGAGTCGGAACCCTACGTGGAGCCGTATATGGATGTCCATGACCCGATGCTTATGACGACGGGTTGGTGAACATGGTTTATGATGCGACGGGGCCTAGTTTTAATCCGGACAATTATGATGCGGCGGGACCTAGTTTTAATCCGGACAATTATGATGCAGCAGAAGAGGCACCGAATGCCGATGCTGCAAAGTTTATGGAGTTGTTGGAGAATGCAAGGACTCCACTATATCCTGGTTGTGAGGATCATTCACCGTTGGAGGTGGTTACAAGATTATTGAGCATCAAGTCCGATTTTAACATGTCGCAAGAATGCTATAATCGACTGCTCGATTTGATTATAGAGATCTTGTTCGAGGGTGCAAAGTTGCCTAAAGACTTCTATCGATCTAAGAGGATGGTGAGATCGCTTTGGATGGGATACAAAAAAATTAATGCATATCGCAACGGGTACATGTTGTACTACAAAGACGACAAGGATGAAGATGCGTGCAGATTCTGTGGTGCTGATCGCTACATGGCCACTGTTAGAGTAAAGTCTGTTGGTGTAAGGAAGCCTACCGATTCGATGCACTACTTGCCTTTGACGTTGCGGCTGCAGCGGTTGTTTATGGTTAAGGAGATTGCAGAAAACATGAGTTGGCACAGGCAAAAATAGATCGAAGGAGTATTGGATCATCCATCCGATGGAGAAGCATGGAAGCACTTTGATCGAGAGTATCCATATTTTGTCGAGGAAGCGCGTAATGTCAGATTGGGGCTCTCCTTTGACGGTTTTACCCCATTCAGACTTTCGAGCTCCCAGTATTCGTGTTGGCCTATGATCGTCACTCCGTACAATCTACCATCTTGGATGTACATAAAGACTCCGTATATATTCCTAACCGTTATTATCCCGGGTCCGAACAATCCGAAGAGGAACATCGATGTGTATTTACATCCTTTGATAGATGAGTTGAATCAGCTGTGGGAAGTAGGTGCCAACACGTACGATGTTTCTAGAAAGCAAAATTTTCAGATGAGGGCAGCACTTATGTGGACCATCAATAATTTTCGGCCTATGGAATGTTATCGGGATGGAGCACCCATGGTCGTCTCTCATGTCCGTATTGCATGGACCGCACTCAGGCTTTCCGTTTGAAACACGGAGGCAAACCGTGCTTCTTCGATTGTTATCGATAATTTTTGTCGAAGGATCATCCGTACCGGAGGAACCGAAATGCTTTTCGTGCGGGAGTTGTGGAGAAGGCCAATCCACCGCCATGGTGGCCCGAATGCACGATATGGAAAGAGGTAAAAGATTTACCAAGTGCTATCGAAGAGCCTGCTAAGGGGTACAAGTGTGACGGATTTGGTCGCACCCATAACTGGATGAAGAGGAGTATATTCTGGGATCTGCCATATTGGAGCACTAATCTGATCAGACATAACCTTGATGTCATGCATATCGAGAAGAATGTGTTTGATAACATAATTAATACTGTAATAGAGGTAAAAGGGAAGACAAAAGATAATCCGAAGGCCATGTTGAACTTAGAAGAAATATGTAGACGTCCTGCATTGCATTTGATAGAGGAGGGGAATGGAAAGTTAAAGCAACCTAAGTCAGTTTTCTCACTGGAGAAAGAGGACAAAGGTAGACTTTGTAGGTGGATTCAGGGTCTAAAGTTTCCAGACGGGTACGTGTCGAACTTGAGAAGATGCGTCGACCTCAAGGAGAACAAACTGGTGGATATGAAGAGCCACGATTGTCATGTATTCATGGAGAGGTTAATTCCGATTGCATTTTAGGAATTCTTACAGTAGGTCGTTTGGGACCCATTGATAGAGCTGAGCATATTCTTCAGAGATCTTTGTTGTACTAAGTTGCTCGTCGATCGTCTAGAAAAGCAAGAGAAGGACATTGCGGTAACACTATGTAAGCTCGAGAAGATGTTTCCTCCTGGATTCTTCGACTCTATGGAGCATTTGCCAATTCATCTTTCCTATGAGGCACGTGTTGGTGGTCCTGTCGGTTATCGATAGATGTACCCCTTCGAGCGGCATCTGAATCACCTAAAGAGAAAGGTAAAAAACAAGGCACGGGTTGAGGGCTCTATTTGTGAAGCTTATGTTCTTGAGGAGATTACAAACTTTTGCTCGACGTATTTTAAATCACATGTTGCTACTAATAGGACGAAAGCTCCGAGAAACGACGACACATATCAAGAATCTAATGATGCAATACTCAAAGTATTCAATACGTCTGGAAAGCCTTCGGGTAAAATGAAGAAGAGATATTTGAATGACGATGAGCTAAGGGCTGCTCAATTGTATATATTATTCAATTGCGACGAGGATGAAGTGGAGAAGCTAGAGGGGTAAGTAATTAATACGTCCACGTTTACATTATCTCAATATAATAGTATAAGATACTATTATGCTACTAATCAGCAGTTGCTTCATTATTTTTCAGCACATATAATGATGAGTTGAGGTCGGTTAGACCCTACATAACAAACGAAGAAGTAGAATAAGATATGAGATGCCATTTTCCTTCTTGGTTGAGCGCATATGTAAGATGCTTGGTAATTACTTTTTATTTCTGCACTTGTAAAACAAATAACTTACTATCGCTACTTTGTTATTTAGGTCGATCGTCTAATAACACCCGAGACTGAATCTATTAGAACTCTAGCCAAGGGACCAATTACTGCCGTAAAAATATGGCCAAGTTTCTGTGTGAATGGGTTCAGGTTCAAGTCAACAAATGCTTCTATCAGAGACAGCTTTCTGGATCTTGATTCCACGAAAAACAGTTGTTTGTGTATCAAATCTTCGAACTACAAAGACGTCAATCCGGACAATGATTTTTTTGGCATCTTATGAGAGATTATGGAGTTGACATATAATTATGGCACAAAACCTGCTAATATCTTGCTATTCAGGTGTGAATGGGTAGATCCGATTCAAGATCAAGGTTAGAAAATTGACAAGCATGGCCTTGTGGATATAAACTACAAGCGTAGATATCAAGGCTACGAACTATTTGTCCTATCAAGTCAGGCTCAGCTCGTGTACTTCACAACTTATCCTAGACGGGGGACAGCAAGGTCGGATTGGTGGGCAGTATGCAAGACTAAATCTAGAAATACCTTTGACATTGACGAAATAGCTTATCAGGAGGACGATCTACCTCTTGTAACAAATATTGTAGATGTGGACTCAACGAAAGTTACTCATTACACGAATAATAATGTAGAAGATATAGAATTATTCGAAGAGGAAGATGAAGTAGATGAAAGTGAAGACGAGAAAGATGAAGAGGAGGACGAGGAAGGCGAACAAGATGAATTTTCTGAAGATGATTGAAAATAAAATATATTGCATATAGAATGTAACTATATTTTGACTGTAGAATGTAGATCAAGATTGGAAAATTGACGAAGTAGAATGTAACTATATTTTGACTATAAAATATATTCCATTAACGAATATATGTATTATATTTTGACTGTAGAATGCTTTGAGATATGCATCACATTTCGACTGTAGAATGTACTATATATTTGTGTTTCTCTATATTCACCATATGTTGTTATCAGATATGACAGGACGACGCGGAGGATTCGGCAGGTCTCGAGGTAGACAGAATGCTCCTCCGGTACTGCCTACTGTGGGTTCCGGATCATCGTCGCCCAGTACTCCAGTATATCGATCACTCACATCTCCGACTGTTGGGACGAGTAGTTCCAGGCGTGTTAGTACACCCTCGTCCAGCGTTCCTCCTGCTGATGGAACCATGGGGACAGATGAGCATGTCGAGGAGGTCCGTGCCCATATTGTCCCAGCATCAGCAAGATCCTCCATGCGCACCTCCGTAGGAGACGAGGACAGAGATCTGGGCCGACGGTACAAAGTAAGTCAATTAGATGGTTTAGTATAATATATATCGTGTATTTCTTTATTCATCGTATATTGACTTTTTCAGTATTCTAAATTATTATCTCTGTATAGATATCATCCATCGTCGGTTCAGAGATGCCTGGGCCAATTTTTGAGGAACAACTACGGTGGCCCTTGGATCAACTACTCTGAGGCTCCGGAGGAGAGGAAGGCATTCTGGTTTGCACACTTACAGGTAAAAGTATATTAAATAAATCCTCTAATTTATACATATTATATAACTTATCCGTGATGCTCACTTACTAAATTATTTATTGTAGCAAACATATTTTTATCCTCCGTACCGGGCCGAGTTGATCGAGCGGCTCTTTCCGACCGTTGTCGCCAAGCTTATCTGAGATGCTCTGGATGACCAGAAGACCCGTGATCGTGCTGGAAAACCGATCCAAGGTTGGATCACACTTGAGCAGTGGACTACGATGAGGGCTAGATTCGACGATCCGAGCTACAAGGAAAGGTCTGAGAAGGCCAAGGCGGCTAGGCGGAATGCTGCCAAGTGGTGTGGTGGCTCGATTCCGATGACGGAATATTTCCGTCGTTTGGTATGTTTTTTCTTTTAAATTATATTATTTTAATATAAGTACCATAAAATTGTAGTAGGAAAAAATATTTAAGTTTAGTACTAAATAATATATTTTTAATAGGTACAGAGGGGTGAGGATGCCAACATGGTGACCGTCTTCTTGGCCACCAATCGCAAGGACGGAAATCTCATTGATGAGAGGACCTCGCAGACCTATGTAAGTATTACTTAACTTTGTGTTAATTTTAATATAACTTAGACAATTATCGAGTTTCCAAACCTTTCTAGGCCGAGTATCTTAGGCTGCGTGAGCGGGCGACTGCTAGTGCACCTACACCTGGAGAGGCTGGTACTTCGTCGCAGCCCGCTCCAGCTCCTTCGGCGGACGACCTGTGGGTGACTGCAGCTAGTGGTCTCCAGAGGGGTACGTACTGTCACCCCCACTTTTTGGGATTATGGGTAATTTCGTCTTTTCATAATTAATGAGTAAATGATTGTATGATAATCAATTTTCTTTAATTTATAATGACCTTAATTGATTGTACACTTTATTATTATTCAATAACTAGGACGTTAGCCTTGTCTTCCATTGGATTCGAACCCCTGTCCTGGATACGCCGGACCATTAATTAATGCTCGTGTCCTACGTAAATCCAGTCCTTGTACTCCTATGGAATTGTAGAACACCTCCTTGCATCTAATTTAGATTTAAGCAAACAATAAACCTATTTCGTGCAAATTTCCGTAAATTCATTAAACCCATTTTCCCTTTCATTATATTTCTTGATTCTTGGGAATATGTAATTTAACAGCAACTCCTTTGAAACCATAGCTTCAAACCCTTAAACCAATACATTCTAGAAATTCATTTTAATTTATTTAAAACCCTAACCATCGAAATTATCCATGGCAAGCCCAATCGCAATAGGGCCTTGACCAAACTTAATTCTAGGTCAACCCAAGTCTACTACCTATATATATATATACATAGTATTACTTTTTCCTTTTTCTTAAACCTAAAATCCTAAAACCTCAGCCGACCCCTTCCCTTACCCATCTCCACGCTGAGCAAACACTCGAACGCCGAACGCCGGAAGTCTCACCCCACGACCCGCGGGCTCTCGCATTAACCGCTGAGCCATTCCGATCGAGCCCCGAGCGCTGAACGCCGAGCGTCGAGCGCTGAACGCCGAGCCCGAGCCTCGAGCGCTGAGCCCTGAGCGCTGAACGCCGAGCCCGAGCCCCGAGCGCTGCCGACCGGAGTTTCCGCTGAGACCGACGCTGCCGACCGAGGAGTTCCCGCGGAGACCGACGCTGCCGACCGAGGAGTTCCCGCGGAGACCGACGCTGTCGACCAGGAGTCCCGCGCGGACTGACTGCTCGACGACCGGAGTCGACGACCGACCCTGCATATCGACCAGCCTTCCCTGTTCGTGACCATCGCCTCGTAATCGTCGTCGTGCCGAGCGCAGGTTAGCTCCTGTCCACGTCTCCATTATTTCCTGCGATGATATACAAGTAACTAGGGACGTATGTATATACGTACTTGCATACGTATTGGTATATTGGTGTATATATATAATGTTTCCAACTAATATCTATATACTTGCGTATAAGTAATGTGTAGGTATTCCCTAGTATATTAATACGTATATTATAATCATAATTAATGTAGGTTAATATATATATGCCTACGAACCGTATAATGCTCAATTAGGTTAATACACTTATACATATCTATTATAAATGTAATTAATTAGTATGATGAGAGATTAGTTCATATTAAGTCCCATGTATCACATATCCAAGATGTCTTGATTGTGACCACGGATACCCCGTAGCTACATCTACCGGTGACCATGTAGCATGATAGTAGACTGCCATATGTACACTGACGTACTGGCAAGACCGTACCATTGACTGTCTGTTATGCACAGCAATTACAGACGCGACCCCTAGTATGATCCTTGATCATTCTGTTGATCGTGTATTAGTGTGATGTCTGATGCAGTATTGTGTTTATGATATATCTATAGGACTGTTGGATCACTCAGACGGTACCTTGGAACCCGGACTTTGGTATTGCCAGCTAAGGACCACAGACGAGTACATTCTCTAACAGTTTCTATTATGTTGATTATCTCTATAATTCTTGTTGTATAGCGTACATGACTCTGACACTGTTCTTTACACGAGTTGGCATCATTGAGACCTGTCACGAGTAGTCGTGATTGGAATCCATCGTGCTAGCTGGGGAGAAACGGGGAAGTATTAGTAGTTATGTGATCATACCCCTTACATGCAGCATTAGCTCACCCACATTTTACGTCGGTGCAGCCTTACCCTTACATGCCTCATCACTGTTACATTTCGGTTAGCCTGACCTGTTGGGGATGATCGCTAATCCATGTAATGAGTCATATAATCCAAGCTGATCACATAATATACTGATGTTTCACACACTTAGATAGATGATTCTTGACATGTATCTTGATAGACTGATCTTGTATTTCCATATATTCTAGATGTTGTTCTTATACACACTTACATACCAGTTCTTCATACTTGCGTACACTTGTAGTTCTATTTCTTGTCAGATGCATATCGATGATGATGTTACAGTATTATTCCAGCATTTCTTATTTCAGTATCTTATTTCCAGTTATTCATATCTGTCTTGTATTTCTTTATACCGTGTTATAGTTTTTGTCAATATATGTGGAACTGCTGTTAGAGGTGTATTTTCGTTCCAATCCTGACTGGATATTTTTTCCAGAGAATCTTGAGGATTTTTGTACCACGCACTACGGACCAGGTATAGAAGCAGACTATGCACCAGAGATCCTAGAAGAGACTATGCTTCTAGATGAGACTTTGCCTACAGCTATTTAGATAGTATTTATTTATGCTTGAGACTTATGGAGGATATTGCAGTTTATGTTTAGACTTATGTTAAGTTTAATTGGAGACTTGTGTTGGACAGTTAGATTATGAATTATCTTTATGTTTGAGATATGGTGTTTAACTATGTTATTTCCTTTTATCTTTTATCGTGCCTTATAGTTGTGGTGATTGAGTTATATTGTGAGATCATGGAGATGTATATTACTGACAGGTGTTTAGTTAGTTAGTGTTACTGTAACCCAGACAGCGTTCTACCGCCGATGCTGTGGCGTATGCTGGATGTACCCACGCTCTCGTGCCCCTATACCGGGTGCGGGTCGTGACACGTACTACGGTACGGGCTCCTATGGCGCCCTGGTTGCGACGCAGTCATCTAGGGCCTCCCCGACAGCTATGCATTCCACACAGCCCTCGCAGTCGCAGCCCTCACAGTCATCGGCCAGAGTCCAGGAGGCCGTTGACCGTCAGTTTGCGTCTCTCCGTGACGAGTTGCTACGAAGGATGGAGGAGCAGCCCCGGTCCCAGCCACAGGCGGACGATCCGATGCTCATCGCACGATTCGATATGCTCGACCGCAGCATGACGGAGCTCCGAGAATTGACAAATGATATTAGAGCCTCCAATGACTGCAACATCATGGAGCTACAGGCGTCACAGGTATCAATAGGCGAGAGGCTCACGATGATGCAGGATTCAATGGTTCATAGCAGTACGAGGCTGTTATCTACCCTGAATTCTTACAACCAACGACTCATAGACTTGGAGTGGGCACGGCCTCCTGGTGCGCCTACATCGACACAGACTCTACCGACGTCACTGCCTTCTCCATCGACATCAGTGTCGATTCTACGAGACGAGTACGAGGAGTTCTTATCCTTCAAGCACGCCGGTGGTCAGCCTCCTGCAGATCCGTAGTAGTATAGTTAATTACTGGATATTTATATTTTTTATTATTATTTAGGATGCGATTGTATGGATATAAATTTGCCATATTCTTTACGTTTATGATGAGATTTGCTGGATGCTTTCTTTTCTTTAAATTTTATTATATTATTCATATTTTGATTTACAACTGATGACTGATACTTGGCCTGTATTTACCCAGTGCACTAGAAATTTTCCCCTTGGTGCTGCTACTGTGTTCTTATTCAATTTTTTCTACTACCATCATATACCTGATAATGAACCCAAGGGGGTTGGTAAACCCAGAAATGCAATATTTTTATTATTTTTTTGAAAATTAGCGACTTTTTTAGCGACGTTTAGCGACGTTAGCTTAAGTCGCTAAATACGTCGCTAATTAGCGATGCTGTAACAAGTCGCTAAATACGTCGCTGATAACGTCGTTAAAATTGTCGTTGTACGTCGCAAACTGATGACATGGCAGTATTGCTAGGTCATTAAAGATGTCGGTGTAACGTCGCTATATAAGTCGCTAATTAGCGACTTCAATAAACGTCGCTAAGTAGTGACGCGGCGTCATTAAACGTCGCTAAATTTAGCGACACATTAAAGTCGCTAAAATACGTCGGTATAGCGACGTTTAGCGACATTTTTTGTTTTAGCGACTTAGTTTTTTCCGGCTGCTTTAAAACGTCGCTAATTACGTCGCTAAACCAAATTAGCGACGATTTTTGGTTATTTAGAGACGTTTTTAGACGTCGCTAATTTGACTTTTTCTGGTAGTGGCATATGTCTAGCCTACACTTTCCCATATACTCAAGTTGTCCTCAAGTTGTATTTTACTTAGATGGTTAGGTCACTATTGAGTTTTACAGTATTTACTTTATGGCATGCTTTTATGTATCTTGTTATGTCCCTCTGAGGACCTGGCCCTTTCCAGGTGTATTGTTCATGAGTATTTGTAGGAGCGCAGATCTGGACTGGCTACTTATATTGGGAGAGGTCTTCTCTTCGAGTCTCGTGATTGGTAGATGTTGTATTATATTGTATTTAACTTATTTATTCTATATTCTAGTTCGGCAGTGGATTTGTTTCCATCCGACTGTCATCTTTAGATACTTTCCATTGAGATCTAGTTTCATAGCTACTGGTCATTTAATTATATTAATTCTATGGATAAGATCTAGATTATACCATGTGACTTGTGATAGAGTTATACCACTGATGGATTTTGTTATTCAGATACAACATACGTATGTTATGGTTTCCATATATTGGAGTGCCATATTCATACGACTTGCATGCTCACGTGTCCTAGTCCTACATATTTTTGGGACTGGGGCGTGACACGAGCAGATGCAAGAATTTCTGGCAGCACTTGAGGGGATGGCTGTACAGGCTACTGTACTAGCTCAAGCACTAGCTCCAGTACCTCGAGCTAGAGTTGGTTCAGTAAAGGACTTTATAAAGATGGGTCTGAAGCCGTACAAAGGCATTAAGATCCCAGAGGAGACTACCAATTGGATCACGCACACGCAGAAGCTATTGGAAGTATCGCAGTTACCTATGGACCTATGGATGACATGTGTAAGGATGCTTCTACATGGTAATGCCCATCACTGGTAGGAATCAATGGAGCGCCAGTTGGGTACATATCAGACTTTGGAACAATTCTTGGAGTGCTTTAAAAGGAAGTACTTTTTGGACACCGTCAGAGATGCATTGTACGATCAGTTTCTTCACCTAGAGCAGGGGAACAGAACAGTGGACGAGTATGATGCTGAGTTTAGTCGCCTCAGTAAATATGGCACTGCCCTGATACCGACTGACTTGGACAAGGCTAAGAGGTTTCATCACAGAATGACTCAGGAGCTCCAACACTACACTAGCTCATAGTCCCGGATCTCTTATGCTGAACTATTGACAGAAGCCAGATTTCAAGAGACCATCAGTAGGGGAAAAGGAGTTCAACCGAGGACACAGCCAGTACCAGCAAGGACACAATAAGGAGGGCCTATTAGACATCCCTTGGCACAGCAGCATTAGCAGCACAGAGCAGGATCGTACCAGATCCCAGAGAAGCCCCACTGCAATTATTGTGGAAAATATGGACATATTATGAGAGACTGTCGAACTCGCTTAGGACAATGTATGAGATGTGGTTCTGGACAACATATTATGAGGGACTGTCCTATACAACATGCATTGACACTTCCACCACCAGTTCAGAGGCTAGCGCTTCCAGCACCGAAGCCAGCTCAGCAGATGACTGGACCGGGAGCACCTCGACCCCCAGCAGCATGAGGATTTCAGAGAGGACCACTACTACCTACTCAGGAGGATCAGTTCACGAGGGCCAGACATGGACAACCACAGAGGAACGGACGAGCTTTTGCATTGGAAGTGGATGATATGGATCAGGAGGTGGATGTCATAGCAGGTATTACTCTTGCTTTTACTTTTCCTGCTGTGATATTGTTTGATACGGGAGCCACCCACTCATTCATATCATCTAGTTTTATTGCCAAACACAACATTGCCTCTACACCTTTACCTATTTGTGTTAGAATTCTTACCGGAGGAGTTGTACCAGTTAGCCAAATTTGTAGATCGTGTCCTGTAGTAATTCATGGTAGAGAGATGAATGCCCGACTCTTAGTCCTTCCTATGTCAACTTTTGATATTATGCTTGGAATGGACTGGCTAAGCAAGTACCATGCTTTCTTCAATTGTTTTGGAGGAAGCATTCTTTTTAAGGTACCAGGCCAGCCTGAGCTTGAGTTTGCACGAGGATCTACAGAAATCCTTGATGGTATACAGCTCGCAATGGACGATGTGGTCTATCTTCCCATTATTTCAGAGTTTTAAGATGTCTTTATAGAGGAATTGCCAGGACTACCCCCAGACAGAGTCGTAGAGTTTTCAATTTAATTAGCACCGGGAGCAGCACCCATAGCATCGCATGTTTACAGATTGCGAAGAAGGAGATGGATGAACTGAAGGCACAGTTGAAAGAACTAGAGGAGAAAGGTTTTATCCGACTGAGTGCATCATCCTGGGGAGCACCAGTGTTGTTTATACCAAAGAAGGATGAGACAGTACGTATGTGCATTGACTACAGAGCTTTAAATACAGCGACTGTGAAGAATAAATACCTATTGCCACACATTAATGACTTATTTGATCAGCTCAGTGGAGCCAAGGTGTTCTCGAAGATATATTTGAGATCGGGATATCACCAGGTGAAGGTACGGAAGTAGGATATTTCGAAGACCGCATTCAGGACAAGATATTGACACTACGAGTTTTTGGTCATGCCATTTGGATTGACCAATGCTCCAGCTATCTTTATGGACTTAATGAATCGAGTCTTCCACCAGTATTTGGACCAGTTCGTGGTCATCTTCATAGATGATATACTTGTCTATTCGAAGAGCCACGAGGAGCATGAGAAGCACCTGCGGATTATTCTAGAGACCTTGAGGAGAGAGAAGTTATATGCGAAGCTCAGTAAATATGAGTTCTTCTTGGACAGAGTCTCATTTTTTGGGCATGTCATTACAGGAGATGGTATTTCTGTTAATCCAGAAAAGATCTCGGCAGTTGAGACATGGCCTGTTCCTAAATCAGTATCAGAGGTGAGAAGTTTCCTTGGACTTGCGGGATATTACCGACGGTTCGTGGAGAACTTCTCAAGGATAGCAGCACATAACTCGTTTGACTTGCAAGGACCAAGAATTTATATGGACCGACGAGTGTCAAGCCACTTTTGAAGAGTTGAAGAAGCGACTGACTACAGCACTAGTATTGACTATTCCATTAGGATCAGGAGGCTATATGATCTACAGTGACAAATCGGGGAAAGGCTTAGGATGTATATTGATGCAACATGGCAAGTTGATTGTATATGCATCTAGATAGTTACGAGTGCATGAGAAGAATTATCCAACTCATGACTTGGAACTTGCAGCCGTTGTATTTGCTCTGAATCTATGAAGACATTACTTATATGGGAAACGAGTGAAGATCTATACAGACCACAAAAGCCTCAAGTACGTCTTCACGCAGAAGGAGTTAAATATGAGGCAATGTCGATAGCTTGAGTTGATGAAATATTTCGAGATAGAGCTACATTATCACCCAGGCAAGGCTAACATTGTAGCAGACGCGTTAAGCCGGAAACCAGCAACTTACTTCTTGACAACACAGAGGGAATTATTGGAGGACTTGCAAGAGCTTGGCATTAAAGTGATATTACCCGGAGCAGATGGGACACTAGCCAACTTATAAGTACAATCATCACTTGTAGAGAGGATCAAGGCAGCTTTTTCTACAGACGCCAGATTCAGAAGATTGAAGGAAAGGACAGAGGCCGGAGAGCAGACAGGATTGCGCATTCATGATGATGGGATATTACGATGTGGTGATCGTCTTTATGTTCCAAATAGAGATTTGACAGGAGCTGATGATAGAAGCTCATAGTTCGATATATTCTATTCATCCTGGAGGCACCAAGATGTATCGTGACTTACGACAGCACTTTTGGTGGCATGGAATAAAAAGAGAGATAGCTCGCTTTGTAGCTAAATGTCTGGTATGTTAGCAAGTAAAGCCAGAGCACCAAAGAATAGCAGGATTATTACAACCATTTCCGATTCCAGAGTGGAAGTGGGAGCACATCACTATGGACTTCGTCACGGGTTTTTCCAAGAGTCCAAGTGGAAGAGATGCAGTATGGGTAATATTAGATAGACTCACCAAGTCAGCATATTTCTTACTTTTTAGAGTTGGCCAGTCTACAGAATCTTTGGCTGACTTATATATGAGGCAGATCGTAAGATTTTACGGCATACCAGTCAGCATTGTATCGGACAGGGATTCGCATTTTATATCGCACTTTTGGAGGAGCATGCAGGAGAGTCTTGGAACTCATCTGAAGTTCAGTACATCTTATCACCCGCAGACAGATGGGCAGTCAGAGCGTACTATTCAGACATTGGAGGATATGTTGAGGGCTTGTATGTTGGACTTTGGAGGATCATGAAAGGACCACCTACATCTTTTAGAGTTTCTTACAATAATAGCTATCAAGCTAGTATCCAGATGGCTCCGTTTGAAGTATTGTATGGAAGAAAGTGTAGGTCTCCTGTGTGTTAGAGTGACGTGGGAGAACGTCAGATTTTGGGACCGGAGTTGGTAGTCAACACCGTAGAGACAGCTAAGAAGATACAAGGGCACTTGAGATAGCACAAGACAGGCAGAAGCAGTGGGCAGACCTTCATCGTCGTCCCTTGGAGTTTAAAGAGGGCGATCATATCTTCTTGAGGATATCACCTACCAGAGGCACCATTCGATTCGGAGGACGTAGCAAGTTGAGTCCAAGGTATATTGGACCATTTGACGTGCTAGAGAGAGTGGGAGAAGTGGCATATCGACTTGCGCTACCACCTTTACTTGAGGGAGTACATGATGTATTCTATGTGTCGTAGCTTAGGCGATATGTGGCAGACAACAGTCATGTTCTCGACCATTCAGAGATCACCATTGGGCCGAGCTTGTCATACCAAGAGCAACCCGTGGGAATCCTTGATCGTCGAGAGAAAGTGTTGAGGAACCAGTCTATTCCCTTGGTTCGTGTGGCATGGAAGCATAGCGCTCCATGAGAATCTACTTGGGAGCGCGAGGATGACATGCGCAAACGTTTTCCGAACCTATTCGCAGACCAAGGTATGAATATAATTTGTTAATTTATATCTTATACCATCCTTGACTTTCTATCGTGGCTTAGTTTTAATTTTGAGGATGAAAATTTATAAGTTGGGTAGAATGTAAAATCCCTAATTCTAAAAATCGTATTTACCTTTTTAATTAATTATTTAATTAAATTATAGTAATTATGAGCTAATTAGAGGAAATAGAATTTATTTAATTTTTATTTTAAGTGTTTGTGCATTTAGGGGATTTATGGAGCAATTATAAATTTTCTTAATTTATTCCATGTAGGAGACCCTGTGGACGACAGACAGATTAATTGTATGCAATATTATAATTTCTAAAGTTTTCTATATATATATATATATATATATATATATATATATATATATATAGTTTATTCTAAAGGAAAAAGAAAAATAAATAGAAAGAAAAAGAAATAGAAAGAAAAAAAAGAAAGAGAAAGAAAAAAAAGAAAAAGGATTATAAAATCCTTAATGAATCCAAAACCCAAAACCTATCCAAACCCGCACACCCGGACCCATTAGTGAAATTAAGCAACAACAGCAGCAGGCTTAAGCCCGCGACCGCTGAGCCAAGACCCCCCCCCGCGTTCGCTTTCTCTCTTTATATATCAATAGTATAGAAAACCCTAACCCTAAAACAATCTTCATCCCCACAATCCTCCTCGACTCAGAGACGCCGCCGCCAACCTCGACCTAGCCCAGAGCCGCCGGAGCACCACCCCACGACCACCGTGCGACCGCAACCCCGCGGCAGATTTTGAACAACAACGAAGCCCTGTTCAGGCTTCGATTTTCGTGCCCTCGCTCAACCAAACTCGACCCCGTCTTCACTGATACGTTCATGACTTAACCCCCTTCCATATCTGTGTGTTAGTTTACCTCAAAAATGCGTAAACCTAGGCGAAAATAACGACCAAGTTGGCAAAAAAGGATCGCAGAAAACTGTGGTAACTACCTATGTTCACGGACTCGTATCTCCCACCACAAAGATCTGAATTCGATTTTTCTTTTTGGTATGCGAAGACCACCTAATCTAGTTTATTTCTTGTCAAATACAATAATTTATTAGTTGCTATGTGTAGAATTAAATCAGTTAGAAAATCCCGAAAACCTACTTTTTCCAAATTCTAAAATTGGTGATACGGAATGCGTCCCGCCAAACGGGACCGCCCCGTCGTGTACCAAGTGTACCAAAAGGTGCGCATAGTATACCCAGACGTGTGGGCTTTCACGGAAACTGATTTGGATGCGTGTGCGGGACCGTCCCTCATAACTGTTATATAAATTGCGCGTCCAAGAAAACTTGGGTGCAACGACGGTGTCGTCGTATTATGTTTTATTTATGTATATGCATTGGACCTACTTTATGAGACCATCCCATTATCATGAGACATTTTATGTTTCTTTGGCTATGACACTATTCTTTCACGAGTGTTAGTCACATGTAGGACACAGACTTGCGTACTCGGCTGGCCACTGCTACGTATAGGTCATGCGACGGATAGGGATAACTGCCGATAGAAATTTTGCATGCTAGTAGACCTGGAAGTTATTTAGAGGTTTCATCGTGTCATGGATGTGACATGCTTAGAGCATGGGGTAGAGAGAACAACAAGTAAGATATTTGGACTCCTTTGCACTTTCCTTTTTATGTAACCCGTACGCTCCGCCGGAGATACGCGGTCGTGATGACCCCTATACTACTTGGCGGCCTCTGCCGTGCTTTGTAGGCCCCTGATTCTCCGAGAGAATCATGCCAATCCTATTTTATGGACAGATAGCCCACTTGGTGGAAAGTTGTTCTCAAACTTCATTCACATAGATGGTTAGGCGACCCCATTGGATGTTTACTTTTCAGTACTTATTGGCATGTTATTATGTATCTTGTTACGTTCCTCTGAGGACCTGGTCCCTTTCCAGATATAGACGAGCAGGAGTATCCACAGGAGTATGGACCTGGACCTGATGCTACTTATCAGACTGAGGAGGTCTTACCTTCGGAGTATCTGTGATTTATTACAGTTGTTTAGAGATTCTAGTTGCTATTCTTTTAGAGACATTTATTCTTATATTAGAGTTGATTCTCTTCTCTTTTTAGTAGTTTTAGTATAGTCGATTTGCAGTGGATTTGTTTTCATTCGACTATCATACTTTGATACTCATCTTTGATATTCAGTTATTTATTCCCATTTATTTATCTATTTGTGCTGTGGATGAGATATAGATTGCGTGTGACTTGTTGAGATAGTATATTACCACTGGTGGATTGGATATTCATGTACAGCGTACGTGTGCATATGGTTTCCATATATTGGAGTTTGTATACATACGACTGGCGTGTTACGTATTCCTAGTCCTACGTATTTTGGGACTAGGGTGTGATACATGTACCTAGGTCTATCACTCATGGCATACTATTCGCTAAGGACACTCTTCAATACTCGTCTAATATTTAATTAGAATGCCTACCCGTTTTCGTACAACTTACTCCATTCTATTGTCTATCTTTCTGTATTGTTGTTCGTCTAATATCTGCCATCTAAAAGCTATCTTCCTTACGAGAATCTTTCGGCTAGGCTACCCTATTACACAAGCATGATGTCATGGTTATCTTGAGTAAATTTTTTTTGAACTTAATGAGATGATAAGATTTTTAAAATTCGAAAATCCATCGGCTATGGTACATTGGAAATAGGTTCTCATCACCTACTACTAATGATAGGTCCAACAAACTCATACCCTATTAGTCAAAAATCTAAATTTCTGACCCTAATCAGTTTACGTGTAAACCCACAATATTCATCTATCATTCCTATAAAACTTGTATCTTCCATTTATACTTTCCTACCATGTGTAAATCTATAATCTAAGGGTCTTGTGATAATCCTCTACAGAATAACCATCAAGTTTGTTGGACCAATGCCTGCATGACAAGCAACTCCATCAGCAACTCCAAAGGCTCCATAACCGTCGATGCTGCAAAAATGGCAGGGGACCAGGTCCTCAGAGGGACATAACAAGGTACAAGAAATATTATACCAAAAGTAAAACAGTATAATGCCACATACTCAAGGGTAAAGTACTGTAACCATCTAAGTGATATGCATGTGAGAGCATCACTCGTACTCAGGCTGAAACCACTACAGGTTCTATGTCGGGGAGCCTATAGCAGCAAGTAGTATCAAGACTCAGTATAGGTGCCAAAGATCTGAGACAGAGTCCAAGGCACCTCTAGTAGTATTACGACTCTAGTATATGTGCCACAACACCTCTAGAAGTATAGTATATATATCAATAATCAGCCTGTAGTATGGTGTGTCTCTTCCCACCCAATATAACCTCACATCTCATGTCCACAATGTCTCATGTCCATAATACGCAAGATCATGACCTCTAGCGAGTGCAACGAGTCATAATAATATCCATATAATATGCAAGTCTCATATCACGAATCCTGTAAGCCTATACAGAATCACCATGAATAACTCAAGAAAGGTTCTGTCACATAAAATAGCATCAAGTGTCCTAGGGTATGGCGTACTTGGTAAAGCAAGCACGTAAAAATAGGATCAAGGAATCAACTCTCTATATGACGTTACACGACTCCGCTTACGGCGTCGACACCTGAATCTTGTTTGGACGCTAAGCAACCTCTCACATTCCTAAGGTCAACATACACATCATACATATCAAATAACTATAATAACTAAATAAGATAATAAAGACAAGAAACTATGATACATAATGGCAAGGTACACTTGTCTGGATTCTGAACTCCGTCAACTTCTCCTGGAAATGTAGAATCTGTACGTACACCTCCGGATGCTGAAACAAACATCACCAATATTCTCAAAATACTAGAAATAGCTAGAATTGACTACCCATAAGTCCAATTTGAACACAGGGGAAAAATATCCACATGTGGCCCACTTTGCACAAAAAAATGTGCCGAAGATAAAGTTCTCTAAATTCGTCAAACTTAGTGTCTTCGAGTCCAGAACGATGATACAAACCCAACGGAACGTCCAGAACTGGATTCCGATGAGCCGATCACGAAATTGCCCGTCATGTGGAACCATGGGGCCCACAAAATAATGTTTCGTCAACGTTCTCAGCCAAACTTGGGTCACAGGACCAGCGTTGCGAATCCAATGGCACAAGTTTCGTTACTAAACGATAAGCACACACGAAGTTATGACGAGTGTCAGAACAGGCGGATACGATATTTTTCAGCGGATACACGTTGATTCCGGTATGCACGTACATCCAAATCAAGTTCTGCGAAAGCCCACACATCCATGTTGTTGATACACACCTTTAGATGTAACTCGCACACGACGAAGTCATCTCGTTTGGCAAGACGTACCCCGTATCACGAGATTTTGGGTGTTTTAAAAATAAGTTTTTGGTCATTTTGGAACAAGAATAATTTAACCATTAAAGCAAACTAATAAAAACTAAAAGAACAGTAAAAATCTTGGTTATATTGTGAAGAAGTCCTTTCAATTATATTTTGAAAATAATGAACGAGTTGGTGGCAAATTGGACATGAACAAGGGTTCTTGGACTGAATTTCTGAACTATTTTCGAACAGTTTTTTGCCAACTTTCGGTCGATTTTTCGATCAAACCGGGTGCCTAAATTCGTTTCACTTGAAGAAAATCCTAGAGGGTTACGTTGTGAACATACCAGCAAAGACGGGAGGCAAATCGGACGAGCGAGGAGGGCGGTGGCTATTCGTGAAGGTGGGGGGCGCAAAGCTGCTGCTGCGGCGCGGCGGTCGACGACTGTCGGCGGCGCTCCGACGGAGGTGGTGAAGGCTGGGATGGTGATTAGGGTTAGGGTTTTGTATTCTTATATATATATATATATATATATATATATATATATATATATAGAGAGAGAGAGAGAGAGAGAGAGAGAGAGAGAGAGAGAGAGAGAGAGAGAGGAGGGATGGGGGGTCTGTACGCGGGTTGGGGGGGTGTGTTTTGGTTAGGTTTTTAGTTTAATGGGTTTGGGTTAATGGGTTTAGGGTTTGGCTTTTTTCTCAATTAATATATATATATATATATATATATATATATATATATATATATATATATATATATATATATATATATATATGGCTGCTAAAAATAGTTTTAGACCTCAATAAATTTTAGAAAAATTATACAATACACTAATAATAGTTGTATACCCAAAAATATATTTTCAGCACAATATCAATAATTAAATAAATACACATAATTATAAATTCAATTCAATTATATATTAACTAGCTAAAAATAAAATAAATTTTTTTTTAATCACAAAAAAAATCAGAATACCAAAAATATTAAATTCTAAAAATCAGGGTGTTCACAGACATGACTATGAGCACCCTAATGGACATAATTAAAAAAAAAGAACCTGTCCGAGAGTACATAGAACGATTAAGGCAGACGGTACTGAAACTGCCTCTGGGCATTCCTAATAGCCACTTGATGGACACTTGCAGGAAGAATTTGTTACCATCAGTAAAGCTATGGACAACTTCAGTCCCACTCCAGGATTGTACGATTCATTATAAGCGTTGCCGCCGAGGAGAAAAATACAATTGGTGCTCGTTTGTTGGGACTGCAGTTCCCTACCAGCGATGATAGAGGGAAGCGTCCCTTCAAGAATAACGTCAGCACCACCGGCCGTGCCAATAAGGGAAGAAAGCTCTCATTGTCAACGTGTCCAAAAGCTTGGCCATGCCCACTCAAAGGCCGATAGAAGCGTCCAAGCTGAAGCAAACTTACTCTTTCAATGATGATGATGTCATCAAGATTTTCTATGTGTTGATAAAAGGCAATAAACTCCAGTTGCCTGACATCAAACGACCAGACGAGGCAGATAAGGTTGATGACCCTAAGTACTGCCACTATTACCGATACATCCATCATCCAACACGAGACTGCTACGTGTGAAAGAGGCACATCGAATGACTGCTCGACTCCAAGGCTCTCACTTTAGACTTTGAAGATAAGACAGTCACTACAAACATGATCTCCCTCAAATTCGGCAACTTTACAGCGATAGAATCCCAAGATGGAGTTGTCATGATACCTTGGAGAACGATGAAGGTCGTTAACATCCCCACAGCTCGAGCAGCCGGGCTGGTACCACTTACCACTCCATAAGGCAAAGTCATATGGGTTCACCCAGACATTATCCCAGACTTGACACAAGAAGCAGTGCCTCATACTTCCAAGTCTAAAGGAAAGAAGACCAAGTTCTGTCACATGGTCTCTCCATTGACTGACGAAGTCCTAGCTGGGTTAACTAGGTCAGGACAAACCTACCCGCGTGTCATGCCCCAGTCACAAAATACTGAGGGGCTAGCCACGTGGCAATGGCCAACAGCACACTCCAATAGGCAAACCCAATTTAATGGACCCGTTAGAGTGTACTTAAGCTGTAAAATAATAATAAAGGTCTACGATACAAGTCACAGTCTAATTCTAATCTCATCAACAGAAGATAATCACAGTTCAAATATCAGAATAATCAAGATAAAATATAATTCAACAACAAGTCTCAATAAAATATCTCGGGAAATAACACGATAATGAGTTAATACAGAAATCCAAGAGACATGAAACAGAGTATCAAGAACAGAAATGACTGAGTATATAAAACAAATACTCAGGAGAAATCTTCTGGCATCACCTTGTCCTCTGGTATTGGTACTGCTCCAGCATCAGCTCCTGTCCCGTTTACCTCAGGGTAGATCTCCTCTGCTAAAATTGGGAACATAATCCGGATCCAGGTCCTCAGGGGACATAGCAAGGTACAAGAATAACTCAAGCCAAATAAATAAAGTATATAAAATGTATCAATAGGGCAAACTATGTAACCAGCTATGTGATATGCACGTGAGAGCAACACTAGAACTCAGGCTGAGACCACTACAAGCTCTGTGTTGGGGAGTCGGTAGCGGTGATATCATGTAGTGGGCCTAGATCTATAGTGGCTATGACACCGTAATAATAAAAAAAATATATATAATCAGCCTCTAGCCTGTGTGTCTCTCCCTACCCAATGTAATCACATGTCTCATGTCCACGATGTCTCATGTCCATAACACGCAAGATCATGACCTCTAACTAATGCAGCGAGTCATAATGATAGCTATGCATATGTAATATCTATGTCACGAATCCTGTAATCCTATACAGAATCACCATGAATGACTCAGGAAAGATTTTGTCTTATGAATAGTGTCAGATGTCCTATGGTATGACGTACTTGATAAAGCAAGCACGAAAAATATATAGGATCGCAATATCAATTCTCTAAGTGATGTTACACGACTCCGCGTATGGCATCGACACCCGAATATTATTCGGATGCTAAGCAACGTCTCACGGTCCTAGGTTAAGCAGATACATCACTTAAATAAATCAAGAGAATAATATGAAGCAAGTACTGCAAGATTGGCAAGGTACACTTGCCTGGGGTTTGGATTCCTTCAATTACTCCAGTAACAACAGGATCTTCAGGTACTCCTCCGGATGATGAAATAAATATTACCATCATTCTCAGAAGATATAAAATAGCTAGGATTGCCTACCCATAAGTCCAATTTGGACACAGGGGCAAAATTGATCCACATGTGGCCCACTTCACACCAAAAATTGTGTCAGACACAAAGTTCCCCAAATTCGTCAAACTTAGTGTCTACAAGTCCAGAACGATTACACGAACCCAACAAAATATTCAAAACTGGATTCTGATGAGCCGATCACAAAATCGTCCATCAAGTGGAGCCATAGGGCCTACGATACGGGGTTTCGTCAACGTTCTCAGAATCGAAACAAAATTGGGTCACGGGACCAGCGTAATGCTACGAATCCGATGGCCAAGTTTCGTTACGAAATGACAAGCACACACAAAGTTATAACGAGTTTCAAAACATGCTCGATACGGGACAATTTTGACGGATACGCATTGATTCCGGTGTGCACGCACATCCAAATCAATTTTCGTAAAATTCCATACGTCCGTATTGACGATACGCTCCTTTCGGTGCTATTCGCACACGACAAAGTTGCCTTGTTTAGCGAAACACACCCAGTTTCAGAAGAATTTGGGTTTAAGTAACCAAGATTTTGGTCGATTTCACCCGTGAATAAAACATAGATCACAACACAATAAAATTAAACTAATTACAGGGTTTAAAACTTGGTTATATTATGTAATTTACTATTCAGGTAAATTTTAGAATTTTAAAATAGGTTGGACGTAAAACGGTCGTGAACTTGTGAGTTCAGGACAATTTTTGAAGTCTAAAAATTGGGATATTTAAACTATTTTTGTGTCACGGTTTGCGATCGACACAGGATACGATACCCCAATCAAATTGTACGGGGTTCGAGAGGGTTACACAGCAAACGTGTCACAATAGTCCGATCGGAAATCGATGCAACGAGGAGAGTGAAAGACTCACCGGAACAAGGGATCGGAATCGACTGTACTGCGCGTGGATCGGGCGGCGCGGCAGTGCTCGGCCGGTCGTAGACGGCGGGTTGCTGCGGTTTCTACTGTCGTCGGTCGTCGGGGTCGCCGGGGTCTTCGTCGGAGGTCGTTGAGGAAGCTCGGGGTTGTCGGAGGCTCGAGGTAGCCGGAGAGGCGAGCAGAGTGATGGTGGTGGCGGTGGTTGATGGTGACAGCGGTGGGGTAGCCGGGGTTTTATAGGGTGGCCGACGATGGTTTAGGGAGGTGGAGCTTCGGCGGGGAGGCGAGCGGACATCGGCGGTTATGAGAGTCGACGAGGCAGGGGTTACTACGGAGACGAACGGCCGCGGGGAGAACGGTCGGGGGCGATAGGGTTTCTTCGGTTACTCTTGAATTGGGTAGCGGGTCGGGTTTAGCTGGTTCTGGTCAGCGGGTCTAGATCTGAAACACTACGGTTTGGGTTGGGTTAGTTTATTTTAGGCTTGGTTTGGTTCGGTTCAGGTGGGTTCAATCCGGTTTATTCTGGTTTAGTTAGAAATAATGTTTTTAGCTATTTAAAAATAATTTTTAGGTCCAATAAATTTCAAAAAATTATACTATGACTAATTATTTATTTTACACAGAAATATAATTTTCATAATATTTTAATATTTAATTTATTACACAAAAATATTTAATTCCTGAAGAACATTTATTTTAATTATTTAAAAATTACCAAAAAATCCTAAAAATTTATATTTTAATTTCTAAAAATTTTGGGTGTTTACAATCTAACCTCCTTAAAAGAATTGCATCCTCGCAATTAAGAAACGAAACATAACCGGTCAGAAGAGATGACGCGGTTGCAAGACATGTTGGAAGCACGACACAAAGAATAAAGAATCATGATCAAGGAGAAATCGAAGGGTTAGGGTTAGAGATTTGTTCAAGCAGAACACGTAAGGAAGAAATAAAAACTTTTTCCTAGGCAATGAGAGATAAGTAATTCAAGAGTAAAAAAATCTGGATAGAGCAAAGAAATCTACAGCTTATGAAAACTTGGGTACCAAAAACTAACAAGTTCATAATACTAGGCTTAGGCTAGGGAATGGAATTAATAGGCACATGCTAAAGCATTACTAGGAATAGATAGCTATGATAAAACTTAAAATCTTACTCGTATTCACTATTCCACGAGTCTGTGCGTCATCCACTGTCATCGCAAAAGCTTGGCCACGTCCTTATGGTGGTGCCCTCTGCTGTTGCTGGGCCTGCTGGAAGAGTGCTGCCTGGGGTGCCAAAGATGGCCTCGGCTGATATCCTCCCGGTGCTGGTAAGGCTTCTCGGTTAACCATCGGTGTTTCTTCTCGATGCTTCGTGCAATCTCTGGCTGAATGTTGGCTGAATCCACAAATCAAGCACAGTCCCAACTTGCGTCTTTATTCCTTGGCGAGATGGACTACCTTGCCATAATAATGACAAATAGGGAGTACAAGTGCTGGTGCTGGTCGGGCTGGTCGATGAATCATCAGTGCTTTCTCTCGACGCTCAGGGCAATCCCTTATTGAATGCTGACTGGATCCTCAGGTTAAATATAATCTCAATTTAAGTATACACTCCCTCTCAATATGGCCTAACTTACAACAGTAGTGACAAGTAGAAAGGGTTAGGGAATATGATACTGCTCTATGTGGTGGATTTATCTGTAGTCGCTTTGCATCTCTTTCCTACTGTGCTCGGTCTGGTGCTAATGCATGCGGCCGCTTCTGACTGAACTCTCTCCTGGTGATGCGCTCCATGGGTCATGATGTAGCAAGGACGTCCGTGTATGAAGTAGTTGCAATGGAGCTGATTAATTTATGCAGCTCAGAGCTAAGTCCATCGAAGAACTTCTCCGCTTGGCTTTGCTGGGCCTCTTGATAAACCTTATGTTGGGCTTGCATCATTGCGTAGAATATTTGGAATATCTGCTGTCCGTCCATAGGATGTCCTGGTGGAAAGATAGGCATCGATGGAGTAAACTACGACGATGGTAGAATGTCGTCTCGCTGAAATCTTGAGACATGCTGATATGCTTGATTGCTTTGTTGAGTTGAGTGCCCTCCACCCACTGGTCATCGTCGTAGGTGACAATAGCAACTTATGGTGTTCCTGTAGGAGTCTCGTCGCTTGCTTGTGGTTCCATTACTCTGCATCCAAAATAAACTATAAAAGGCGCACAGAGGAATCAATGCAGGATGCAAGTCAAGAAATTTGAATTCGATAGAGATCAAGAATGATTCAATCAAGTGGATGAGATCCTATAACTTATCCTATCCTTGTCGCAGGCTTGATTGGTTCCTTAGTTGAAACCCAAGCAACATAGTCGTAGACCTTAGTCATAGACCTTAATGCTCAGACCTGCATGGGCTACCACAAAAACTATGTCACGCCCCAGTCCCAATATACCGAGGGACTAGCCACGTGGCAATGGCCAGCAGCACACTCCAATGGGTAAACCCAATTTAATAAACCCGTTAGAGTGTACTTAAGTTGTAAAATAATAATAAAGGTCTACGATACAAGTCACAGTCTAATTCTAATCTCATCCACAAAAGATAATCATAGTTCAAATATCAGAATAATCAAGATAAAATATAATTCAACAACAAGTCTCAATAAAATATCTCGAAAAACAACCCGATAATGAGTTTAATATAGAAATCCACGAGACATGAAATATAGTATCAAGAACAGAAATGACTGAGTATATAAAATAAATACCCAGGAGAAATCTTTTGGCATTACCTCGTCCTCTGCTATTGGGACTACTCCAACGTCTGCTCTTGTCCCGTATAACTCAGGGTAGATCTCCTTTGCTAAACCTGGGGATATAATCCGGATCCAGGTCCTCAGGGGACATAGCAAGGTACAAGAATAACTCAAGCCAAATAAATGCAGTATATAAAATATATCAATAGGACAAACTATGTAACCAACTATGTAATATGCACGTGAAAGCATCACTAAAACTCAGGCTGAGACCACTACAAGCTCTGTGTCGGGGAGCCAGTAGCGGTGATATCATATAGTGGGCCTAGCTCTGTAGTGGCTACGACACCGTAATAAAATATATATATATATATATATATATATATAAAATTAGCCTGTAGCTTGTGTGTCTCTTTTCACCCAATATAATCACACGTCTCATGTCCACGACGTCTTATGTCCATAATACGCAAGATCATGACCTCTAACTAATGCAACGAGTCATAATGATAGCTATGCATATGTAATATCTATGTCATGAATCATGTAATCCTATACATAATTACCATGAATGACTCAGGAAAGATTCTTTCTTAAGAATAGTGTCACGACCCGCACCCAGATGAATCGGGCACTGGTTCGTGAGTACGTCCAGCCTACGCCGGAGCGTCGGCGGTAGTACGTTGTCTAGGTCATATTCACAGTTAAATTAAAATCTAGCTCATTCACAAAAGTAAATAGGCAAGAATAATAACAGAAAATAGGAATGCTAATATTTCATAAAACAAATTTTGACAACAAATCCACAGTTTATTACAGAACCAGAAGATAAATCGGGGACAAACCCGATTACTATGCTGAAAGAAAATACTAGCTATCTAGCTAACTACTCCTCAAAAGTAGTCTCCTGAGTAGGAACCGGCTCCTCAAAAGTATCACCTGCTACGTCATATGGGCCATAAAAGGTGGGGGCATAGTCCTCATCATCGCCTAATATCAATGGATCCAGTCAGGAAAGGAGCAAAGTACCAATACACAACAAGCTTAAACTAAATATTTATGACAAGTAGTGAAAACTGACTAAGCATCACGATAAGAATATGCATAATAAGTAGTTAAAAATTAACTAAGGTTAAGCACTAAAAATCAGGAATATAAGTAAAACAGGATTATAATGAGACAAGAAAATGGAACTACAACAAGACAAAGAAACTATGTGTGTGTGATTATGTATTTAGAATACATAGTTGGCATGTAGGGGCTTATAAGGCTAATCAGGCCATCATAGACGGCTATCAGTCAGGAATAATCGAGTATCAGGCTGATGGTACAGTCGCGTACCAACAGCTAGCAGTCAGGACAGGGGGAAGGGTAAACTACATGCCTCCTAGTATTCTCCCTCTCGACATGAAAAACAAGACATGAACTCCAAATCCTAACACTAAGTGTAATCATCCCATGGTACTAGTAAAGCAAGGAACTAATTATCATAATATAAAGAATAAACTTGAAGTGCAGGTACTTGCCTGATGTTTGGATCCCAACTACAGTTCTATCCTCGGGAAATTTCCAAAAATGTCTTCGGATGCTGAAATAAACATTACCATCATGCTCAGAAGATATCAAATAGCTAGAAACGCCTGTCCTTGAGTCCAATTTGGAGACAAGGGCAAAACGGCAATTTCGGATCAAAACAGGGTCCACATGTGGGCCCGCTTTGCACCGAAAAACGTGTCAGGGTCAAAGGTCTCCAAATTTACCAAACTTAGTGTCAACAGGTCAGGAACGATGATACGAACCCAACGAAACTTTCAGAATTGAATTCCGATGAGCTGATCACAAAATCGCCCGTCGAGTGGGGCCTGTGGGGCCCACGACACGCGATTTCGTCAACGTTCTCAGAATCGAACCAAACTTGGGTCACAGGACCATCGTATGGCTACGAGTCTGATGGCATAAGTTTCGTTTCAATCCGACGTATGTACAAAAAGTTTGGGCATAATTCAGAAAATGCAGATACGGGACGGTGTCCGCGGATACGCGTTGATCCCGGTGTGCACGCACACCCGAATCGACTTCTGCGAAATCCCACACGTCCGTATCGACGGTGCGCATATATCTGTAAAGATCGCGCGCGACCAAGTTGTCCCGTTTGGCGGGCCGTACCCAGTTTCGGGGTGAATCGGGTCATTGTTTTTCCTATTTTTGGATCGCAGTTCATGATCACCACAGAACGCGATGCCCTGAGCGGTTTGTACGGGCACCGAGAGGGTCACGCAGGGTTCGTGATGCAACAAACGAAATTGAAAATGGGGCAGCGAGGAGAGAGAAACAATTACCTGAACAGGGCTCGAGAAATTAGAATTTCTCATGTCCGACACGTCTCGACGTGTCCTGCGTCCACGGTTAGGGTTTGGGGTCTGCTTGGCCGGAGGCGGCGGCCCGGCCGGAGCTGAGGCGGAGGGAGGCCGGGGACAGCGTCGCCGGGGGCTCGGGGCACGGGGCGGCATCGCCGGGGACGGCTCAGGCGAGGTCGGCTGCTGTTCTGGACGGGGATGGCGTCGGCGCTGGAGCCTAGGGCGGAGGGCGGCGTCGACTGGGAGGGAGGAGAAGAAGGGAGGCGGCTGTGGAATAGTCCGATCGAAAATTGATGCGACGAGGAGAGTGAAAGACTCATCGGAATAAGGGATCAGTATCGACTGTACTGCACGTGGATGAGGCGGCGCGGCGGTGCTCGGCCGGTCGGCTACGGCGGGTTGCTGCGGTAGCGGTGCTCGTCAACGGCGGCTGCTCGACTGCTGTGTCTACTGTCGTCGGTCGTCGGGGTTGTCACGTCCCAATCTCCCGCAAGCTCAATAGTCTCTGCTGAACGTGAATCACCATGTTGCACCGCTCCCGCAGGATAATCGTTCTTATCGGAACGTGATATCGTACGAGCCTGGAGTCGCGCTCGCACAAGACGATGTTGTCAAACACCAAAGTTATCATCGAAATAACCAAGTTGCAACGAAAGTCAAGTATTGTGTACCAAGCACACATCAGAGTTATAAAACCCCTAATTCTAAAAACTATATTAATCTTTTAATTAATTATTTAATTAAATTATAGTAATTAGTGGCTAATTAGAGGAAATAGATTTTATTTAATTTTTATTTTAGGTGTTTGTGCATTTAGGGGATTTATGGAGCCATTATAAATTTTTCCTAATTTATTCCATATAGGAGACCCTGTGGACAGTTGATAGAATTATGGTATGCTCTGAAATAAATTTCTAGAACTTTATATATAAATATATGTATATTTATATATATATATATAGATTTTATTATAAGAATAGAAAAAAATAATAGAAGAAAGAAAAGAAATTAGAAAAGAAACGAAAAAGAAATAAAGGAAAAAGAAAGAAAAAGAATAAATTCTTAATGAATCACAAACCCAAACCCAATAAAAACCCAAACCCACCTACCCTACCCGCAACCCATACTCGGTTAAACTATAACTAAAGCAGCCGCTGCCAAGGGATCCCTCCCCCGCGTGTAAACCCCCCCTCTCTCGCGATCTCTCTCTCTCTCTCTCTCTATAAGACTACTCTAATACCCAAACCCTAACCCTACTCAACAACCCCCTCGACCTAGCCGCGCCGCCGCAGCGCCACCTGAGTTCGTCGTTGCCCCAGCCAGAGCCGCCGGAGCGCCGTGCGACAACACAACCACGCCGCGCGCGCGCGCCAGAATTTGACTACAGAGTGCTTGTGTTCATGCTCCATTTTCTGTGCCCTCGCTGGACCAAACTCGATCCCGTCTTCGCCGGTATGATCCTGACCTATCCCCCTTCCAATACTGTGCATTAGTTTATCTCGAAATACGCACAAACCTAGGTAAAAATTGACGCCAAGTCGATTAAAAACGGCGATATTTTAATCTTAGAAAATTTTGTTGCAACCACCCATGTTCACGGACTCGTATCTCCCACCACAGAGATCCGAATTTAATTTTTCTTTTTGGTATGCGAAGACCACCTAACCTAGTTTATTTTTTATTAAATACAATAATTTATTAATTGCTGTGTGTAGAATTAAATTAGTTAAAAAACCCTAAAAATATTTTTTTTAATTTCCAGAAATTGCGATACGGAGCGCGCCCCGCCAAACGGGACTGTCCCGTCGTGTACCAAGTATACCAAAAGGTGCACAAAGTATACCCGGATACATGAGATTTCATGGAAACTGATTTGGACACGTGTGCGCGTCGGAATCAGCCCGTATCCGCAGAAAATCTTCCTTGTCGTAACTTTTGCAAAAGCCCTGCGCATTTAGTGCACGCTGGTCAGAATACGACAAAACTTGTGCCACTGGACTCGGGTATCGTGCCGGTCCTGTGACCCAATTTTTACGTAATTCTGAGATAGTTGACCAAGTCGCCTATTGGTGGGCCCCACGGTTGATTTTTTGGGCAAAATAGTGTTCGGCTCATCGAAATCCACATTTGGACATATCATTGAGTTCGTACTGACATTTAGAGTTTTTTTGACCTATAATTTGTCCCATTTAGATAATGTTACCCCTGGCACACTTTTCGGTACAAAGTGGCTCACATGTGGAGCCCACTTTGATCCAAAATTACCGTTTTGCCCCTGTGTCCAAATTGGACGAAAAAGTAGTATTTTCTAGCTATTTTGTTTATTCTGGGAACGTTGGTGATAATTATTTCATCATCCAAAGACGTTCATTCTGAGGTCGTAGTTTCTGACTCTTGGTGTTTGACATATGGACATTACACTCTGCAGCTCTCTTGCCAGGCAAGTATACCTTGTCTTGTTGTACTGTTTAAATTATATATTATTAGTTGCATGTTTATATTATATAACTGTACGCATCTGTGAGAGACTCGGGTGTAGTCAACAAAGTCGTTGACATTAGGACTTGTGTCTGACCTAGTGTCTAGTAGACCCACCTAAAGTTGTGGAGTTATTGCTATGACTCCCCAGGTCTTGACACATTTTTTACACGTGTTGTGAGTCTCATGTAGGGCACGGACTTGCGTATATGGTTGGCCACCTGTACGTGTAGGCGTACGACGGATAGGAAATAACTGTTGTTAGCAATGCATGATAGAAGACTTAGCAGTTATTAAAAGTCGGAGCATAGACTATTGTGGTACGAAGGTCCAATCCTTGTCCTTGTTTGGTTGAAGGTTGGGCTATTGTTCTAACGATAGACTATGAGCCAGAGTTACGATGCCTCGGCGTAGTGGCTGAAGCGTGTTGTGGATACAATATGCTTAGATCATTGGGCGGGGAGGACAACTAGTAGGCGTATGCGACAACCACTTCTTTTATTCAGATTCATCGTTCAACGGAACGGTATGGACATTATATTATACAGATTCCTCGTTCTTCGGAGCGCTATGGACGTTATACTATGCAGATTTCCCGTTCTTCGGAGCGGTATGGACGTTATTATATTACAGCGCCCTGATATGGGGGCATATGTGGCATATACTAGCCAGTTGTCACGATTGGTGAATTACGTCAGCATATGTCTAGCCTACACTTTTTCATACACTCAAGTTGTTCTCAAGTTGCATTTCACTTAGATGGTTAGGTCACCCTTGAGTTTTTACAGTATTTACTTTATGGCATGCTTTTATGTATCTTGTTATATCCCTCTGAGGACCTGGCCCTTTCCAGGTGTATTGTTCATGAGTATTTGCAGGAGCACAGATCCGGACTGGTTGCGTACGTTCCGAGGAAGTCCTCTCTTCGAGCCTTATGATTTTTAGAGGTTGTACTTATATTGTATTTGTCTTGTTTATTTTATATTCTAGTTTGGCAGTGGATTTGTTTCCATCCGACTGTCATCTCTTGATACTCCATATTGAGATCTAGTTTCATAGATATTGGTTATTTGTCTCTATTTGATTTCTGTGGATGAGATTAGATTATACACTATGACTTGTGATAGTTTTACCACTTGTGGAATTGATATTCATAATACAGCGTACGCACGTGTTATGGTTTCCATATATTGGAGTTGCCATATACATGCGGCTGGCATGCTTACGTGTCCTAGTCCTACATATTTTGGGATTGGGACGACATATTTTTAGTGGTGGCCCATACAGGTCAAGAGCATATTGTCTCGGTTACATTACTGTACCGAGCAAGCTTGTACCTAGGATTAGAGTATAGGATCTCATCCACAATTGACTACGACTCATCTTCCTTTCAATCTTTTCTATTTAAACTATTGCATCCTGCTTGATTCATGTGCTTCCCTAATAGTTCTTGAGTATAGCCTCTCCTAAAATATATAAGTCCCTGTTGTTAGATAATAAGTAGGATAACCTTCCTATTAAGAATATGACTAGAGTACTGACACATCACTAAGTTTAGAATATTCAGTAACCCTAGCATCCCCTTATCTATAGACTGGTTTACCATTGTCCCTTGCTATAATTATGAATGACTTGAGAGTAGTATGGACACTACTAGAGTTAGTTAGAAAGTTGACCATACTGTTTATCCTAGCATTGAGGAACTAATAGAAATCCAAGGTAGAATATTAGGATCAACCCTAACTTTTATAGTGAGATAATATTATAGAACTATACATTTAGATTCTTGTCTTGATATTAGCAGACAGTACCCTAGGAAGACGAGAGAAATGAATATAGTATTTCCTCGATCATACCTTGAACACAGAGATTAGCATATTACCTTCCCCTTAAGAAACCATGATGCTATCTAGAGCCCTCTATTTTAAATTTCATATATTGTTCCTCTGCGACCTTAACGTTCGCTAATTGTGCGACGACTAAATTATGTTCTTCTTTTCTTCATCTTTCAACTCGTGCCACCTGACCCTTCTGATAGTAGACCGAGTAATTTTATTCTATGTTAGATATATAGTTGCTAAGGTTATAGTTGTAATCTTGAATTTTGAATTTCTGTGCTTGGTAGTTAGAACTTGATAGTTTTAAGTTATTCTTGTATATTGCGACCTGATGATTATCCCTTAGTTTTCAAATTGCGTAACTTGTACCACACCTCGATACGAGTTATATCCCCTTTCCCCTTGAAGGCCAGTAACTTTTTCATTCTTAATATTGACACTTGTTCTATGAGCACTATGATTAAAACTTAAGGTGACCATTACCGATATAATGTAATATGATGATTTTCTCGTAAACCCCAATAAGAGTTATACGTTATTTACAAGGACAATATTATTTTGTAGAATCCCCTTAAGACTGTCACAGTATTAGATAATTTTTATAAGTTGGGTAGTATGTCTTCCAACCTAGTATCACATAGTCCTCTTGACATATTATTGTAGTATAATTGAACGACATTAACTATATACTAGCATAAGGCGATAGTGTTTATTCAGACGGTAGAACTTAGAGGCCCATACCCCTATTTTGTCGACTAGCAGCTTAGACAAGGTGTTAGTACTACAACTGTAGAGATTGTAGAGTCTTATTTTTGTATTTTATTTTGTTTTCGTGAACTTGAATTAATTTTTGTACCTCCTTTCATCATAATTCAGCGTATTTATATTTCTAAAACTACCGTGACTTATGCTGCTATTTTATAGCCTAGTTTTGCAAGCTTATTCTTTTATCGAGCTTGTTCACGATATATGTATTAGTGGATGTATACATTAATACATTTCAGAATCAGTGTATTAAGGTCTAGCTAACCTTGGTGCGCTTGGTTCGCCCTTCGCATAACTACTTTACGCGGATTGAGATATATAGTGTCTAGTAGACGAATGTACTTGCCCTCTAGCCATGTCTGAGCATATCGTATCAGTTAAATAACTGTACTGATACGAGCATACAAATAAGAAATTACCAAATATGATTTCAATCTACAACTGTCTTGACAATTCCTTTTGAACTCCTTAAACGCCTTGATCTCCATACTTCTATTCTATTATCCCCCCTTAAAATCTTTATTATTGTTATCCGTCTTCCCTTATTTCGGAAAGACGAAACCTCGTGCTTGGTATAAGTTTGATATACAGATAGTACTAGATATAACCCATAGGCCAACCGCATTAGTTGATGATGATTTTCCTAATTAAGGGCATATCATAGGTAAAATGCTGGTGTTCAAACTTTTTAGGATCGAATAGCATGACTAAATAAGTTAAGGAAAATTTTTCTTAAGTGTATAGCCTTATATGATAGATGGGTAAATTCTAAGTTGGGTAGAAGTTGCATTGTCAACTTGAGAGTAATTTCTTTGTGATCAAGCAAGATTAGATGGGGAGATTCAAGTCACTTTAATTTTGAAATTTTTAAAAGAATGACAAAGATGATGAGGACTTAAGGAATTTTAAAATCTTGATAGTGAGGACCAAATATTTATACTTTGAGCACATGATTTAAAGTTTGAATGCTGAAGATTGAATCATCGATTTAAACTTTGAGGATAAATATAGAATTCTAGGCTTGAACAATTGGTAAAGTAGGTATAAAATTTTAAAATTTGATGATTTGAATTAAAAGCTAAATTTTGATTGCTGGATTACCTATTAGAAATATTGAGGATGTGAATTAAATTTAAAAATTTGAAGGATACAAAATTCATAAGTAAAAATAGGAATAATATTGGATTAGAATTGTTTTTCTTAAAGAAGATTATGATAGTTGGAGATCGTGATGTGATAATTGAGGTGGGCTATTTAAAACTTGAAGATGTCATAGAAATTTAGCTTAAATTTGGATATTGATAATTTGAAAAAGTGAGAAGAGATTACAATAGGTTGAATTTTGATTGGAACAGTGATTATCTTAACCTTGAAGTGATTGCGATAGATTAGAATATATTTTAAATCTTGGAAGAGATTGTGATTGACTTGCCTTATATGCGAATGTGAAGAATTAACAAATTATGCCTTATTTTAATTTTGAGGATGAAATTATTTTAAGTTGAGCAGATTATAAACCCCCTCACCCAAAATTAGGCCTACTTGGCTTAGATAGTGAAACTAGGGCTAGTTTGTATCCAATTAGAAATAGGACACGGTATTTTATTTAATTTTGAAATATATCACATAGTACACCTTACCGTTGCTTCGATGATTGGAGCACTACACTAGCCATTGCCTACCTACAAATTTCATAACCTTGTCCTAAACGTGCCCGCCTTCTATTCTGACCTTTGTGTAACTCATAATTATGCTCTTTTGTGCTACATTTTAGTCGCACAACATTCGTCGCGAACGTTATTTCTTAATTCTAAATAATTCTAACTTTGTATCCTCGTGCATTCCAATCAAAATTGGAGACACAATCTTGACCCGTTTTGTACAACCCAAATTTTGATCATATTCTATCCTGAGCCCTCTATGTCCATGACACTTGTGTCCCACCTAATCTAATCCCCATGTACTTCTAATTAATTCAAGAATACCCCGCGCAATAATTTTAATTAATTTAAACCAATTTCCATCTTTGTGCTATTTCCCAATTGTTAGGAGCTTTTATGCAAAGGTGCATTGAGGTGTCCACCCCATTGGACATGGCACATGAAACCAAATTCTCCGCCATATGAATCTTCTCCATAAATTTTTGGAATGTGCAACGCAACATCGTCCCCCCATTTAAACCTAGCCCTGCATTTTAAAACAATGCAAATTATAGCCCTCCAAACATCCCCACCACAATTGAAAAATTATGGAGGTTAGGATGGAGGAAGTTACAGAATAAGCTGCAAACCTCTATCTTAGACCATCCTTGACTTTCTATCGCTGCTTAGTTTTAATTTCGAGGACGAATTTTTTTTAAGTTGGGTAGAATGTAAAATCCCTAATTCTAAAAACCATATTAATCTTTTAATTAATTATTTAATTAAATTATAGTACTTAGTGGCTAATTAAAGAAAATAAATTTTATTTAATTTTTATTTTAGGTGTTTGTACATTTAGAGGATTTATGGAGCCATTATAAAATTTTTCCTAATTTATTCCATGTAGGAGACCCTGTGGACAGTTGATAGAATTATGGTATGCTCTGAAATAAATTTCTAGAACTTTATATATAAATAAATAAATATATATATATATATATATATATATATATATATATATATATATATATATATATATATATATATATATATATATAGAGAGAGAGAGAGAGAGAGAGAGAGAGAGAGAAAGAGAGAGTTTATTATAAGAATAGAAAAAAAATAATAGAAGAAAGAGAAGAAATTAGAAAAGAAATGAAAAAGAAATAAAGAAAAAAGAAATTAAATTCTTAATGAATCACAAACCCAAACCCAAACCCAATAAAAACCCAAACCCACCTTCCCTACCCGCAACCCACACCCGGTTAAACTATAACTAAAGCTGTCGCTGCCAAGGGATCCCTCCCCCGCGTGTAAACCCCCCCTCTCTCGCGATCTCTCTCTCTCTATATAAGACTACTCTATTCCCCAAACCCTAACCCTACTCGATAACCCCCTCGACCTAGCCGCGCCACCGCCGCACCACCTGAGTTTTCCGGTGCCCCAGCCAGAGCCGCCGGAGCGCCGCGCGACCGCACAACCACGACGCAGTGCGCACGCCAGAATTTGACTACAGAGTTCCTGTGTTCACGCTCCGTTTTCCACGCCATCGCTGGATCAAAATTGACCCCGTCTTCGCCGGTATGATCCCGACCTTTCCCCCTTCCAGTATTGTGCATTAGTTTATCTCTAACAACACGCAAACCTAGGTAAAAATCGACGCCAAATCGATAAAAAATTGTGATATTTTAATCTCAGAAAATTCTGTTGCAACCACCCCTGTTCACGGACTCGTATCTCCCACCACAGAGATCCGAATTCAGTTTTTCTTTTTGATATGCGAAGATCACCTAACCTAGTTTATTTTCTGTCAAATACAATAATTTATTAATTGCTGTGTGTAGAATTAAATTAGTTAGAAAACCCTAAAAATATATTTTTTCTAATTTCCAGAAATTGTGATACGGAGCGCGTTCCGCCTAACGGGACCGTCCCATCGTGTACCAAGTGTACCAAAAGGTACGCACAGTATACCCGGATGTGTAAGATTTTACGAAAACTGATTTGGACGCGTGTGCGCGTCGGAATCAGCCCGTATCCGCAGAAAATCCCCTGTGTCGCAACTTTTATAAAAGCCCTGCGCATTTAGTGCTTGCTTGTCAGAATGCGACGAAACTTGCGCCACTGGACTCGTGGTATCGCGCCGGTCCTGTGACCCAAATTTTACGCAATTCTGAGACAATTGACCAAGTTGCCTATTGGTGGGCCACACGGTTGACTTTTTGGGCGAAATTGTGTTCGGCTCACCGGAATCCACATTTGGACATACCATTGAGTTTGTACTGACATTTAGAGTTTGTTTGACCTATAATTTGTCCCATTTAGAGACCGTTACCACTGGCACATTTTTCGGTGCAAAGTGGCCTACATGTGGAGCCCGCCTTGACCCAAAATTATCGTTTTGCCACTGTGTCCAAATTGGACTAAAGGGTAGTACTTTCTAGCTATTTTGCTTATTCTGGGAATGTTGGTGATGATTATTTCAGCATCCGAAGATGTTCATTCTGAGGTCGTAGTTTCTAACTCTTGGTGTTTGACATCTAGACATTACACTCTGCAGCTCTCTTGCCAGGCAAGTATACCTTGTCTTGTTGTACTGTTTAAATTCTGTATTATTAGTTGCATGTTTATATTATATAACTGTGAACGTTCGAGAGAGACTCGGGTGCAGTCAACGAAGTCGTTGACGTTAGGACTTGTGTCTGACCAAGTGTCTAGTAGACCCACCTAAAGTTATGGAGTTATTGGTATGACTCTCCAGGCCTTGACACATTTCTTACACGTGTTGTGAGTCTCATGTAGGGCACGAACTTGCGTATGTGGTTGGCCACCTGTATGTGTAGGCGTGCGACGGATAGGGAATAACTGCTATTAGCAATGCATAGTAGAAGACTTAGCAGTTATTAGAAGTCGGAGCATAGACTATTATGGTACGAAGGTCCAATCCTTGTCCTTCTTTGGTTGATGGTTGGGCTATTATTCTAATGATAGACTATGAGCCAGAGTTACGATGCCTCGGCGTAGTGGCTGAAGCGTGTTGTGGATACAACATGCTTAGATCATTGGGCGGGGAGGACAACTAGTAGGCGTATGGGACACCCACTTCCTTTATTCAGATTCCCCGTTCGACGGAACGGTATGGACGTTATATTATGCAGATTCCCCGTTCTTCAGAGCGGTATGGATGTTATACTATGTAGATTCCCCGTTCTTCGGAGCGGTATGGACGTTATACTATACAGATTTCCCATTCTTCGGAGCGGTATGGACATTATTATATTACAGCACCCTGGTATGGGGACATATGTGGCATATACTAGCCAGTTGTCACGATTGGTGAATTACGTCAGCATACGTCTAGCCTACAATTTCCCATACACTCAAGTTGTCCTCAAGTTGCATTTCACTTAGATGTTAGGTCACCCTTGAGTTTTTACAGTATTTACTTTATGGCATGCTTTTATGTATCTTGTTATGTCCCTCTGAGGACCTGGCCCTTTCCAGGTGTATTGTTCATGAGTATTTGCAGGAGCACAGATCCGGACTGGTTGCGTACGTTCCAAGGAAGTCCTCTCTTTGAGCCTTGTGATTTTTAGAGGTTGTACTTATTTTGTATTTGTCTTGTTTATTTTATATTCTAGTTCGGCAGTGGATTTGTTTCCATTCGACTGTCATCTCTTGATACTCCATATTGAGATCTAGTTTTATAGATATTGGTTATTTGTCTCTATTTGATTTCTGTGGATGAGATTAGATTATACACTATGACTTGTGATAGTTTTACCACTTGTTGATTTAATATTCATAATACAGCGTACGCACGTGTTATGGTTTCCATATATTGGAGTTACCATATAAATGTGGCTTGCATGCTTACGTGTCCTAGTCCTACGTATTTTGGGATTGGGGCGTGACAAGAGTATATGCAGCGGAGCTCTCGATAGGGTCCAAATGAAATGTCACAATGAGAATTCCACAAAGGCGATGAAATACTCTTGCTCTTTCTCTAGCCCACAAAGGTACTTACCATTCATACATTATGCCCCGTATATCCAAGCAGCTCCACTACACCTGCGTACCTGAAATAATAACCACAAACGTGGGTCAGTACACAGCCGTACTGGTGAGCGGGGTAACCCACTCATCTAAGCCGACACTAAGTAAAAATAGTGAATGCAAACATTTATATGGTGATCTTTCTAGTTGAATCCTAGATTCGTTTCATGGCATAGGGATGACATGTTAAGAAAAATTGTAAAGCAGATTAAGCATGCAAACATTCAACTCAAGTCTATATACGAGATATCCAACTCACAAGGAAACTAGCATGCAATCTGTCCTACTCAAACCCAAGCAAGACGAGAAAATATCGAACCATTTCCAAGCCTCAATATCCATCCTCAAACCAAACCTTATAATCCAATCTCGATATGCACACTATTGCCAAGGCAAGGTGGCTGCCGCCTACGCGAAAAGCACTAACCAAACCAAAGTAAACCAACTCTTATCTATATGAAGTCACTGGCCAAGCCATAAAGGACTTTGATCGGACTGATCAATTACAGTTCTACCCGATCCATACCGAGTAGCTAGAACGCCTGGTCGTATCGAACTACCGGCACCGCGTCCAAGGCACGTTACCATTGTCTCCTCCATGGCCGAACGGTCCCGATGCTCCGGAGCCTATCCCGTTCGAGGAGACAAAACCTCGTGCAACACAGGTTGTCCGTGACATGCAAACACCAAGTAGGTATGAATAGAGGATCGAGCATTCTCGCCCCACCAAACGATCCTAGACTCATCCAACCAACTATCCAACCAATAATCCATAACCATTCTCTAACATATAGCCCAAGGCACAAATCTTAAGTTATCCCCATAGGCACTATGTCGCTTTTCGATACAATATTCCAATTGGTGCCACCCCTCGCTCAGCACAAGCCCGTGGCACAATGCCCCAACAGTGGCACAATGCCCTCGCCGATGCAGTTGTTCAATTTTGAACCATAACTACATGCTTTGCTTGACAAAGCGCCCAAATGATACTCGTGTACGGATGCACGCTCGCTCGCCCAAATTCTCGATTTTCCAACCAAGATATATAATTCCAAATGTTTCTCCAAGCATAATTCTAATTATTTCTCCAACTGCTCCAAATATATAATCCAAACCTAGCTCCAACTATTCAATGCGAAAACTAATTCAAGCCACAATTCTATCCAAGCGAACGACGTGCACTCTATGCACGCCACAGTGTAGTGATTCCCAAGTCCCAGTCCAAGTGTTCAAGCCTTTACGTATTTTACATATTATTAGGCATAAAGGAGTAGAGGAGAAGGGACAGAGCCCACTCACCAAGTTTGATTCCGTTAAGCATCATGTCCTGCCGATACGACCGATCCCTTGAACCCGTGGTCCAATACAAAGCACGATCTACTCAACTGGTATGACCATGAGAGCATATCGTGCTCTCTAAATTATTCGACCGATCGGACTAAGGAAGACGACATTATCGCTCCAATCCAGCTATCTCAGTACTGCTCTGAACGAACACCTGATTTCTATTAAGAACTCTATTAGCGATCTACACATGAAACCAACTCAATCAATACTTGTTCCCAAATCCAACAAATTAAAATATAACCAGCTATTGCCTCATTCAGTCCGACTCAGCGTAACGCACCGTGCGGTTGCGGGGCATTACATAATATACCACTTAGAATCAGGTTCATCCCCGAACCATACTAGTATCCATTCTTTACTAGCATGCCGTAATTCAATTCATAACTCTGCTCCATGCAACTCACATTCTCTTGATCCCGATTTAGCATCTCGCTTACGATGAACGCTCGCACAATTTCCATATTCCTACATCCTTCTTGCAGCTCAATACGAATTTCTCATATCGCTTAGTTTTGGATCATACACATATTTAGGGCATCCCTGAAATACATGCATTTCAGCCGAGCTTAGCGATAGCAAATTTGGACAAGTTACAAAGGTATCTTTATGTTCGAGGCATTCATTTGCTTTGCTCCCACTTGAACCAATCCCGACGTTCATTCCAACATATTCGTACAAGAGTTATTCTCAAATATGATGATTTTCTACCGACGATCTTTCCACCTGACTCATCAGTTCGTGTTCCAACTCAACTAATCAAACTATTTCTGAATCCACACTAGCGCCGTCTCCAAATATTATCTTTTGCTCCAAACGATCATTACAACCGATACTACCCCAACTAGGTGACTTACCCAATTATCAAACTTTGCTTTAGATCAGCTCAGCCCAGCAACTTTTCCGTTAATCTCAAAGCCTCACTAGGTGAACATATATTTTGAGGTTCATGTGATCCACGAAGATCTTGCCGCCACGCCAAAGGGATAGTGTCGCCATGATTTTATTATGGACACAGTCGCCACAATTCCTAGGTTGCGCATGGAATAGTTCTTCGTGCTGCTTCCACTGCCTCAAAGCATAGGATATCAGCTTTGCCTTCTGTACGAGCATACATCCCAGACTAAGTTTTGATGCATCTTGTAGATTTGAGGCACATCTGTCCCTTCCAGTATTGCAATGATTTGATCTGAACGAGCCTCTGCTTTAACTTCACAAGCTAGTTTCACAGTCGTCAATTCATATGAATGCTATTCCCTTCTGGGGCACGACGAGTCAGAGTCGATGTTATCTTCAAAAATCTGTGACTCTAAATCTCATCAGTTGACTTAGGCCATTCCCACTATCGCTCTGATCTTCTGGCTGCTTCTTCAGCTGAAGGCTATCCCAAGGATCTCTCAAATCCAACACTCAATCACTTAGGCCAATCTCCAACACATACTACTCACATCCACCCTCGACGCATTCCCAAATGCGTCGCCGCAAGGGTCGTTCTATGGGTCTACAATATCCATCTCTGATTTGGCGGTCAAGTCGCTAGGGTTAGTTGTCCCGAAGCTACGCTCGATAATTGTAAGTCATTACGATGGACAGTTACTATGAACCATGCTATATCTCATATGCAAATTCGAGCCATAATCCAACCATTTCATCCGAACAAACTTTTGAATCTGAGAACTTTATGTACTACCTCTGCCGATCTGTCAACCAAACGCCGCTTAACCACCTATAGTCTTACTATCTATCCAAGCCTTAAATCGCAGACTGTGCTCGTTGAAACCGTCTTCCATCGATCCGTCGTTCTGTCCTGAATCCATCAAAATTTCTGAACTGCCATGTTCGACTTCTTGCACTACCACTTGCAATAATTCCTGAAACCGAAGACTTGCTCCAATTCCTTATCTGTTTGCCATGTTTCACAGTGCACGTCCAACTTGCTCAAGCAGCACAGTATTTGCTCATGTTGCTCTCTAGTTTAGCTTTCTTCAAAAGTCTATCCACCAGAATCCTTGCTCTTGTTTCATTCCATAGCCCATCTTAATTTTTCTGTGTTTCGATCAGTCCACACACTCTCAATGCCTCGTGCATCAGTTCCAACATAATTCTCAAATCCATAATGCCTTTACTTTTTGCCTCAAATCCGCCTCGGTACTGCAAGTGTTAACTTTAATTTTGACTCAACATCAACTAGACTTGCCTCATTTTCGTTTATGCCTTCCGAAGAATCCATCTACCATTGTTGCACCATTTCGCCAAATTTTACTTTCGCTAAACCTGAGTCAAACTTTCCGAGCACAAATATCCTAAATCCTTCAAGTCCGTACTAATCCATCGTATTGTCCCTCCAAATTCGATCGTGTTTCATTACTCAACCAACAACTCCAATGTGTTTCCAAAATTTGTAGTCCATGCTCGCTATCCTTCGATTCACCCATCTCTTCGCTTATGCGTATCCCAACTGTTCGTTCCTTAAGCTCAACTCTCTCTTTGCATTTACGAATGCTCCTGTAACCCCCCTAATTTTTTAGAAATTTTTAATTTGGTTTTTTCATAATTTTTTGTAATTTTCTGGGATTTTCTGTAATTAAAATCAAGGTATTTTGAAATTAAATAATTTCTAAAAGAATATTATGGAAATAATATTTTCTAGTGTAAAATGAAAAATTAGACATAGGATAATTTTTCGAGAATTTATTGGACCCCGGAAGCATTTTTAAAGCCCTAAAAACTAGTTAAAATTTAAACCAAAATAAACCCGTTTCAATTGAACCCAACCAACCCAAACCAACCCAGACCCGGTTCAACTGAACCGAACTAGCCTTACCGGGTCGGGTCGGATCGAAACCCGACCCGAAACCCGAAATACCCGAAACCTGCCCCATCTTCTAGCGGATCGGGCCGGATTCATATTGAACCCGACCCGGACCCGTTAACCCTAACTAAACCCTAATCCTAATCCGACTTGTATTCCGCGGCGGCGCCCCTATTTAAACCGTCGCCTCACCTGAACCCTAGCCATCTCTCCCTCTCCTCCGCCCGCCGTCTCCTGCTGCTCCGCCCCCTAGCCACCCGATGCCCTATCCGCCCTCTCCCCGCTCCACCGTCGTCGTCCCCATCTAACCCGCCTCGACCCTCCACCGTCTTCCCCGACCTCGACGAACTCCAGCGCCGCCCTTCTCCCTAAGGCCCAGCACCACCACCATCAACCTTCTCCTCTCCACCTTCCTCCGCCGGACAAGACCACCCCGACGTCTCCTCACAGCCCCTACCTCCCCGTCGTCCTCCTCTCTCCTCCGGCCCTGCCTGGAGCACCGCCACCCCGCTCCCTTGCTCTCCTCCCTGTACCTCGATCAGCCGAACGGACCGCAGCACCACCGCCTCCGACTACCTCCCATCCACCCTGCCTCTCCTCCCGTCCTGTCGACCCCCCTCCGACTGTAACCCACTGCCACAGCCACCCGACCAGACTCCTCCTCCCCTCGAGCCACCTTCCCGAGCCCGTTCCGTCTTCCTCTCTCCTACATCGCCATCCCGTCGACCCCCGCAGCCCCGGCCGCTCGCCTCGTCAACCCAGCAGCCTTAGGCCGAGCCGCCTTCCTCCGGCCAGCCTCCAGCAGCCCTAGGTCGAGCCGCCCTCCGCCGGCGAGTCCACCCAGCGGTCTCCGGACACAGACCCTAGCCCGGACACAAATCCTGTGTCGAGTCGACACGCGGACACGTGCAACCCTGTTTCGTGAAGCCCTGTTCAGGTAACCCATTCTTTCTTCTCGATGCCCAGTTTTCTGTTCCGTCAGTTGTGATGCGTAGACTGTGTAACCCTCTCGATGCCCGTGCAACCCGCTCGGTGCGTCGCGTCCTGTGGCGATCGCGAACCGCGATCCAAAAACAGGAAAATCAATACCCCGTTTACCCCGGAACTGAGTGCGTCCTGCCAAACGGGACGACTTGGTCATGTGCGGTCTTCACCAAAATATGTGTGCCATTGATACGGACGTGTGAGATTTTGCAGAAGTTGATTTGGATGTGCATGCACACCGGAATCAACGCGTATCCGCCGACAACGCCCCGTATCTGCCTGTTCTGGAACACGTTGTAACTTTTTGTACACACGTCAGATCGAAACGATACTTACGCCATCGGACTCATAGCAATATGCTGGTCCTGTGACCCATGTTTGGTTCGATTCTGAGAACGTTGACAAAATCGCGTATCGTGGGCCCCGCAGCTCAACTTGACGGGCGATTTTGTGATCGGCTCATCGGAATCCAGTTCTGGAAGTTCTGTTGGGTTCGTATCATCGTTCCTGACTTATTTACACTAATTTGAACAAATTTGGAGACCTTTGACCCTGACACATTTTTCGGTGCAAAGCGACCCACATGTGGACCCCGCTTTGACCAGAAACTGTTATTTTTGCCCCTGTGTCCAAATTAGACTTAAGGACAGGCGTTTCTAGCTATTTAATATTTTCTGAGACTATTGGTGATGTTTATTTCAGCTTTTGGAGAAGTACCTGCAGGATCCACTGATACAGGGACAACTGTTGGTATTCAAACCCCAGGCAAGTGTACCTTGCCAACCTTACAGTCTTGTTATATATTTTCTTTGATTCATTTATATTGTTGTGCATGCTTGACCTAGGACCATGTGACTTACTTAGCGTCTGATTACTAGTCGGGTGCCAACACCGTACGCGGAGTTGTGTAATGCCACTTAGAGATGGATATCGTGACCTTTTATATTCTCGTACTTGCCCTATCAAGTAAACTATACCCAGGACACTTGACACTATTTATGAGATAAAATCTTCCTGAGATATTCATGGTAATTCTGTATAGGATACAGGTTTATGACATATACATTATACATGCTTAGATTTCATTATGACTGGTTGCATTAGATATGATCTTGCATGTCATGGACATGAGACGTGTGATTACATTGGGTGAGGAGAGATTTACCATACAAAAGGCTAAATATATATATAATATTTTAATGAAAGTGCCTTAGACTCTGGCAACAGAGCTTAGGTACCGTACTGGCCCTTCGAGAGAATACTGCTATGGGTTTCTCCGACACTGATCCTGTAGTAGTCTCAGCCCGAGTATGACTAAAACTCTCAACTTGCATATTACTTAGCTGGTTATATAGTTTACCCTATTGATACATTTCATATACTACATTTATTTTGGCATGTTGTTTCTTGTACCTTGCTATGTCCCCTGAGGACCTGGATCCGGATTATGTCTCCAGGATTAGCAGACGAGATCTATCCCGAGGTATACGGAGCAGGAGCATTATCAGGAGCCGGCACAGCAACAGGCACTGGAGTAGTACCAGATCCAGTAGACGAGTGATCACCGAGGGTATCTTCCGAGTATATACTGTTTCCATACTCAGTATTTGCTGTGGTTATCTTTATTCTTGTATCCTGGCAGATGTATCAGACTCATTATCGGGTTATCTTCCGAGTTTATGTTATATTGAGATTGATCTTGCTTTATGATTCTGATATTGTTGTATTCATATCTGTGGATGAGATTAGTATATTTAGACCATTATTGTTGTACTATAGCTTAAGTACGCCCCGATGGATCCATTAAATTGGGTTTGTCCATCGGTGTGTGCTGCTGGCCATTGTCACGTATCTAGTCCCTCGATATTTTGGGACTGGGGCATGACATAGTTTTTATGGTGGCGCATGCAGGTCTACGACTAAATTGTTCGGTTTCAACTTAGGGACCGAGCAAGCCTGCAATAAGAATAGGATAAGTTTTTGGATCTCATCCACTTGCTTGAATCGTTCTTAACATCTATATCGGATTCAAATTATTTTCTTGACTTGCATCCTGCCTTAACTCCTGTGCGCCTCTTATTGTTTATTTTGGGTGTTACTCTAAAATTTTTACTATGTGATTGGTAATTAGAACTTAACAGTTTAAGTTATTATTGTAGATTATGACCTAATGATTACCTCTTAGCTTTAAGTCGCGTAATTAGTACCCCCACCTCGATATAAGTTAGATCCCTTACCCTTGACGGCCAGTAACTCTTCTATCCTCACTATCGACACTTGTTCTATAAGCACTAAGCACTAAGGCTTAAGACGACCATGACCTATGTAATATAGGAGGATACCCTAATAGGTACCAAGACCCCTTCTCGTAGACCTTAACAAAAGTTTCCACGGTATCCTTAAGACGATTTTAGTATTAGTTTATTATTTTAAGTTGAGTAGTATGTCTCACAGCATAGTACCACCTAGCCCTATTGACCCATTGATGAAGTGAACTAGGATGACACAACTTTAGACTTGCATAAGAAGATAGTATTTATTCAGACTGTAGAATTTAGAGGTCCTTGCCCCTATTTGATCGACTAGTGCCTTAGACAAGGAGGTTGTATGACAACTGTAGAGATTGTATAGTCTTAACTTCTTGTGGACTTGAAATATGTTGTGACTTCTTTCATCATGATCTAGCGCATTTATATTTCATATACTACCTTGACTTATGCTGCTAATTTTATAGCCTAGTTTTGCAAGCTTATTCTTTATCGAGCTTGTTTATGACATATGTGTTATTGGGGCCTGATCAACCCCACAAATACATTTCAGAATCAGTATATTAAGGTCTAGCTAACCTTAGTGCGCTCGATTCGCCCATCGTAATACTACTTTACGTGGATTGAGATATATAGTGATTAGTAGACGAATATCCTTGCCCTGAACATGTCTGACATATCGTATCGATTACATAACTGTACTGATACGAGCATGCGAACGAAGAATTACCAGAATAGGATTTTAATCCACAACTGCTTGACAATTTCCATTTGAATTCTTTAAACGCCTTGACCCCGATACTTCTATTATATTACCTCACCCTTGAACTCTTTATTATTGATCTCCGTCTTCCCTTATTTTGGAAAGATGAAACCTCATGCTTGGTATAAGGTTGATATATAGATAATACTAGATATACCCCGCAGGCCAGTCGCATTGTTAGGTGACTGTCTCTTATAAAAATAATTAAGGGCATATCATAGATGATATGTTTGGTGTTAAAAACTTTGAGGATCCAATAACATGATTAAATAAGTTAGGGCATAGCTTTCTTAGATGTATAGCCTTAGATGATAGATGGGTAAATTCTAAGTTGGGTAGAGACCGCAATGTTCACTTAAGAGAAATTCTTTAGATTGTAATCAAGTGAGATTTAATAGAGAGACCTTTCCCTAGTTTAATTTTAAGGACAAATTTTTTTTATAAGTTGGGTAGATTGTAACCCCCCTGATTTTTCAGAAATTTTTAATTTAATTTTTTCATAATTTTCTATAATTTTCTTAGATTTTTTGTAATTAAAACCAAGGTATTTTGAATTTAAATAATTTTTAAAAGATGTTAATTAATATTAAAATATTATAGAAATAATATTTTCTAGTGTAAAATGAAAAACTAGATATAGGGTAATTTTTCGAGAATTTATTGGACCCCGAAAGCATTTTTAAAGCCCTAAAAACTAATTAAAATTTAAACCAAAATAAATCCGGTTCAATTGAACCCAACCAACCCAAACCAACCCAGACCCGGTTCAACTGAACCGAACCCAGCCTTATCGGGTCGGGTCGGATCTAAATCCGACCCGAAACCCGAAATACCCGAAACCCGCCCCATCTCCTAGTGGATCAGGCCGGATTCATATTGAACCCGACCCGGACCCGTTAACCCTAACCAAACCCTAATCCTAATCCGACTTCTATTCTGCGGCGGTGCCCCTATTTAAACCGCCGCCTCGCCTGAACCCTAGCCATCTCTCCCTCTCCTCCGCCCGCCGTCTCCGGCTCCTCTGCCCCCTAGCCACCCCGACGCCCTAGCCGCCCTCTCCCCGCTCCACCGTCGTCGTCCCCATCTAACCCACCTCGACCCTCCACCGTCTTCCCCGACCTCGACGAACTCCAGCGCTACCCTTCTCCCTAATGCCCAACACCACCACCACCATCAACCTCCTTCTCTCCACCTTTCTCCGTCGGACAAGACCACCCCGACGTCTCCTCACAGCCCCTACCTCCCCGTCGTCCTCCTCTCTCCTCCGGCCCCGCCTGGAGCACCGCCACCCCGCTCCCTTGTTCTCCTTCCTGTACCTTGATCAGCCGAACAGACCGCTGCACCACCGCCTCCGACTACCTTCCATCCACCCTGCCTCTCCTCCCATCCTGTCGACCTCCCTCCGACTGTAACCCACTGCCACAGCCACCCGACCAGACTCCTCCTCCCCTCGAGCCACCTTCCTGAGCCCGCTCCACCTTCCTCTCTCCTCCATCGCCATCCCGTCGACCCCTGCAGCCCCGGCCGCTCGCCTCGTCAACCCAGCAGCCCTAGGCTGAGCCGCCTTCCTCCGGCCAGCCCCCAGCAGCCCTAGGCTGAGCCGCCCTCCGCCGACGAGTCCACCCAGCGGTCTCCGGACACAGACCCTGGCCCGGACACAGATCCTGTGTCGAGTCAACACGCGGACATGTGCAACCCTATTTTGCGAAGCCCTGTTCAGGTAACCCATTCTCTCTCCTCGATGCCCAGTTTTCTGTTCTGTCAGTTGTGATGCGTAGACTGTGTAACCCTCTCGATGCCCGTGTAACCCGCTCGGTGCGTCGCGTCCTGTGGCGATCGCGAACGGCGATCCAAAAATAGGAAAATCAACACCCCGTTTACCCCAGAACTAAGTGCGTCCCGCCAAACGGGACGACTTGGTCATGTGCGGTCTTCACCAAAATATGTGCGCCGTTGATACGGACATGTGAGATTTTGCAGAAGTTGATTTGGATGTGCGTGCACACCGGAATCAACGCGTATCCGCCGACAATGCCCCGTATCCGCCTGGTCTGGAACATGTTGTAACTTTTTGTACACACGTCGAATCAAAATAATACTTATGCCATCGGACTCAAAGCAATACGCTGGTCCTGTGACCCAAGTTTGGTTCGATTCTGAGAACGTTGACAAAATCGCGTATCGTGGGCCCCGCGGCTCTATTTGACGTGCGATTTTGTGATCGGCTCATCGAAATCTAGTTCTGGAAGTTTTGTTGGGTTCGTATCATCATTCCTGACTTGTTGACACTAAGTTGAACGAATTTGGAGACCTTTGACCCTGACACATTTTTTGGTGTAAAACGGCGCACATGTGGACCCCGCTTTGACCAGAAACTGTCATTTTTTTCCTTGTGTCCAAATTTGACTTAAGGACAGGCGTTTCTAGCTATTTGATATTTTCTGAGACTGTTGGTGATGTTTATTTTAGCTTTTGGAGGAGTACCTGCAAGATCCACTGATACAGGGACAACTGTTGGTATTTAAACCCCAGGCAAGTGTACCTTGCCAACCTTGCAGTCTTGTTATATATTTTCTTTGATTCATTTATATTGTTGTGCATGCTTGACCTAGGACCGTGTGAATTACTTAGCGTCCGATTACTAGTCGGGTGCCAACACCGTACGCGGAGTTGTGTAATGCCACTTAGAGATGGATATCGTGACCCTTTATATTCTCGTACTTGCCCTATCAAGTACATTATACCCAGGACACTTGACACTATTCATGAGACGAAATCTTCCTGAGATATTTATGGTGATTCTGTATAGGATACAGGTTTATGACATATATATTATACATGCTTAGATTTCATTATGACTGGTTACATTAGATATGATCTTAAGTGTCATGGACATGAGACGTGTGATTACATTAGGTAGGGAAAGATTTACCATACAAAAGGCTGATTATATATATATAATATTTTAATGGAAGTGCCTTAGACTCTGGCAACAGAGCTTAGGTACCGTACTGGCCCTTCAAGATAATACTGCTATGGGTTTCTCCGACACTGATCCTGTAGTAGTCTCAGCCCGAGTATGACTAAAACTCTCAACTTGCATATCACTTAGCTGGTTATATAGTTTATCCTATTGATACATTTCATATACTACATTTATTTTGGCATGTTGTTTCTTGTACCTTGCTATGTCCCCTAAGGATCTGGATCCGGATTATGTCCCCAGGATTAGCAGACGAGATCTATCCTGAGGTATACGGAGCAGGAGCATTATTAGGAGCCGGCACAGCAACAGGCACTGGAGCAGTACCAGATCCAGTAGACGAGTGATCACCGAGGGTATCTTCCGAGTATATACTGTTTCCATACTCCGTATTTGCTGTGGTTATCTTTATTCTTGTATCTTGGCAGATGTATCAGACTTATTATCGGGTTATCTCCCGAGTTTATGTTATATTGAGATTTATCTTACTTTATGATTCTGATATTGTTGTATTCATATCTGTGGATGAGATTAGTATATTTAGACCATTATTGTTGTACTACATATTAAGTATGCCCCGATGGATCTATTAAATTGGGTTTGTCCATCGGTGTATGCTGCTTGCCATTGCCACATGTCTAGTCCCTCGATATTTTGGGACTGGGGCGTGACAGCTCCACCGAACGTCCAAATCGTGCAAGCGAACTCTGATATTCAGCTTTCCATTTGATCGATCCCAACTTGTTTCTAGTACTTGGTCTGCCTCAATCCTTTAAATTTCCAAACACTCATTCCCATTACTAAATTTGATCTCGCCCATCACCCATCAACTCAATATTCGCTTGCTCCATTTTTTTCATTCTTTCCAACTCAGCCGATGTGCACCAACCAACTTATATTCCTGTTACCCATGTCCGTTGAGGCAATTTCTTTAATATCTATCCAATATATTCCAAATGCTTTGTTCACTATGTGGTATGCCATATACCACTCCGAATCAAGTCACTACTCGCATCACGATTCCTTCCACTGATTTAGGATCCGTTTGAACCATCCCTTATGCGTGATCCTACCATTCCCAACTTAAGTCTGACACGAAACTCAGCAAATGCCTGAACCATCCAACTCTTTTTATCAATCTCGTTAGGCAACTTGTTCTATGTTCCATTCTCAATACTTCCAGTTATTTCTCAAACAGTCCGGTATTTTTGCTACACGAGCAACCCGTGCAACGATCTCTTCCAAGTAGTCCAACCCAATACCCAATTGTTTCTCACATTTATTGTACGAGCGACTCGTACAACGCTATCCTGATATTCCCAAGCCAAACTCAAACCTGCTCAGCCGATGCTCTATGTGATATACCCAGCCAAAATTCAAACTTATCCAACTATTTGCTACACGAGTAACTCGTGCAACGATCCATTCTCTTATCTGATGCTTCTACTCACAACATACCGCATAACCAATCTCGTCTTCCAACCAACTGATACACTGATGTAATCAGAAACTCCTCGAACGATAATCCAAGCCAACTCAACGACACCCTCTCAACTTGCTGTACAAATGCAACAACGCCACCCAACTTTCTGCATGAATGCAGCAACGCCTAACGATGCTAAGCGATCTATCGAAAACCAACAAAAGCAACTCAACTAAGAACAACATGCAGCCACAACCAGCAGTATATAGACTTAATGCATAAAATATCCAATGCGGCACTGAGTAGAGCCAAGAGCTAAACGACATGCGAAAGCTATTTAGAGTTTGTGATGAAGCGAAGGAGCAAGTCCGAAGAAATGAACCGGGCGCTCTGATACCAATATGTCATGCCCCAATCTTCTGCAAGCTCAATAGTCCCTGCTGAACGTGAATCACTACGTTGCAGCACTCCCGCAGGACAATCGTTCTCATCGGGACGCGATGTCGTACGAGCCTAGAGTTGCGCTCGCACAAGGCAATGTTGTCAAACAACAAAGTTATCATCGAAATGAACAAGTTGCAACGAAAGTCAAGTATTGTGTACCAAGCACACATCAGAGTATACGCAACGGAGCTCTCGATAGGGTCCAAATGAAATACCACAATGAGAATGCCACAAAGGCGATAAAATACTCTTGCTCTTTGTCTAGCCCACAAAGGTATTTACCGTTCATACATTATGCCCCATATATCCAAGCAGCGCCACTACACTTGCGTACCTGAAATAATGCCCACAAACGTAGGTTAGTATACAGTCGTACTGGTGAGCGGGATAACCCACTCGTCTAAGCCGACACTAAGTAAAAATAGTGAATAAAAATAGTTATATAGTAATCTTTCTAGTTGAATCCTAGATTCATTTCATGGCATATGGATAACATATTAAGGAAAACTGTAAAGCAGATTAAGCATGCAAGCATTCAACTCAAGTCTATATACGAGATATCCAACTCACAAGGAAACTAGCATGCAATCTGTCCTACTCAAACCCAAGCAACACGAGAAACTGTCGAACCATTTCCAAGCCTCAATATCTATCCTCAAACCAAACCTTATAATCCAATCTCGATATGCACACTCTTGCCAAGGCAAGGTGGCCACCGACTGAGTGAAAAGTATCAACCAAACCAAAGCAAAGCAAACTAACTCTTATCTATATGAAGTCACTGGACAAGCCAAAAAGGACTTTGATCGGACTGATCAATTGCAGTTCTACCCGATCCAGACTGAGTAGCTAGCCCGTCTGGTCGTATCGAACTACCGGCAGCGCGCCTAAGGCACGTTACCATTGTCTCCTCCATGGACGAACGGTCCCGGTGCTCCGGAGCCTATCCCGTTCGAGGAGACAAAACCCCGTGCAACACAGGTTGTCCGTGACATGCAGACACCAAGTAGGTATGACGAGAGGATCGAGCATTCTCGTCCCACCAAACGATCCTAGACTCTTCCAACCAACTATCCAACCAATAATCCATAACCATTCTCCAACATATAACCCAAGGCAGAAATCTTAAGTTATCCCCATAGGCACTATGCCGTTTCTCGACACAATGTTTCAATTGGTGTAACACCCCTCACTCAGCACAAGCCCGTGGCACAAAGCCCCAACAGTGGCAAAATGACCTCGCCGATGCAGTTGTTCAGGTTCGAACCACAACTGCACGCTTTGCTTGACAAAGCGCCCAAATGATACTCGTGCACGGATGCACGCTCGCTCGCCCGAATTCCCGATGTTCCAACCAAGATATATAATTCCAACTGTTTCTCCAACCATAATTCCAATTATTTTTCCAACTGCCCCAAATATATAATCTAAACCTAGTTCCAACTATTCAACGTGAAAACTTATTCAAGCCACAATTATATCCAAGCAAACGACGTACACTCTATGCACGCCACAGTATAGTGATTCCCAAGTCCCAGTCTAAGTTTTCAAGCCTTTACGTATTTTTTCATATTATTAGGCATGAAGGATTAGAGAAGAAGGGATAGAGCCTACTCACCAAGTTTGATTTCGGTAAGCATCATCTCCTACCGATACGGCCGATCCCTTGAACCCGTGGTCCGATACAAAGCACGATCTACTCAACTGGTATGACCGTGCGAGCAGGCCGTGCTCTCCAAATCATCCAATCGATCAGACTAAGGAAGACGGCATTATCGCTCCAATCCAGGTATCTCTGTACTGCTCTGAACGAACACCTAATTTCCATCAAACTCCACTAGCAATTTGCACATGAAACCAACTTAATCAATACTTGTTCCCAAATCCAATAAATTGAAATATAACCAGCTATTGCCTCATTTAGTTTGACTCAGGGTAACGCACCTTGCGATTGTGGGGCATTACAGGGGTCGTCGGGGTCTTCATCGGAGGTCGCCGGGAAGCTCGGGGTTGCGGAGGCTCGAGGTGGCCGGAGAGGCGAGCGGAGTGATGGTGGTGGCGGTGGTTGATGGTGACAGCGATGGGGTAGCCGGGGTTTTATAGGGTGGCCGACGGCAATTTAGGGAGGTGGAGCGTCGGCGGGGAGGCGAGCGGACAGCGGCGGTTACAGGAGTCAACGAGGCGGGGGTTACTGCGGAGACGAACGGCCGTGGGAAGAACGGTCGGGGGCGATCGGGGTTCTTTCGGTTACTGTAGAATTGGGTAGCGGGTCAGGTTTAGTGGGTTTGGGTCAGTGGGTCCAGATCCGACCCACTATGATTTGGGTTGGGTTGGTTTATTCTAGGCTTGGTTTGGTTCAGTTCAGGTGGGTTCAATCCGGTTTATTCTGGTTTAATTAGAAATAATATTTTTAGCTATTTAAAAATAGTTTTTAGGTCCAATAAATTTCAAAAAAATTACACTATGACTAATTTTTTATTTTACACTCAGAAATATAATTTTTATAATATTTTAATATTTAATTTAATGCTCAAAAATATTTAATTCCTGAAGAACATTTATTTTAATTATTTAAAAATTATCGAAAAATCCAAAAAATTTATATTTTAATTTCTAAAAATTTTGGTTGTTTACACCGCGAGACTACGATACAGCTCCCAAGGATAATACATCTTCGATTACCGTACTCACAACTCCAGTATCATCTGAACCTGGCCGTTCCAACCTCATGTGGCAGACATAAAAAAAATAGAAAGAGGTTCGCTTTGACAAACCTATGAGAAAAGACGTAGCTCAAGGGATAGAAAAGCCTTACAACTTTGACATATTGGCACAACTTGTCAATATTCTAGCAAAGTTATCACTCTTCGAGCTCCTTCGTCTCTCCAAAGAGACTCGCGATGCTCTGAGTGAGGCATTACAGAATGTCGACTCCTACCTGGCCCAAGTCAAGCCGATGGCCGAGGATCCTGTTGCATGTCCCATCTACAACAATGTAATGGTGGCAATCCCGAACATCACATTCTCGCAACAAGACACGTTGCTAAAAAATAATAGGCAAGATAGACCCTTATACTATACAGGGTATATTGGCGCCATCAAGGTGGACCAGATGCACATTGATCCAAGATCTTCTCTCAGTATCATCCCCCAAAGTCTGCTACAGACCTTGGTAATCTCCATGCATCGATTGGCAACAACCAACACTACCATCAGTGGCTTCAATGTCGGGAGAAGTTATCCTCTGGGGAAGATTCACCTGAAATACCAAATAGGTGACCTGCGAACAAAGGTGACTTGCTATGTCATCGATGTGGATGTATCCTAGAACATCCTCATGGGGCGTCCTTTAATACATGAGTACATGATCGTTCCATCGACTCTCTCCAGTGCCTAAAATATGTTGACAACAACAACGACGTCATGACAGAGTTCACCGACATTGATCCTTTCAAAGGGGTCGAAGCCTACTACTCTGACTCGATCTTGTATAAATAGATCCACCAGGATGAATCATGAAACGACGTTGATGATGAAGTAGAGGTTAGTTCGACTCAAGATGAACCTCTAAGAGTCCATCTCAAAGGATGTCCCGCCCACATGCCTGCTCCTCTTGTGGTCAAGCTCCTCTTGTGGTCATGCATCACGGAAAGGCTCTTGAGCATTTGGTAGTCAAACTCTGAAGGCAGGGATGTCCGTCAAACAAAGATCCTCCCACAACAAAAACCCCTGAACCTCTGGCAGTTAAACTCCGCAGGAAATCTCCAGTACTGTCAGCTTTAGTAACGGATGCTGAAAGAGATAAACTGGAAGAGTATGTCGCGGCTTCCACAGATGTAACTTATTACGATAATGTAATATCATCAAAAAAGATACCATATTTTCTCAAGAAAGGGCTATCTTTGAGTTACTTTATTATTGCACATTGTAATGCCATATATTCTCTAGAATATGGTTTTGGTCTACACCTGCATGCAGATAACTACCGCTCATGTAGTAGACCGAATCCTCCATAACCAGGATTCTTGCTTCATAATTCTGGCAAGGTAAATAGGTGATAAACCTATAATTTTTGGAAAAGTCGAAGGTCGCCGAGACTTCATTTCGGAAGAACCAGAACCGAAAAATGGCATAATACAACTTTACCGCTATAACGTACAAACTAAGTGCATTCTCCAGAAGATGAGATATGACCTGAAGAGCGACCAAGGCCTAAAGTATGGAAAGGGAGACGCTTGCCACTATATCACATTGCTCCCAAGGGCAAGCCTAAGAAGTACTACCAACAAATCGGTCATGGTTTGGGGTATGTTACACCTCCTACAACTCTTGAAGATTCGGAGGAAGAAGATAAACTACAATCTCACTCTTTACAATCATCTACTTGAGACTTTGACACTAGCATCAGAGATATGCTGAAACAAACATTGTCTATCAACATGGCGTCAGCTGACCCAGAAGAAGACAATGAATACCCGATCGAGCTCTTTGAAGTAGAACTGTGGTCTCAAAACCTTGAAGCACAGTGGAAATTATGGTTCGAGTAACGAGAACCTCCTACTGAAGATGAAGTGGTGCAAGTTGATTTGGGTGACGACTCTGCTTCTAAATCTATCTTTTTTAGCAAAAATCTCTCCACAGAAGAGCACGAATCCCTTAGCCAGCTGGTAAGGGAATACATCGACGTCATCGCATGGATCTATGAAGATATGCCGGGCTTGGATCCTCAAATCGTAATACACAAGCTCAATATCCTTCCAGATTCTAAGCTAGTAAAGCAACAATAAAGGCGATTCTGTCCAGACATGATGGACGTAATCGAATTCGAAGTGAATAAGCTGGTAGCAAGCGGCTTTATTTGCGAAAAGCAACATCCGGATTGGGTAGCTAATATTGTTCTAGTCATCATAAAAAATGGTAAAATCTGAGTCTATATAGACTTTTATGATTTGAATGTGGCTTGCCCAAAGGACGAGTCCCCCTTCCAATCACATACGTGATTATTGACAATACTTGTGGTTTTGAGCGTATATCCTTCATGGATGGCTTCTCAAGCTACAATCAAATCAAGATATTTTCAGATAACGAAAAATATACGTCATTTCGAACACCGATAGGAGTATATTGTTATACATTAATGCCCTTTGGGTTGAATAATACAGGTGTGACATACCAGCGAGCAATAAGTACCATATTTTATGAGCACCTGTGCAAGACAGTCGAGTGTTATATTGATGACATTGCTGTCAAGAGCCGTCTCCAAGAGGACCACCTCTACGACTTAAACATAGTGTTGGACTTTATGCGAGCGCGCCAACTAAGGATTAACCCCACTAAGTCTTTTTAGGAGTCTCTAGGAAATTTCTAAATCTTAAGAGATCAAAGAAGAATGAGCCAACTGACAACAGTGATGAAGAGCCTATATGCTACAACTGTAAAAAGATAGGGCATATAAAGAAAGATTACCAACCCTAAGAAAAGGAAACCACAACAATCACTCATTCAGAAGAACAACATCACAGAAATATGCAAACACTAGTATCTGGCACGAAAGTGAAGCTAGTGAATCCGAAGAAGAGAATCCTTGAGAAGCAGCAAACTTATGCTTCATAGCGTTAGCTGATCAGATAACGGATAAAAACTTTTATAATAATTTTACTTTTGATGAACTAGGTAATGCTTTTAGTGACCTGCTTGATAATTTTAGGATACTTAGAAATAAGTACAAGCATGCTAAGAAAGATGTTCAAGAATGTCAGACTGAAATAGAAAGATTAACATCTCTACTAAGTAAAGTAAAGGATACCTCTAACGATTCAGACGAGAATTATAGACTTAAACCTAACCTCCACAAGGCACTTGCCAGTCTTGACAAGAGCTCTCAGAAGAACGCTAAACTTAAGGAAGAACTCAAATATGAAAAGAAGAAGTATTCCATTGCTGCACGTAGAATAGATGCTCTCACTGCTAAATATGGTGAAGTATATGCTACCTCTAAATGATTAGAGAGTAGATTGGATAAATAGGTCAAAATAACCTCCACCCAACCTAATACGAGACACGTAGTAAGACAAAAGAACACTCACAGCTATGCTCCTACCTACATGCATAACAACTCATATAAATATATGTTCAAAACACATCATACACATAGAACCAAACATAATCATGCATTCTATTATAGATATCCATGAAGACCACAAAGAAATATCCCACACAATTATACATTCTATCTATATAGACCACAAAGAACTGCTTCACACAATCATATCTATCATGCTACACCAAGCACCAATTACATAGCTATATGTCACTACTGTGGTAAGAAAGGACATATATCTAGATTCTGTAGAACGAGAAAGTTAATAGATATGAATGTTTATGCATGGGTACCAAAAACTAACACAACATGACCCTCAAAGAAATGGGTACCAAGGGTCACATCTATTACTCGTTTTGTAGGTGGACCAACCCTCTCATGCTAGAAGCAAGTAGATTCTCGATAGTGGTTGCTCACGACATATGACTGGTGATGCTAACCTATTTGCAACGATATCGATGAAGAAAGAAGGTTATGTCTCCTTCGGCAATAACGTCAGAGAATATATTATTGGAAATGGTAATATAGGTGTTCCTCCATATCCTGTCATGAAAGACGTTTGTCCAGTAACGGAATTAAAATATAACCTACTCATCATCAGTCATCTAGCTGGCCATGGTTATGGTATTAACTTCATTAAAAACAAATGCTCTATTTATAAAAGATCCACAAGAAAAGTTATCTTTAAAGTGATTAGGGAAGACAATATATATTGTTTTTCTATCTTGTAAAAGACACTAAAAATGTAGGAAAATATCTATATGCCAATAAAGATGATAGTTGGCTTTGGTATATGCGTCTAGAACACGCAAACATGGACACTATTGTCAGACTATCCACAAAAAAACTCGTAAGAGGCTTATCAGATATTACTTTCAAGAAAGATATGATATGTGCTGACTGTGAAAATAATAAAGCTACTAAATCTTCCTTTAAATCAATCAACTCTGTAAGTACCTCTAGACCTCTACAACTCTTGTATATGGACTTATTTAGACACAGTAGAGTTACCAGTCTTGGCGGTAAGCTTTATGCTTATGTTATTGTTGATGATTTTTCTAGATACACATGGGTTTATTTTCTTGCAAACAAAAATAAATTATTTTCTGAATTTGTCACTTTTTGCAAAAAGGTTCAAAACGAAAAAGGTTTCATGATTACTCGTAACCGAAGTGATCATGGAGGCAAATTCGAAAATAGTGATTTCGAAAGATTTTATAATAAAATTATTTTTTCTTATAAATTTTCTTGTCCTAGAACTCCACAACAAAATAGTACTGTAGAGCGGAAGAATATAACTCTTGGTGATATGGCTAGAGTTATATTAAATCAGTATAATCTTCCAAAATACTTTTGGGCTGAAACTGGAAGTACTTCATGCCATATTTTAAATAGGGTGCTTATTCGACCTATATCGAAGAAAATCCCCTATGAACTTTGGTTTGGTAGAATCCCCACAATTAGTTACTTTAAAGTTTTTGGCTCCAAATATTTTATTTATTCTTAATACCAAAGATAATCTAGGAAAGTTTGACTCCAAGGCCGATGAAGGTATTTTTCTAGGTTATGCCGCTAAAAGTAAAGGATTCAGGGTATTCAACAAGAACTCATTGACTGTTGAAGAATCAATCAATGTTATATTTGATGAACACAACACTCAAGTGCTAAACGATAGTGACGATGAAGGTAGTCAACCCGCAACCAACAAGACATTTGAAGATACAAACAGTGTAAGTCATCCGAAAAGTCTGCCAAGGAGACTAAAGTTCTCCACAGATGATCCTGAGGACTTGTTAATAGGTGATGTATCGAAAGGTGTAAGTACATGTTCCTCAAATAGAGATACCATTACAAATATTGCTTTTATTTCTTAAATAGAACCTAAAAATACTGATGAAGCTTTTGTTAATAAATTTTGGATTTTTGCTATGTAAGATAAACTCAACCAATTTGAACGTAATCAATTTTGGGAACTCGTTCCTAAACCTAATGATTATCCGATCATTGGTACTAAATGGGTTTTTTAAAATAAATTAAATAAGGATGGTTCAGTTACACATAACAAAGCACGTCTCATAGCTCAAGGATACAACCAAGAGGAAGGTATTGACTATGATGAGACATATGCTTATATTGCTAGACTTGAATCTATCTGAATACTTTGTGCTTTTGCTAGTTTTCATAACTTTAAACGTTTTCAAATGGATGTTAAAAGTATTTTTCTAAATGGAGTTATGAAAAAAGATATTTTTGTCAAATAACCCCCTGGTTTTGAAAAATTTAAACACCCTGGCCACGTATTCAAGTTACGAAAGACTTTATACGGACTCAAACAAGCCCCACGTGCTTGGTATGAATGTCTTACCTTCTTTCTACTTGGAAACGATTTTTCAAAAGAAAAAATTGATACTACCCTTTTTATAAAATCTTTTGTTGATTCTTTGTTATTAGTACAAATATATGTTGATGATATCATATTTGGATCTACTAATGAGATACTATATAACGAGTTTACTAAGTGTATACGGAATGAATTTGAGATGAGCATGATGGAAGAAGTGATATTCTTCCTAGGATTGCAAATCAAGCAAGATTCACAAGAAACCTTTATCCATCAGGCTAAGTACACAAATAATTTGCTCAAAAAGTTTGACATGGACAATGCAAAGCCTATCGAAACTCCAATGGAAACATCTACTAAGCTTGACCTTGATGAAAGTAGTAAACCAACAGACATATGTAAGTATTGAGGTATGATTGGTAGTTTGTTATATCTAACTGCTAATCCTAAGGAATCACATTTATGCGCAGACATTATGTTTGATGTATGCCTTTGTGCTAGATATCAGGATAATCCTAAGGAATCACATTTATGCGCAGTTAAGCGTATCTTTAGATACCTCAAAGGGACTTTGTGGGCAGGCTTATGGTATCCCAAAACCACGTCCTTTGACCTTGCTGTTACTCGGATGCTGATTTTGCTGGATGCAAAGTCGATTGAAAAAGCACCAGTGGCACCTGTCTTTTCTTAGAAAAGTCTCTAGTTTCTTGGTTTAGCAAGAAACAAAATTCTGATGCTTTATCAACAATCGAGGCAGAGTATATCGCCGCAGGACGTTGTTGTGCTCAAATTTTGTGGATGTAGCAAACCCTAGAAGACTTAAATCTACACTATAAGAATATTTATATTCTTTGTGATAACACTAGCACCATTAATCTTACAAAGAATCCAGTATGCCATTCACGTACTAAACATATAGAAATTCATCATCATTTTCTAAGGGATCATCAATTATACAGAGATATTTGTTTAGAGTATGTGGACACGAAAGATCAATCAGCAGACATCTTTACTAAACCTTTAGTTGAAGATCGATTTAACTTTATCCGTCGAGAATTAGGTCTTTTGGATTCTGATAAAATATAAGAATCATAAGATATTTGAATTTTTTGTCACATTTTTCAAATAGTTTTGAAAATTTTGGATACAAGGCAAAAGGGCCCTTCTGTCAAAATGTATAAAAAACCTTAAGCGATACGGTATATAAGTATCTTCGGACCACCGCTAGCTGGAATCCGGTCCCTATAATTACTTCGAGATGATCTAAACTCTTAAAAATGTACGATTTAATTCAACACTTATTATTCTATATTTATATTAAGTCAAGAAAGGTATAATATCGATTAAAGTTATATTGAGATTCTGGAAATAAATGTCAACTGAATTCGGACCGAACTCGGGCCAAGCTCGGACCGAACTCGGTTAGTTTAATTCTAGAATATGCTATGTCATTAATCTTATTCCTAATTTAGGTTTTTGCTATTCAATTTATACATTTTTTGTGGCTCATTCATTCAGACCAACAAAAATCATCCCTCCTCCATAAATAAACTTAGTTTTTTCTCCTATATCCTCTCCAAATGGCCCTTAAAAGGAAAATAGATTCCTTTTTCGACACTCTTTTCTGTCCCATTATGCCAAATATAGGAGAATTCGACGGTTTCACTTTTTGAAGCCTCAAAATTTCAAATGATTGGTTTAATAACTTCTCTAAGAGATACATCTGTCTTGGCCATCCTATTGACTTTTTTCCAACACAAAGACTATCTACCTTTTCTTCAAAAACTTTAACTTGAAGAACTTGTTACAACCCGTACCAATATTTATACCAATGTTATTCAAATGTTCTATTCTAACTTAACATATGAACATAATACTATTTCTTCTAGAGTACGGGGCATTCCAATTGAATTCGATGCGGACGACTTGGATAAAATCCTACGCATTCCCGCTGATGGACAAACCTTAGTCAACATCATGCAAGTTCATTTCGATCATGTCTTAACTCTAGACTCTTTCAAAAATATCTTTTGTCACCCTCTTGAATGTCCACCTGGAAAATTTTATGCTAGATACTTGAATGGTCACTTCTTTGAAATGCATCGTATTATCTTTTCAACTTTTCTAGAAATGTCAGCTTTGATAAAGTCTCTTATCTAAAAATGTCAGCTTTATACCACCTGTATTTCGACATTAACTTTAATGTTCCCTAGACCATCTTATCTCAAATGGTTCAATGTCGCAAGAAAGGACGTCCACTACTTTACGTCATATACTTGCCAACCATTTTCAGCTATTTTAACATTCTATTAGATACTTGTCCATATCTTGAGGAACCTGTATACCTCAATAGAATTTGAAGAATTGAGCCAACTATGCTTCTACCTTATAACTCATCATCAAACTCCAATACTCATTCTATTGATTTCGTCCCTCCTGTTGATGAGCAACCACAAACCTTAGAGTCTATTTTTAATCTGTTGTATGATCGCTTCCACAAAGAAGATATACGCAATCGTGCTACTGATCATCACCAAACTCTTCAGACTCAGGCTCTTGGCAACACTTTGATAGACATCTATTATACCCTATCGAAGCACCCAGCTGGACCTTTTTTGATTCTCCAAAATCTGAATCAACACGAATTTCATATTGATCACCCCTATGTCCAGTGATATTTGGATCCAACTGATGTCTTCTTCGATCCAAACAGAATAGTTGAACCTGATGGTGAAGATGAAGAAAATGACAACTAGTTACTCAATAGATTTGAATTTTTAAAAAAGTTTACTTGTAGATGCTCTATATGATATTTCTACTACACATATGCTTTTGTATATTTTCTTTTCAAATAAATAATGTTTAAATCAATTTTCTTTTGTCATTATAAATTATCCTGTATACACTTTACTTTCTTGTTTTTCTTGTCATCTCACCGATTTCGGGGGAGCATGCCATTTCGATCAAATGACAAAGGAAGAGAAAGACATACATGGTACTAGCATTCAAGATGATACTTGATAGATGTTGCCTTCAGCATATCAACTGCTTCACAGTTACTGGAGAGCCATGCATATCAAAGACTTGCAGTGTCATTCATAGTTTGTCACTTATCAAAATAGGGGAGATTGTTGGCCCATCCGGTCTCAGTCAACTTGATTTTGATAGTTAACTAAACCTTGCATTGATATGTCATGATCTGAAGCCTCAATACTGCTATTACATGTCATCTGTATTACGTATATTCAAATATAATTTATTTATTTATTTGAGACTAGGATTGATGTAAGCTGAGTCACACTGGCAAATCCAAGTACCTATACCCAGATACCTAGTCCACTCAAATAAACCAAAGAACATATCCATCAAATCAGTCCACATTCTTTAAAAAAGTATACCATATTTAGAAATCAAACTCAGGCCGAACTCATGCCGAACTCGGTTATCCTTTTGGTATAAAATCAACCAGTTCAATTAGCTCATGATTTCTTGGCCCAACGGTTAAAAATTTGAATTAAACCCCATCTGAATTATAGTCGAATTATATTTGCATACACACTATAAATAGGATTGGATTTCTACATTCCTACTTACTCAACCATTCTTTAATCTTTTGTCCTATTATAAGCAAACATCTAAGTCTTAAATTTTCTATCTACAAGAGCAATTCCCTAGCATTCCTAGTGCCAAGTGCGGTCTCGGTCTAAAAGTCTACAGAGTTATAAAAATAATACACTGTTAGTTAGCAACTGCCTTCATTATGATAATCTTAAATTGGGTAGATTATTTTGCTGTACTCTATTCACCCCCCTAGAGTTGCTTTATGGTCCTTCAGTCTTCTTCTTGTCGTAGTAATTAGTTTCAAAATAATATGATTGTGGTCACTAGTCAAACATGGTAGATGGAAAATACCTGCTTTGGAGAAGATGTCTCTCCAGGAAGAATCAATAACTGCCTATCCAATCGCTCAACAATATTAAGTCTTGCTTCACGATGATTAGACCAAGTGAATGATTTCCCAGAGAATCCTAGGTCCATAACCGCTGCATGATTGAACCATTGGATGAAATATTTGTGGTGATTTTAGTCATTGCCTCTACAATTTTCTCTAACATGAAGAATGGAGTCGAAGTCTCCAATGCAGAGCCAGGGTTCATTGATCAAAGAGGTAGTAGATCCCATAAATTCCTAAAAATAGCGTCTGTCTCTGAGATTTGGGGGACCATAGATGCAAATAAGGTGCCAGGCTGGGAGTGTGCCTTCTCCATGGATATAGCTATTAATGTGATTCTGGGAAGAGGAGATGACAACTAATTCAATATTGGATTTCCATAGAAAAAATAATCCACCTGGCCACATTTGAGAGTAAACATCAGTACTATGGTCGAACCCAAGAGACTGGGTTAATGAAGTTATAGCATCAATAGAACATCTTGTTTCAGAAAAGCAACAAGTGCGGTCGAGTTGATCGGAGGAATGAGTGAAGGAAACAAATTATCGGGTCATTTATCAGACTCCGACAAATTTAAGAGAGCAATATTTGGATTGTAGCTAATTTTTGACCAGTCACCTCCATATCTTCGAATCAGGTGATAGACAAACGTTTGTTAGGAAGGATATTGACATTAGTATTCTGATTATCGTTTATCAGTGTAAGTGAATATTTTGACATATGGTTGAATAAGATTTAGGAATAGTAATAGGGAGGTTATGGAGTAGGAGATTATGTTTATGCCTTGAAGGATAAGCTGGTGGTCTCCCTTTGACTAATGGAGAATTATCAGAGACTAAGTTAAGGAAGGATGTGAAGCTGTTAGGGAAAAGAATGTTTGAGGGAGGAGACAGGTTGGGATATAGTGTAGATGTTGAAGGTATCAAGTCTTGTGAATATGGGAGGGATGTATTGGTATAATATGGAATTCATTGAGTATTCAGGCACTGTATGAGGATCACCGATACTGGGAATATGATCCAAAATACGGGATAAATGTGGAGTAGAATTTGGTATAGAAGTATCATTTGATTCAGAGTAGCCGACTGTAGTGTTGGGTTGTAAGTGGTGAGGAGAAATGATAAAATCAGAGTGAGTGGTATATGACTTGGGTGTAGAATACAGATGTTGTATGGGAGTATAAGAGGTAGATGTTGTAGGTACAGTTGGTAACATAAGTTCGGTTGATAGATTACAAGTATCAGAAGAATGAGGATTCCATATGGCTTGGATAACTGAATTGAGTGTCGGAGAAATTACTAGGGTGAAGTTGACGGAAAAGGAGGAAAGGAAAGGGGGAGGAACCGTATCAGTTGTATCTGAGAGTGAAGGCAGGACAAATGAATTCAGAATATTCTTTTGTACCCGATGTATCAGAATATTCTTGGTTGTAGATGATTATCACTCCCCGTTCCCGATATACATATTCAGAACATATTATTTCTTGCTTGCATGTTTATTTGGTTGCCAGAAACTAGACACATTATTTGGTTTAATGTGGTTTATGGTTTATTTGTTGGGTTAGTTTGGTCATGAGTTAAACCCATGGTTTAAACTTCAAGCCCTAGCCATATAAGCTAACTCATTTCTCTCTCTCTCTCTTCCTAAATAAAAAAAGGAGGATAAATGGGAGAAACCCTCAGATTTTAACCCTTTATTTTTACTTACATTTTATTAGTCTAATATGAGTACATTACTATTCTAAGTACTTTTAATATTTGGAGATTTTGATTTTGATAGATGGATATGAGTAGATCTATATTTTTAGTTAAAGTTTTTTTTATGGGTTTTATGAGTTATTTTTGTTTTGATCTCTAAAAATTTGTTGTTTCCAAAAACTTGTTATTCTATGATGAGGAGCATTTGATTTAGAGTGATTTAGAACTTTACTTTATCAGATTTGGACTTCGTATGACGTTTCTATGGAAGAACCAAACTTTGGTTTTCAGAGCTTTTTATGGCCGAAACCTGCTGTTTGGAGAAGATAAAGTGTTCATGCGTCCAGCATCCTATGCGACAGAGAGTGCCATACGACCTGAACTCCTTGCTGCATCTACCTTCCAGCATGCGTCCATGTTGTTGAATGCATAACCGATTATTACACATGCATTATGTGGCTAAGTACTTGGAAAAGTCTTAACGATGGAACTCTTTGTGTTTTATTCGCTGAACGAATAAAAAATTCACTAAGTCTGAGAAGCTTCCATGTCATCGAGTGTTCATGCGGCCAACAGAGCGTATGCCTCTATTCTTTTGGATGCATGGCTCTACAACACCTTGGCACATCTTTTTATGACTTTTGTCTTATCTTCCTGATACACTTTATGGCTTGTCACATCCATCACTTTAATCACTTCTCTGACACGGATTTATTTTCCATCACTTCGACATTTGACCCGAAGAATGGACTTTTGCCCATAGACGCATACGGTCGACTTCGCATGAGACCAACTTTGTATGCAGCCAACTTCACATGTGGCCGATGACCCTATGCGCCCTGACCGTCATGCGACCCTATACACATATTTTATTAATTTGCTTGGGTTGGATATTTTATTGGACTTTGTGAATTCACGTATGAACTTGATGATTGTAAGTGTATAAGAACTAAGTGACTATGTGTTGGACTTGACTATATGCCTGACCCGATTATGTATAGAAATAAATTATGTGCCAAGTGACTATGACTACCTATGTGCCTGACATGACCTATATGTTGCAGTATGCTAGAACTCATGTGAATGGCTAATGATTGGTAACTTGACTCAACTATTAGTATTTGTGATGATACACTTACTATGTGCTATGTGTTCCTACGTGCTAAGTCTTCCAACACGATTATGTTACATGTTTCACACTGAGGTGTACCTATGCGCTATGCGACATGTGATATAATACGATTTTCTCCAGTATGGACATAATAGTTGGTCAATAACCAAGCATGGCAAGAAATTATTTGATTGTTGCATCACCCTGGGGTGAATCTAAATTGAACTGCCAAGTGACAAAGTGGATTCGTATCTAGCATGTTCGTACTACGGTACGACATATAAGAGGAATGAACATATGACCACGCCATATGATTCTAGCTAACCATATGGTTAACTAGAAAACTAAAATATGTAGAGCATTAGGAGGGAAAGAATCCCAAGATCGTGCTTAACTAGCCACCCTCAAATATTTATCTAGGGAGTGCAGGCTAGCCCCATGGATATTATTTAAATCCTCATTAATGGATGGAAATATCGGACTATTATATTGTACTATGTGTTCTATTCGATCTCAGCACGGTATCCTTACGTGGGACCGGTGCATAATACTATGTGCTATACAGCGATTCATGGCTCGGTTAGCCCTGCTAGTACATGGCTCGACCTGAGGATTCTTATTATGTGCATTAATTCTACTAGGATAATCTAGACTTCATCTAGAAAGCCAAAGTATTGATTGGCCGATTAAATAAATTTTGTTTGTAAGTGTATTTGCCTTCTGTTAGATAGTCTAATAACATGGACTATTATGGTACAACGGTGTAACCCTTGTCCTTGTTTGGTTGTGGGGTTATATTGTCGTATCAGGATAGGCTATGGACCTAAACTATGAGACATAATTATTTATATTGTACTGGTTTTGTTTTTTCATTCGTGCTTCTTTTATGGTACTTGCTATTTAGGGTCTATTCCCACTGGTTTTGCATGACCAGGTTTAGAGCCAGCACCCGAGGATTCAGTGTACTTTCTCCTGAACAATGGATGGCCGCTGAGGGACACGAGTGGGTTTCTTCTTCCCGGCTCGTTATTGTACATTTTTTTCTTTTTTAGTTTAGCCATCGACACTTGTTAGTCGTAGATCTGGACATTTAGTTTTCGTACATGATTGTAATGAATCAGACTACAGCTGATCATGGTCATATACTTTTGTTACTCTGCCAGCTTCTTATTTTGTACAGCTGGTTTCTAGAATATTTTGATGGGGTGATTGATATGCCTTTCAGCTTCATCATACATGTTCTATATTTTCTATTATTGTTTGACTGATTGAGACAATAGATGTTCTATGTGACCCTAAGTGACTTACTTGTAGTATGCACCCCCTTGTCTAGCTATAGCCATGATCGTCGTATGATATTTTATACATCGTACGGGGTAGCTGGCCATGTCCGTCTTCGTATTTCGGTACTAGAGCGTAACAATATTTTAGTGGTGGCCCATGCAGGTCAGTCCTTTTTGATATCTTACTCCGCCTTCATCGATACCAATGCTTGAAATATTAAAACTGCTTGCCTACTTGATCCTTCCCATCCTATTCTTGATGTTTCTTGTCCTTTCTATTAAGGCTTCTTCAGTTGCTGGATCAGCAGATCTAGCAGGTCAGGGTTCCCCTGGGCCATAGCGAGAGGCAGCACCTGCTCAGAGTCAAGTCCGGGTTGAGTCGATGATTGAGTAGGTCGAGACAGTAGAGCCAGTAGTAGATCATGTTTAACAATAGACCCCATAGATCCCAGTACCACCAGCAGTACCGGCAGTACTTGACACTCCGACATTATTGAAAAATATCTTAGGGATGTTAGCAAGTCAGCAGCACTAGCAATTTCAGCAACAGGAGCAGAATGTTTGTTGAACCAAGGGTAACAGACGGCTCTGGAAAGAGGTGGAAGGACACATTCGGGGGCATCGGTCAAATTTTGCCGATGTAACCCGAGGTACTTTGACGGCACAGAGGACATCATCACGGCAGACGCCTGGTTCCAAGACATCAAAGTTATCTTGGCAGCAACAAAGGTTTCGACGGAGGAATTAGTTGATCAGGTCTGATTATAGCTTTAAGACCTTGCCCGTGACTGGTGGGTGTCAGTGGAGGTTGGATTGAGGCATTTTATCTCTTGAGACAGTTTTAGGACTCGATTTTGGGCCAAATATTTAGGAGTCGTAACACAATATGAGCTCTTGCAGAAGTTGATCGATCTCAAGCAGGCCGACAAGACTATAGATGGATATACAGTCGAGTATATTTGCTTTGACTATGGTTACTACGGAGTCGGATAGAGTGATGAGTTTCCAACAAGGACTTAACCTATAAATTCTACAACTGGTAGAGGGGCTCAACTACCAAGCTTATGAAGAAGTACTTATTGCAGCTCGAATGCACGAGCTTACCATGTAGAGGTTATCAGTAAGGACCGGAGGCCAGAAGAGGTCTCACACTCAGAGTGGAGGAAGAGGTGGAGGAGTACCCCTGAACGTCAGCGCATCACCTAGCATTGGTATTCATGATTCAATACCGCGGAGGGCAGAAGTCTCGACAGTGATGGCACCATCTCGACAGCAACCGAGGCAGCAATAATAGCAGCAGCGCCAGGGAGTACCGATGGGATGTATTTACTGTGGCAAGGGAGGCCACACTAGAGATGTGTATAGGGAAGCCAATGGTTTGTGTATGAAGTATGGTAGTCCCAACCACCGGATTGTTAATTGACCGATGATGCAGAGGCCATGAGGGCCAGTCCAACAATATCTAGTACTGCCAGCACAATGGGCAGTTCAGCATAGAGGGCCGGCAGTAGCAGTACGATGATTAGCCCATCATCCATTTTTGACGCAAGCTCAGATATACCAACAACAGCAGAATCAATAGCCGGGCCAGCAGAGGCCACGACAACGCTTCCAAGGGAGACAACAACGAGGAGCGCAATAGGGCCAAGGGAAATTATTTACTTTATCCTTGGAGGAAGCTTTAGAATCCGGCGACGTGGTGGCAGGTAACATGTCTGTCGCATCTTATCCTGCTATAGCATTATTTGATTTGGGTGCATTTCATTTATTTATATCTGCACAATTTGTAATACACATTGGATTAGAGTTGGTCACGCCCCAGAACCAGAATACTACAGAGCTGGGGAAGACAAAGCCAGCTACATATACCATAGTACTCTATACCCTGAGATATGGTTACGACTGTCTAGAATTATGAGGATTTACTCTACAATCAATCAGGCAATCATGGGTCAAGAATTCTAGGTGTCTCAGTCTCAAGCAAGCAACAAGTTACAAGATATATAATTACCAAATATATAATAGTAAGACGTCCCAAACTATACATACACAGATGATCATGAAGCTAGTTAGAAAATAAAAAACTAGCAAGAGTATAATATTACATGATCAGCTCTAGCTATAGTCTAGAATATGCTTTACATGTAGACCTGCATGCTAGAATATCAAGTCCTAAAACACGAGCTAAACACGTGCTCAGTGGCTAAATACCTCAAAAGAATAATGTACAAGATCAAGAGGTTAGAAAGAAGAGACCCACTCATGTCCTCGGGTGCTCCTCGTGTTCACCATCTTAAGGCAGAAAGTATGAAAGATCCTGCGGTCCTACTCCAAAATTTGGCCATACAAAACCAGTACGGCCAGACCCTAAAATAGCAAGTACCACAAGGGAGACAAACTTATGAACTAAAACCAGCATGCAGACGAATCACTAAGAAATAGAAGGTAAGGTAACAGTTAAACAAGTACAATGGGTAATATAACAATTAAGCAGTTCAGGAGTAATTGAACAAGGACATCTGGAATCAGTACTCCGGTAACCATCTCCGGATCAGCTATTAAAGAAATCAGGACAAGACTAGACTAGACTAGAAATTAAGCGATCACGGTAAATCATGCCCTACAGATTGCTATCATTAGCTAACTAGGTTATTACAGTCCTAGTTACTAACACATACAGTTTGATATTCCTTACAGCCACATATCCTGCAGACTATCCGGGTTATCCAGACGAACAGGTACGCAGTATAGATATATCGGGTATAATTATTTTTTATCTTTTCTGGAAGTGAACACTCGACGGCGTGCTAAAAGTGTGTCCCTCACGACGGAGAGCTCCAAATCCATCAGGTGTCACTGGGATACCGGGATTACATATAGCCAGGAATTCTCTCTAGATGCTTTCTAGATTATTATTCTAGTTATTAGCCTGGACAATTATCAAGGATTCCTGGCCGTGGTGCCCAGGAATCTGCCTTAGACATGATGCAAGACAGGACAGTAACTTGATGAGTACAACCAAAACCAACCACAGGAATATAGGTCATGCAGTACAGATGCTACTAATAGCCTTGATCAGGACAGTTACAGGAATGCTCAGATTAGGAGTTTGCTACGTCGAGCCATTATCATGACAGTTACAGAAATTCTCAAGTCAGGAGTGCGCTACATCGAGCTATTATCAGGACTATCAGCATCAGAAGTATCAGGATAGTGCGCTACATCGAGCCACTATCATAATTATCAGGACAGTATCATGATTATCAATACAGGATCGATTATTTGTCAAGATTCAGGTGTTCATTTATAATATACAATCACTAGATCATGTCAGGAAATCAAGATCAATATCAAGAATGTCAGGTTCAGAAAATAACCAGGATTAACTAAAATAACAAAATTAAAGAGAACTAGAGAATCATCAAGAGTTAAGCATATTAAAGAGAATACTGGCATACAGGCGCATAAATTAATAATTCAAGATCGACGTATAAATCAGGCAAGAATATAACATCCGCGTACAATGGGTAAAAAACCACCATTGGCGCACAAACGGGTATTGACGCACAAATGGCCAAAAAATATTTGGTGCATAAATGGGTATTGGCGCACAAATAAGCGTGGGAAGGTCTACTAAAAGGCAAAATACAAGTTCCAAGATATGGCATAGCAGTCGAGACGATTCTTCAGTCGAGAACACAAATCTCAAGAATGGTCAAAAGTCTTTCCTTAGTCATTAAGTAATAAGAAAGGCTGCAAAATATGCCATCTTTGGAGAATAACACATACTGCGCCAAGTACCAAAGTGTGACATTCTCTAGAAGGGACAAAGTACGCCGGTAAGAAAAGTTCACCAAAGTGCGCCAACTCTGTAATATCTGTAAAGTGCACCAACTTGGTTTTAATCAATGGCGCAAATTCTTGATGACTTGTCGATCCATTCAAAAGTACAACAAATAGTATTGGCATACTTTTGCAGGAGTTGTCTTAATACAAAAAGTACGTTGGAGTAGAGAAGTACGCCCAGAGTACTTAACGTATCTTGGCAGAATTTTTAAGGAGTTTGTGAAACACACACAAGTGTGCTCATTGGAACTTCGCTTATGAGCTGCGTACTTTTTGTATATATTGTCAGGCCAACTTGTCACCACCCCATTTCCAGAGCCGGATATTTTTTTATTATTTTAATTTGGTTAATTGTGTATTGTTTATAATTAATTATATTTATATTTGATTGATGGTTGTATTATTTTTCTATTGATTATTTTAGGGTTTTGACTAGCCTGGACCCATGTCAGATCCTAGTGGACCCATGTCCGACCCAACCTACACCCTTATGAGGCTTATTTTTTGGTTTAGAATTATTATTATATTTTTAATAGGTTAGTTGGAGAGATTGAGAGTTAGTTTGAGTACTTTTGGAGTCCCAAACCTAAAACCCAATTAACATGACTAATTAGGAGGGTGTTTTAGTCTTTTTCCATAGTTGTAACCCCTTTATACATGCTTGGCCGACATCCCCATCCAGTTCTGGACCGAACACAACAGCCCCCTCTCCCCATTCTTCACTTCTTCTTCTTCTCCACTCTTTCCTTCTTCTTCCTTTCTCCTTCCAACTTCCAAACAAGTAAGTTTTCTCATTTTTCTTCCTTCTTTCTTCCATTTTCTTCTTTTATGTGAACCTTAACCCTATACTTTTCCCTAACCTAGGTGGGTAGAGCTTAGATTTGGTGTTGGAGCTTGGATTGGAAGCTTGGAAGCTTGGTGTGGTAGATTTGGAGCTTTTTGGAGACTTTGGCTTGGGATTCCAACTCCCAAGAGGTAAACCCTAATTTTTCCCCTTGTAATTATACTTATATAGTGTAATTAGTAGTTTAGAACCTTTCTAGACCCTAAGGCTACCCGTGGAAGAAAATTAAAACTAGTTTGGTTGTGTTTGGAGACTTTGACATTAGGTTTTGTGTCAATTTCGGGTGAAATCCGAGATTGGCCCAATTTTGGATGGTACCCTAGGTTAGATGGACCTAGGTAGACATTGTCGGGTGTCTTGAGGGTTAGGGCGTGTCTCCGTTTGGACACGTGAAGTCGTGTCACAGAAAAATGGGCGTTTCGGGCATTTTGGGGGTTTTCGTCGTCGCCGGTTCTATGTGCGTGCGCATTTTTGCCACGGACCTAGAATCATCAAGTTAGCATTTTTTCTAGGATCTAGACATCATTTAGAACCCGTGGATAAATTTTGGGCCGATTCTGAGTAGGTTTTGTGTGCATTTCAGGAGATTTTGCGAACCGCACACCACGTGTTCGTCGAAATGACCGAACGGTCATTTCGACTTGGTTTCTTAGTTTCGAGCTTGTGCGCGCGTTGGGTTAGCTTCGGGAAGCGTGTGCTAGAGTTCTTGGATTATATTTTATATATATATATATATGTGTGTTTGTGCGTGTAGGGGTCGTTGGGCGTGCGTTGGAGGGGTGTTGTGTGTTGTGTGTATTGTGTTTATATATATATATATATATATATATATATATATATATATATATATATATATATATATATGTATGTGTATGTGTTTCTATATGTATATATATATGTGTATGTGTGTATATATATATATATATATATATATATATATATATATATATATGTTTATGTGTGTGTAGTAGTGTGTGTGTGAGAGTGAGCGTGTATTTGTGAGCGTGTGTGTGTGTTTGTGTGCGTGAGTGTGATTGAGTGTTTGTGTATATATATATATATATGGGTTTGTGTATGTATATATATATATATATATATATGGTTATGTGTGTGCTTATATAAATATATAGATATATGGGTTTGTATATACGTGTGTGTGTATATATGTGTGTACCTATATGTATTAGTGTGTGTAGTGTGTGTGTGTGTGTATATATATATATATATTGTTGTGTGTATATATATGTATGTATGTTGGTCTATAGATATGTGTGTGTGTGTGTGTGTGTGTGTGGTGTGGCGAGTAGAGAGCAGCGAGGGAGAAAGCAGTGTGCAGCGTGCAGTGGGAGGCAGCAGCAGCTACCAGCAGCAGCGCGCTCGTGCGAGCAGCGCACAACCTGCACTGGCAGCAGCAGCAGCCTGCTGCAGCGTCGTGCTGCGCAGCGCGCAGCAGCGCTCGTGCGGAGCCACGACAGCAGCGGCAGCGCTGCGGCGCAGTGCAGCAGCAGCAATTCAGCAGCTTTTGCAGCGGCAGCCCATTGCGTTAGCTCCACGTGGCGAGGCGCCAGTAGCAGCTAGTAGAGAGTGAGGGAGCTGGATATGAATAGATAGATAGATAGATAGATATATAAATATATAGATATCTAAATAGATAGATAGATAGATAGATAGATAGATAGATGGATAGATAGATAGATGGATAGATTGATTGATTGATAGATAGATAGAAAGATCGATATTAGATAAATATATCTCTATATGTATAGGTATATATACATATAGCTAGATATATGTTATAGCTAGACATAAATAAATAGATAGATGGATATATAAATATCTAAATAGATAGATAGGTAGATAGATAGATAGATAGATAGATAGATAGATAGATAGATAGATATATCTCTATATGTATAGGTATATATACATATTGCTAGATATATGTTATAGCTAGATATATATATATGTATAGGTATAAGGTGGGTATATGGGTATATGTGTGTTTGTGGATATATCTAGGTATATTGCATATATATATATATATATATATATATATTCTAGCCTATATTATTAACTAGGTATATATCTATATTCATAATAGTTTAGCTAGAGGGGTAGTTAGTGAGGGTTTAGAGAGGTATCTCAATACCTTGAGATATCAAGGTATCTTAATACCTTGAGATATCCAAGGTATTGAGTTTCGAGCGGGGTTTTTGAGCAATTGCCTAGGTTTGAGTTTAGAGATAGGTTTTTATGTATTGGTATATATATTTACGCAAACTAGCATATGTTTTAGCGGGAATAGGCGGGGTGCGTAGCCTAGGTCGAGGTATCGGATACCGAGGGTATCCCGGTATCTCAAGGAGGCGAGTTTGAGGGTTTATTAGCTTAACGACCTAGTTTTGGCCTAGAATTTTAGGGGCACCATAGTTTGACCTAGAGTTGACCGTAGTTGACCCGGTTGATCGCCAAAGTCAACTTTTGACCTAGTTTGACCCAGAGTTGACTTTTTGGACCCAGAGTTGACTTTTTGACCCAGATTTCACCGGTTTGACCCGTTTGACCTAGAACGACCCTAGAAGCCTATTTTTTAGTTATTTTATATCTTTTTAACTCATTAGAAACCCGTTTAACCTTGCTTTTCGTAATAGGTCCTTGCGATACCAGTTCGGATCGCTAGTTGCTCAGGACGTCAAGCGAGTACATTCTATGATAGTTTTCATTATCTGATGATTATTATGATTCAGCTTCTAGTATAGTATCATCTGATTTTCTGGCACGACACAAATTGGTATTTCTGGATTTATTTACTTGCGACACGTATATTTCATATTTTTGGTCACTATTCTGGAATCACCTACTGGCATCACCTACAGGCATCACTACAGGCATCACTCATGTTTCAGGCTGGACTCATACTTGATTTACGTTTTGGGTCTTGGATTCACTTGTACTAGTCGGGGCAAGAAAATACTCGAGTAGACATGTAAATATTCCTATCTGTAATCACCCCCTCTGGTCTAATCTGGAATGATAGCAGTCGCGCACCCAGTGCGCGGTGAGCCGTACTTACCCCTAGTCGTTTACATATCAAAACAAGTATTTCAAAGACAAGAGTTCATTCTTTATAGTCTGGACTCTCTTGTATTTCTTGCTGGTCTCACTTATAGTTTCTGGACTTGACTCATTACATGTATTTTATGCTGGACTCACTACACGTTCTTGTGCACAGACTTACTCTTAGTTTAGATTCTTGTATCTTGCAGTTATTACTATCTTGCTTCTGATATTCATGCATCTTTACCTTTATGCACCAGTGATATGTATATTTCTTTGTTTCATACTTTATTTCCTTTACCTTGTTACTTGCTATAACTATTTTATAGTTTTTATCACTTAACTGGAACTGCTGTTAGAGGTGTACTTGCTCCAGTCCTGACTGGATATATTTTTTCCAGAGTATCCGGAGGATTGGTGTCCGACGTTTTATGGACCTCAGTCTGTCGATGGTGCAGACAGGGACCTTCTAGTTTAGAAGTGATTTTTGGGTTGGTAGCCGGGATCACTAGGACTTGTTGTTTTATTTATTAGCTTTTAGTACCGGATTTGTCTCCGATTTTGGATTGAGACCTTGTATTATATTTGATTTAGGATATTGTATTATTATTATTGATGTTATGTTTGTTTTAGTAGCAATTATTTAGACTTTAAAGTTGTTAGTCTTCTGTGTTATCTTATCGTGCTTAGATTCGTGGTTGAGTACTTGTGATTATCGTTATGATATTGCTCCTCCGTTTGGAGTTGAGATCTTGACAGGTTTATATATTGATTGTGTGAGATTGTTAGTAGACCTAGACAACGTTCTACCGCCGATGCTACGGCGTAGGCTGGACGTACCCACGACTCATGCCCGATTTTCCGGGTGTGGGTCATGACATATTTTTGGTGGCTGCCCCATACAGGTCCCGATTCACAATTAGTGCGATATCGTGGTGGTACAATAATTTAGTTGTACTGCTGCGAGCCTGCTCTAGGATATAGGATCTTGGATGAGAGTGTACTCAATCACGACTAGGAACAATTACAATCAAATTATTCTGAAATTGTTTTCTTTTAAAATATTATTGTCCTTCTTTGATGATATCGTATGTTGCGTCGTATTGACTCTTTTGATCTGTGTTCAGGATGCCTTCGAAGATACGATCCCATCGTACCGTTCCAGCAGTTGCCACCAAGAGGTCTGCTACCTCTCGTCCAGCTCGTATTTATGCAGCTGCTACCGCTCCACTCACCACTCCTGCGGTTAAGAGAGCATCTGCTTCTCTCGGGGATCCTCCTCCACTTGTCGATCCGAGGACTACCCCAGTCATTCCGGTGGTTCCTCCACCACTTCCTGCACCAGTAGATATTGCGCAGTTATTTGCGTTCTTTAGGAAGATGATGGACGCGCAGCACCGTCAGGTGGATGTGATGAGGCTGGGCATTGAGAACGTCCACCAAGTGGCCATGATGGCAGTGGACAGAGTGGCACAGATTCAGCCACAGGCAGATCAGATTCAGCGCCCGAGGCCGGGCAGCATCATTGATTTTCAGAGGATGCGGCCCAAGGAGTTCCGGGGTACAGAAGGGATCCTATACGCGGATGACTGGATAGAGCAGATTGAGGGCATCTTCAGGCTAGCACAGATTCCAGATAGCATGTAGATAGAGGCAGCAGGCAGTCAGATGGTCGACCTTGCTTTGACATGGTATCATACTGATACGAGGATCGCGGCACCAGGGCTTACTTGGGAGACTTTCAATAGGCTTTTTAAGGAGAAGTTTTTCCCAGATGTGGCGCTCAGTGCTTTGGAGAGCCAGTTTGAGGCACTCGTCCAAGGGAGCATGCTAGTGGACGAGTACGCAGCGAAGTTCTGCCGTCTGGACAGATTTGTGGAGGGCTTGAGTGAGGCAGCAAAGGCGAGGAAGTTTCGCAAGGGCTTGGTCATGGCGGTCAAGTCTTTGACTAGGAGCGACTGCGAGGCAACTTTCGAACAGATAGTAGGAGATGCTCATAGAGCAGAGGATGACTTGGAACTCAAGTCCAAGAGAGGCAGGGATGATTCAGGTAGTGCAAGTGGCAGTGCGGGACCGGCTAAGCATCCCTATGTACAGAAGACAGCGCAGCAGGGTCAGGATTAGAGGGTGCCCACTTGTGCCTACTGCAGGAAGGCATGACACACTTGGGATATTTGTAGAAGGAGGCTGAAGGTGTGTTTGTTTTGTGAATCCGTTGCTCACCAGATGCGAGATTGCCCCACTGTACCTCTATTGGGTGGAGCACAGGATCGAAGAGTTGGAGCTAGGCCATCTGTGGCATAGCATCATGCCCCGCACCAGCAGAGGGATAAACCCCAGCAGGGCAGGGCTTATGCGTTGACGGTTGAGGAGGCCGATGCTACTGGTGTCGGGTTAGCAGGTCTGTCTCTTTGTTCTTCTTCCTGTCCTTTTCATACCTTGTGGTGTGCTTTATTAGTACATGTTAGACTTTTTTTGTGCTGTGGTAGATAGTGTAGTGATCCTGATTGAGACTGTGATAACACGACCAGTAGGACCATGATCTTGTATGTTGTTTAGGTAGAATTTCTTGACTGTGATTGTTGGGGGTTTGACCTAGAGGGAGTGCGATTGACTTTAAATTTCGAGGACAAAATTTTCTAAGGAGGATAGGCTTGTCACCACCCCATTTCCAGAGCCGGGTATTTTTTTTTAATTTGGTTAATTGTGTATTGTTTATAATTAATTATATTTATATTTGATTGATGGTTGTATTATTATTTTTATTGATTGTTTTAGGTTTTTGGCTAGCCTGGACCCATGTCAGACCCTAGTGGACCCATGTTCGACCCAACCAACACCCTTGTGAGGCTTATTTTTGGGTTTAGAATTATTATTATATTTTTAATAGGATAGTTGGAGAGATTGGGAGTTAGTTTGAGTGCTTTTGGAGTCCCAAACCCAAAACCCAATTAGCATGACTAATTAGGAGGGTGTTTTAGTTTTTTTCATAGTTGTAATCCCTTTATACATGCTTGGCCGACCTCCCCATCCAGTTCTGGACCGAACACAGCAGCCCCCTCTCCCCATTCTTCACTTCTTCTTCTTCTTCTTCTCCACCCTTTCCTTCTTCTTTATTTCTCCTTCCCACTTCCAAACAAGTAAGTTTTCTCATTTTCCTTCCTTCTTTCTTCCATTTCCTTCTTTTATGTGAACCCTAACCCTACACTTTTCCCTAACCTAGGTGGGTAGAGCTTAGATTTGGTGTTCGAGCTTGGATTGGAAGCTTGGAAGCATGGTGTGGTAGATTTGGAGCTTTTTGGAGACTTTGGCTTGGGATTCCAACTCCCAAGAGTTAAACCCTAATTTTTTTTCCTCTTATAATTACTCTTATATAGTGTAATTAGTGGTTTAGAACCTTTCTAGACCCTAAGACTACCCGTGGAAGAAAGTTGGAACTAGTTTGGTCGTGTTTGGAGACTTTGACACTAGGTTTTGTGTCAATTTTGGGTGAAATCCGAGATTGGCCCAATTTTGGGTGGTGCCCTAGGTTAGACGGACCTAGATAGACATCGTTGGATGTCTTGAGGGTTAGTGCGTGTCTCCGTTCGGACACGTGAAGTCGTGTCGCGGAGAAATGGGCATTTCGGGCATTTTGGGGATTTTCATCGTCGTCGGTTCTATGTGCGTGCGCATTTTTGCCACGGACCTAGAATCAATGAGTTAGCATTTTTTTCTAGGATCTAGACATCGTTTAGAATCTGTGGATAAATTTTGGACCGATTCCGAGTAGGTTTGGTGTGCGTTTCAGGAGGTTTTGCTAACCGCACACCACATGTTCGTCGAAATGACCGAACGGCCATTTTGACTTGGTTTCTTAGTTTCGAGCTTGTGCGCGCATTGGGTTATCTTCGGGGAGTGTGTGCTAGATTTCTCAGGTTATATTATATATATATATGTGTGTGTTTGTGCGTGTAGGGGTCGTTGGGCGTGCATTGGAGGGG
>JAYESA010000009.1:86874404-86919404 GCA_036927795.1 Iris macrosiphon | reverse complement strand
TACTCTTAGTTTAGATTCTTGTATCTTGCAGTCATTACTATCTTACTTCTGATATTCATGCATCTTTACCTTTATGCACCAGTGATATGTACATTTCTTTGTTTCATACTTTATTTCCTTCACCTTGCTACTTGCTATAACTACTTTATAGTTTTTATCATTTAACTAGAACTGTTGTTAGAGGTATACTTGCTCAAGTCCTGACTGGACATATTTTTTCCAGAGTATCCGGAGGATTGGTATCCGACGTTTTATGGACCTCAGTCTGTCGATGGTGCAGATAGGGACCCTCTAGTTTAGGAGTGATTTTCGGGTTGGTAGCCGGGATCACTAGGACCTGTTGTTGTATTTATTAGCTTTTAGCAACGGATTTGTCTCCGGTTTTGGATTGAGACCTTGTATTATATTTGATTCAGGATGTTGTATTATTATTATTGATGTTGTGGTTGTTTTAGTAGCAGTTGTTTAGACTTTGGAGTTTTTAGTCTTCTGTGTTATCTTATTGTGCTTAGATTCATGGTTGAGTACTTGTGATTATCGTTATGATATTGCTCCTCCGTTTGGAGTTGAGATCTTGACAAGTTTATATATTGATTGTGTGAGATTATTAGTAGACCTAGACAATATTCTACCGCCGATGCTGCGATGTAGGCTGGACGTACCCACGACTCATGCCCGATTTTTCGGGTGCGGGTCGTGACACAACTTTTTATTCTATGACTTGCTGTTCTCGGGCTCCATGAGCAAAAATATAAGAAAATCAAAATCATCATGAAGACATGTTCTAAGTTTTAAGCAAATAAAATTTATCAAGGAATTAAACAAGTTATACTAAGAATCAAAACAAGGTCCATGGTTGTTCCTTTAGTTGGAAAGATGTACTTACCTAGGGTCAAGTTCTAGACTAATACCAACACTACCAAGGTCACCCACGGCCAAGGCTAAGCTTGGCTGCTGCTCTCTGCTGAAAAAGAAATGAAGAAGGAAAGAGAAATAAAAGGAAAAAAAGTGAAGGAAAGAGAATAGGATTGCAGCCAAGGGATTGATTATAGGCCATTGGATCATAATCCATGCCTCTCATCCGGGTTCATTATAGCCCCACCAAGAAAATTAAGGGACCAACGGTCCAAACCATACAACTAAAGGAAATTTATAAAAATAACCTAATCGATTCATGAATGGCATAAAGCAATATGTAAACAATTAAACAATAAGCAAGCTATACATGTACAATACGCGTATACCGGGTACGTATACTAGAACAGTAAGATGAGTCTCACAACTCTCTCCTCCTTAGAAAATTTTATCCTTAAAATTTTAATAAGGCACCGGGTCTAGCAAAACTCAGGGGACAGGCAAGCAAGGGCGTACGAGAATCAAGCACAATCCTAGAACAAGACAAGCATGCAAAAGACAAGATCAGGGTACGAGATATATGAACAAGTATACCTCACGAGTCAAACAAATACGATTATCGAGCTCAGATATCATCCTCGCGCTCCTAATTTGACTCATCCGCTGAGTGATGTCCCCAAGCAACTCGAACTAACCGAATGGTCCGGTTCCTAAGAATCTTCTCTCTCCGATCCAAAATGGATACAGGTCTTTCCTCATACGAAAGGTCGGTACCAACGACCAATTTTGAATGATCCAGGACATGTCTTGTATCCGGTATATACCGTCGTAACTGGGATACATAAAAAATATTATGTATCTCATGAAGTGACGGTGGAAGAATGAGGCGATAAAAAATATCTTCCACTAGCTCAAGAATATCGAACAGACCAATATACCGTGGACTAAGCTTTCCCTGTACACCAAATCTGATGAATCCATGGGTAGATAAAATCTAAAAGAATACATAGTCGCCGACAGAAAAATCAAGAGGTCGCCGATGCGAACCGGCCCAATGACGCTGGCGATCTTGAGCTACCTTTATATGCTTCCGGACTTGCTTGACTACTTCAACTGTCTGAGCTATCATTTCAGGATCGAGCAATTGCCTCTCACCAATATCATCCCACGCTATAGGGGATCTACACTTTCTCCAATATAGTGCCTCGAATGGTGTCATTTGGATACTTGCTTGAAAACTGTTATTGTTGAAGAATTCGACCAAGTGCAAATGATCCTCCCACGAACCACCAAAGTCAAGGGTACATGATCGAAGCATATCTTCTAGAGTTTGGATTTTACGTTCTGACTGGCCATCTGGCTGGGTATGATAAGTTATATTGAACTTCAGACGGGTACCCAGACTCTGCTGTAGACTCTGCCAAAAGTGAGATATGAATCTGGAATCTCTATCTGATATGATGCTGACTGGCAGTCCATAAAGTCGGACAATATAATTTATGTATATCCGGGCCAACTGTTCTGTAGACTATCCCACTCTGAAGGAAAGAAAGTGTCACTACCACATTTTAGGAAAAAGGGTATTTTAGTAATTTCTTATTTAAATAAATATTGTGCATGGTAAATAATTATTTGTTGTATTATTTAATTATTGTTAGATGTTAATTAATTATTTTGGACTTATTTTAGTGGACCCAACTAGTTTAGTTTGGACCCATGGACCAACATGAATTAAATAGTTAGATTTGGCCCATTTAGAAAGCCCATAGTTAAGGAGATGGATTAAATTAATTAAGTGATTAGACTAGAAGCTTCCTTCCTTAATTATTTCTTCATGAGAGGCCCCAAGGGGCATTGGACATTTTACAATTGCTTGGGAGAGGGGCAAGGCCGGCCTATTAAAAGAGGGGGGAAATTTCTCTCTCCTCTCATTCTCATTCCAAATCTAGATCTAGAATTTCCCACTCCCAAATTCCCTCCATTCCCATTCCAATTCCCTACCAAATTTATTCCAAATTCTTCCCAATTCACCATTAGAGAAGGAGGAAGCAAGGATCTAGAAGAAGGAAGCAAGGATCTACAAAGAGGAGCAAGGATCTACAATTTGGAAGCAAGTTCTTCTCAATTGAAGGTTTCATTGGGAACCCATCTCCCAATAGGTATAAATCAGATTTTCCCATTTAAATAGCTTCTAAATATGAGATTTAATCATTTAAAATCAACCTATATGTATGTACTACCCATAGGACTTTGTTTTGTGTTCATAGGAGACCCATGGAGAAAGTTATGGTGCTTTTTGTGTTAATTTTGTTGGAATTCCGAATTTATATTTTGTTGTATGTATCAATTAATCCTATAGATCAATTGGACATGAGCTTATGTGTTTGGGGCTAGTGTCGTGTGCATAATTTGGTACATGTGGTTTGTATCCCAACTATTTGGTGATACGTGTCATTTTGGGGGTTTTCTCTCCGACACGGGGCTTTGAACATGTCGTATTTTGACACGGACACATAGATCTACTTTTGACACTTTGATTTATTCATAAATATTATTTGTGATTTGTTTGTATCCTTCGGGATGCAATTGGTTGTGTGTTGGACTCGTGTCACATGCGTATCCTAGATCTAGTGGGATACGGTGTGATACTCTCCAATTGTGTGGATTTTTGAATAGATCTAATTATGTATGGTTTAAATTCTTCAATTATAATTAGTAAATATATATAGATATTATATATTTATTTTGTGTATTTATTATAGTAATTATTGTAGCATAGATCTATATATTTTTGTGTGTGCTAATATGATGTACAAATATAATATGTAGCTTTCTTACATGTAATTATATATGTACTTATGTTAATGTATAAATTATACATAAATGTTTTATAAAATATATTTATTTGTTTAATTGTGTAATTATATTATTTATAATTATTATGTAATTATTTGTATATTAATGTATATATTTTAGGTGTGCTTCTAGCCATGTAAAATATGAACATTAATATGTGCATGTGTTGTAACTATTGGTATTTAATTATAAGTTTATATGTGCATATATATATAAGTATATAATTATTTATTTATATATATATTGTGATTATTATTGCATATATATATTTATATATATATATTTCTGTGTTTTAGTGACAGTGGGTTTGTGACAGTGAAACTGTCGCTAAATAGGCGGGTCAGCAACAGCCGCTGTAGCCCATTGTGCATTAATGACAGTTTTGTCATTAATGCTGCGGGCGGGATCTTAGCAGCAGTGGCGATAGTTTTCGATGACAGTTGATTAACTGTCACCAATGCAGCAGCAGTGGGTTTTATTACACAGTGGCTTTTGCGACGTTTTTCTGTGACAGTTGAGACTGTCACTATAAGTTGTTTTAATTAAATTGTATTTTTAACTCCCTGTTTTCAGTGACGCTTTGGCAGTTTTAAATTATATTTTATATATTATTATTGTATATATATATGTGTATATATATGTGTTTTGTGAGGTATAATATTTGTAATAATATATTATTTTATTTGTATACATATTGGTTTGTATATATATTATTTTAGGGTATATATTATTTGTATTATTAGTATACTTTGTGTGAGTATCTTTTGGGATCTAATTTTTATTCCTAAATTATTGTATTTTATTTCTATATTATTTATACAGTTTTCTTGTGAGGTTGACCTTGGTTTGACCATGTTTGACTTTAGAGTTGACCATAGTTGACTTTTGACTTAAAATTTATTTATTGACCTAGGAGTTGACTAGTTTGACTTGTTCTCTTTCCGGGACCTTGTTTTAATGTGGTATTCCATATCTAGGTCTTTGAGGCACCGAGTCAGACATCTGTGAGACTGTTCTTTGGATTTCAGGCGAGTACATTCTCTGATAGTTTCTCATTTATGATATCCTCTATGTTCGTTGTATCTAGTGTAGATTTATATATTTCTCTCGACACTATGGTTACACGGATTGGTATATCCGGATCTCGTCATAAGATGTTATTCCTTGGTATATGGTCTATATGGTGCAAGTATTGTTTCATTGGTTATCTTGTACATGTACAGACACCGATTCTTGGGGAGACTAGCTATCTTCTTGGGGAATCTAGTGCCATAGCATACCGTGGTTGGATCTATTATACCAGTTGGGGGTGGGGAGTATTAGTATAGATATGTGATCAAATCCCTATTGAATAAAGTATTGGTAAGCGAATAGTATTGATCATGCACCGCACGTATGATTAGCCAGGCCGCATTGTATCTTGCCCAAGCCGATCACATGTTAAGCTAGTACTCACACACTTAGTCATTAGTATTATTGTTTCATTGGCATATTGTTCATTATTGTATTTCTTTCCAGTATTTTCTTATTGTTTATATATCTCTTGTATCTATTTTGTGCATCTTATTTATCCACAGCTATTTACTGTTACATAGTTTTTATCATGGTTAGAACTGCTGTTAGAGATATACTCTGCTCCTTTACTGACTGGATATATTTTTTCAGATGACACTGAGGAGTACCCTACCTATTATGGACCCCAGGATATTGTGGGTTTAGATTCGGAGACCCTGGCTCAAGAGGGACTTATCCCAACTGAGACAGTTGACCCTGGAGTGTAGCTTGTAGTATGATAGAATTCTTTTGTACTGGATTTGTCTCCAGCTTATTTTTGTTACTCTTCAGACTCATTGATGTATTATTTTAAACTCATGAGTTAATGACTATTCTATTCTTATCTGATCCGTGTTCATTCTATCTTAGTTCACTGATTGAGTACACTATCTTTTGGTGGTTCATTATATTAGATAGACTTTCTAGACAGCGTTCTACCGCCGATTCTGCGGCGTAGGCTAGGCGTTGTTTCCGACTAGTACCTTTACCCCGGGTGCGGGTCATGACACATTTTTGGTGGTGGCCCATGCAGGTCTAGCTTCACAAGTATGTGATGTCGTGGTAGTGCGACAACTTAGTTGTACTACTGCGAGCCTGCAATAGGATATAGGATATAGGCTGAGATACTCAATCACATCTAGGAAAATTCTTTTGATTCAACTATTCTCCTTTGACGTTGATACTTGATCACTTAAACTGTCCTTTCCTTGATGTCTTACATCTTGTGCCATATTGATTCTTTCTTTCGCTTTGTCTTAGGATGCCGCCTAAGACTAGATCACAGCAGGGGAGAGCAGCTTCTGAGAGGCCTGCGACGTCCCGAGGGCCTGCACCAGTCACTTCTCCAGTGATTAGAGTGTCAGCTGCTTTCGGAGGTCCACCACCTACTTAGAGGACTGTGCCAGCTGTATCTGAGGGGCTTCCACCTCCACCTCCTGTGCCAGCAGAGGCGTCACAGATGTTTACACTGTTTCGTGAGATGCTCGAGGCACAGAGGGCTCAGTCAGAGGCACATCAGAGGCAGACCGACGTTCTAAGGCAGGGCATCGAGAGTGCTCATCAGCTTGCTCGTGCTGTAGTTGAGAGAGGAGTTCCGATCCAGCAGCAGGTTGTTCCTCAAGTTGCTCAGCTTCGGCCAGGCAACATTCAGGACTTCAAGAAACTGGAGCCTAGGGTTTTCAAAGGAACGGAGGGCATCGTCTATGCTGATGATTGGCTCGAGGACATTGAGCGTCTTATGAGGGTGTACCGTCTTTCTGAAGATATGAAGGTTGAGGTGGTAGGACTTCAACTGTTCGACGTCGCTCGCACTTGGTTCAGGAATGAGCCGGTTCTAGTTGATACAGGACAATCTTGGGAGGTATTCAAGGACCTTTTCAAGAAGAAGTTTTTCGCTCGGATAGACAGGCTTGACTTGGGGAGACAATTTGAGAGTCTCATTCAGGGAAGCATGTCTGTGGAGGAATACGCTGCGGAGTTCGGTAGGTTGAGCCGATTTGCAGAGTACTTGGTGAGGGAGCCGGAGGTTCGAGCTATTCGTTTCCGAGAGGGTCTAAACTGGGAGGTGAAGATTCTCATTCCGTCTTTTTATGAGACATACTCGGAGATACTTGCGGAGGCACACAAGTTTGAGCGGGATCTGGGTTTGAAGACCAAGAGAGACCGTGATTCTTTTCTGGGGGCCAACGGCAGTGCAGTATCTGCCAAACGTCCTCATTTCCAGTCCAGACCTTTCCAGCAGCCACAGCAGAACCAGACTCCAGCTAGAGCGCCTTTTCACCAGGCACCTCAGCAGCAGAGGCAGTTACAGCAGGCTCCATGCAACTTCTGCAAGAAGCCCGGCCACATCTGGGAAGTTTGCAGGAGGAGACTAGGAGTTTGTTTGTATTATGGTACTGAAGGGCATCAATCGAGAGAGTGTCTTTGTCGTGCAGTTCAAGGAGCAGCTCCAGCTCCGAGGACACATACGAGACCACCTGCAGCATAGCCGAGGGGACCGCTTCCGACACAGCAGCAGCATTTTGTCCAGTATCAACAGCAGGGAGGTGCTCGACAGGGACGAGCGTTTGCTATGACCGTCGAAGAGGAGGAACCCACCGGAGATGTTATCGCAGGTTCTATTCTTCTTGATTCTATTCCAGCTTTAGCTTTGTTTGATAGTGGTGCTTTCCATAGTTTTGTATCTGTTTCTTTTGCTCTGAAGCATGGTTTGGTAGCTGAGTCTTTGCTTAGGACTTGCAAGATCATGACCGGGGGAGGCATTATCCTGGTTAATGATATTTGCAAGGATCGGAGAGTTACTTTGGGAGGCCGGGAGTTGAGTGCGTGTCTAATTGTAATGCCACTTCCAAGCTATGACATTATACTTGGGATGGATTGGTTGAGTAGGCACCGTGCTAGTATAGACTGTAGAGGAGGTAGAGTTTTGTTTGGTTCGCCAGGAGAGCCAGAGTTCGAGTTTACTAGAGGAGCCGCGGAGCAGGGAGAAGGCATTATTTGTGGAGCTATGGTAGAAGACAAGGAGTTGCCACATCCGTTGATAGCAGAATTCTTGGATGTGTTTCCTGAGGAATTGCCAGGATTACCACCAGATCGAGATGTTGAATTTTCTATAGACTTGGTGCCAGGTGCAGAACCAATTTCGCAACATGTCTATAGAGTAAACAACAGCGAGCTGGTCGAGTTGAAGAAGCAGGTGGACGAATTACAGGATAAGGGGTTTATCATATCGAGTTCTTCACCATGGGGAGCCCCGGTATTGTTTGTACCGAAAAAGGATGGATCGGTGCACATGTGCATTGATTACAGGGCTTTGAATAATCTCACTATCAAGAATAAGTATCCTTTGCCACGGATTGATGATCTGTTTGATCAGTTGAGTGGTGCGAAGATATTTTCTAAGATAGATTTGAGATCAGGCTACCATCAGGTAAAGGTGAAGCCGAAGGACATACCGAAGACTGCTTTTAGAACTCGGTATGGTCAGTTCGAGTTTATGGTGATGCAGTTTGGTTTAACTAATGTACCGTCGGTATTTATGAACTTGATGAACAAGGTGTTCCACCAGTACCTTGACAAGTTCATAGTGGTGTTCATCGACGACATACTCATATACTCGAGGACACCGGAGGAGCATGAGGAGTATTTGAGGATTGTGTTGGATGTGCTGAGGAAGGAGAAGTTGTATGGAAAGTTGTCCAAATGTGAGTTTTTCTTGGACAAGGTAGAATTCTTGGGGCATGTTGTGACTGGTGATGGTATTTCAGTGGATCCGAAGAAGATTTCAGCAGTGGAATCTTGGAAGACTCCGAGTTCAGTAGCAGAGATCAGGAGTTTCTTGGGATTGGCAGGCTATTACAGAAAGTTTGTGCAAGATTTTTCGAGGATTGCCGAGCCGATGACCAGACTCACAAGGAAGGATGTGGAGTTTGTTTGGATGAAGGATTGTCAGGTTGCTTTTAAGGAGTTGAAGAAGAGGTTGACGTCTGCTCCTATTTTGACGTTGCCATCAGGGTCCGGAGGTTTCACTATTTATAGTGATGCATCGGGGAAGGGTTTAGGTTGTGTTCTTCAGCAGCATGGGAAAGTGATTGCCTATGCATCCAGGCAATTGCGTCCTTATGAAAAGAACTATCCTACCAATAATTTGGAGTTGGCAGCTGTCATATTCGCCCTGAAGTTGTGGAAACATTATTTGTACGGAGAGCGTGTGGAGATCTTCACAGACCACAAAAGCTTGAAGTACGTTTTCACGCAGAAGGAGTTGAACATGAGGCAGCATCGATGGTTGGAATTGATGAAGGATTTTGATATCTCTTTGTAATATCATCCTGGGAAAGCCAATGTAGTTGCCGATGCTTTGAACAGGTATCCGGTAGCTATGTTCTTGACGCATGATCGATATCTGTTGGAGGACTTGGAGAGCTTGGGCATTGAGGTGATTGTTCCTGGGTGTGCTATACAGATGTGGGGATTGCAGATACACTCAGATTTGATGGACAGGATCAAGGCAGCACAGTATGATGATGTATCTTTGAGGAGTATCAGAGCTCAGGTGAGAGCAGGATTGGAGGATGATTTCACTATTGCAGAGGATGGATCCTTGAGGCATGGAGTTAGATTGTGTGTGCCTAGTGGGGAGTTGCGCGAGGAGGTATTGCAGGAAGCGCATCGCTCTCAGTATTCCATACATCCAGGTGCTAATAAGATGTATCGGGATATGCGAGAGAGTGTGTGGTGGTATGGCATGAAGAGGGAAGTGGCACAGTTTGTATCCAGATGCTTAGTGTGCCAGCAGGTGAAAGCCGAGAGGCAGAGGCCAGGAGGGTTACTTCAGCCATTACCCATTCCAGAATGGAAGTGGGAACACATTACTATGGATTTTGTGTCCGGACTTCCACGATCTCCAGGAGGGAAAGACGCGATTTGGGTCATTGTTGATAGATTGACCAAGTCGGCCCACTTTTTGCCTTTCAAAGTGGGTTTGTCTACGGAGAAGCTGGCAGAGATGTATGTGAGGCAGATCGTTAGGATACACGGAGTTCCCGTCAGCATAGTCTCAGATCGAGATAGTCGTTTTACTTCTTATTTTTGGAGGAGTTTGCAGGAGAGTTTGGGCACTCAGCTCAAGTTCAGTACTGTATATCATCCCCAGACAGATGGGCAGTCAGAGAGGACTATCCAGACCCTCGAGGATATGTTGCGCACTTGTGTACTAGATTTCGGGGGTTCTTGGGAGGACCATCTCCATTTGGTAGAGTTTGCTTACAACAACGTTACCAGTCCAGTATAGAGATGTCACCTTTTGAAGCTCTATATGGTCGGAGGTGTCGTACTCCTTTGTCTTGGGACGATATTGGAGAGAGAATTTTGCTTGGGCCAGAAATGGTTGTGGATGCAGCGGAGAAGGTTCATTTAATCAGAGACAGACTTCGAGTGGCGCAGGACAGACATCGGCATTGGGCCGATAGCCATCGGAGACCTTTGGAGTTTGAGGTATAGTTTAGATTTTGTTTGTGCTTGTTCATATTTGTTATAGATTAAGTTCTTAAGATGGTATTTTGTTCAAGGTGGGTGGTTTGGTGTTTCTGAGGATTTCTCTGACACGAGGCACGATTCGCTTCGGTGGAGGCGGAAAGCTTAGTCCACGATTCATCGGACCTTTCACTATTCTAGAGAGGGTCGGTGCAGTTGCTTATAGACTAGACTTGCCACCTGCATTGGAGGGAGTGCACAACGTGTTTCATTGGAGGTTTCATTGGGAATCCATCTCCCAATAGGTATAATTCAAATTTTTTCATTTAAATAGCTTCTAAATCTGAGATTTAATCATGTAAAATCAACCTATATGTATGTACTACCCATAGGACTTTGTTTTGTGTTCATAGGAGACCCATGGAGAAAGTTATGGTACTTTTTGTGTTAATTTTGTTGGAATTCCGAATTTATATTTTGTTGTGTGTATCAATTGATCCTATAGATCAATTGGACATGAGCTTATGTGTTTGGGGCTAGTGTCGTGTCTATAATTTGGTACATGTGGTTCGTATCCCAACTATTTGGTGATACGTGTCATTTTGGGGGTTTTCCTCCGACACGGGGCTTTGAACATGTCGTATTTTGACACGGACACATAGATCTACTTTTGACACTTTGATTTATTCATAAATATTATTTGTGATTTGTTTGTATCCTTCGGGATACAATTGGTTGTGTGTTGGACTCGTGTCACATGCGTATCCTAGATCTAGTGGGATACGGTGTGATACTCTCCAATTGTGTGGATTTTTGAATAGATCTAATTATGTATGGTTTAAATTCTTTAATTATAATTAGTAAATATATATAGATATTATATATTTATTTTGTGTATTTATTATAGTAATTATTGTAGCATGGATCTATATATTTTTGTGTGTGCTAATATGATGTACAAATATAATATGTAGCTTTCTTGCATGTAATTATATATGTACTTATGTTAATGTATAAATTATACATAAATGTTTTATAAAATATATTTATGTGTTTAATTGTGTAATTATATTATTTATAATTATTATGTAATTATTTGTATATTAATGTATATATTTTAGGTGTGCTTCTAGCTATGTAAAATATGAACATTAATATGTGCATGTGTTGTAACTATTGGTATTTAATTATAAGTTTATATGTGCATATATATATAAGTATATAATTATTTATTTATATATATGTATTGTGATTATTATTGCATATATATATTTATATATATATATATATTTCTGTATTTTAGTGACAGTGGGTTTGTGATAGTGAAACTGTCGCTAAATAGGCGGGTCAGCAGCAGCCGCTGTAGCCCACTGTGCATTAATGACAGATCTGTCATTAATGCTGCGGGCGGAATCTTAGCAGCAGTGGCGACAGTTTTCGATGACAGTTGATTAACTGTCACCAATGCAGCAGCAGTGGGTTTTATTACACAGTGGCTTTTGCGACGTTTTTCTGTGACAGTTGAGACTGTCACTATAAGCTGTTTTAATTAAATTGTATTTTTAACTCCCTGTTTTTAGTGACGCTTTGGCAGTTTTAAATTATATTTTATATATTATTATTGTATATATATATATGTGTATATATATGTGTTTTGTGAGGTATAATATTTGTAATAATATATTATTTTATTTGTATACATATTGGTTTGTATATATATTATTTTAGGGTATATATTATTTGTATTATTAGTATACTTTGTGTGAGTATCTTTTGGGATCTAATTTTTATTCCTAAATTGTTGTATTTTATTTCTATATTATTTATATAGTTTTTTTGTGAGGTTGACCTTGGTTTGACCATGTTTGACTTTAGAGTTGACCATAGTTGACTTTTGACTTAGAATTTATTTATTGACCTAGGAGTTGACTAGTTTGACTTGTTCTCTTTCCGGGACCTTGTTTTAATATGGTATTCCATATCTAGGTCTTCGAGGCACCGAGTCAGACATCTGTGAGACTGTTCTTTGGATTTCAGGCGAGTACATTCTCTGATAGTTTCTTATTTATGATATCCTCTATGTTCGTTGTATCTAGTGTAGATTTACATGTTTCTCTCGACACTATGGTTACACGGATTGGTATATCCGGATCTTGTCATGAGATATTATTCCTTGGTATATGGTGTATATGGTGCAAGTATTGTTTCATTGGTTATCTTGTACATGTACAGACACCGATTCTCGGGGAGACTAGCTATCTTCTTGGGGAATCTAGTGCCATAGCATACCGTGGTTGGATCTATTATACCAGTTGGGGGTGGGGAGTATTAGTATAGATATATGATCAAATCCCTATTGAATAAAGTATTGGTAAGCGAATAGTGTTGATCATGCACCGCACGTATGATTAGCCAGGCCGCATTGTATCTTGCCCAAGCCGATCACATGTTAAGCTAGTACTCACACACTTAGTCATTAGTATTATTGTTTCATTGGCATATTGTTCATTATTGTATTTCTTTCCAGTATTTCCTTATTTTCTATATATCTCTTGTATCTATTTTGTGCATCTTGTTTATCCACAGCTATTTACTGTTACATAGTTTTTATCATGGATTAGGACTGCTGTTAGAGATGTACTCTGCTCCTTTTCTGACTGGATATATTTTTCCAGATGACACTGAGGAGTACCCTACCTATTATGGACCCCAGGATGTTGTGGGTTTAGATTCGGAGACCCTGGCTCAAGAGGGACTTATCCCAACTGAGACAGTTGACCCTGGAGTGTAGCTTGTAGTATGATAGTATTCTTTTGTACTGGATTTGTCTCCAGCTTATTTTTGTTACTCTTCAGACTCATTGATGTATTATTTTAAACTCATGAGTTGATGACTATTCTATTCTTATCTGATCCGTGTTCATTCTATCTTAGTTCTGTGATTGAGTACACTATCTTTTGGTGGTTCATTATATTAGATAGACTTTCTAGACAGCGTTCTACCACCGATTCTGCGGCGTAGGCTGGGCGTTGTTTCCGACTAGTACCCTTACCCCGGGTGCGGGTCGTGACAGAAAGTAAGTAACCTTTGTGAGTCGATCCACTACTAGCCAAAAAATATTTTTGGGTGTACAACTATTATTAGTGTATTGTATAATTTTTCTGGAATTTATTGAGGTTTAAAACTATTTTTAAATATCCATATACATACATACATATATATAGATAGAGAGAGATTAATTAAAATAAAACCTAAAACCTAAACCCATTGACCCAAACCCTACCCAAACCTAAATCCATTACAATCCTAACTAAAACCTTTACAAGAAACAACCCCCCCTCCCCGTGCGCACAGCAAACCACCCCCATCCCTCATATATATATATATATATATATATATATATATATATATATATATAACACATCAAAAACCTAACCCTAACCCATCACCCATGCCACCAGACCTCCGCCTTTACCCCGGCACTGCCCGCCGTCGCCCCGCCGCCTCCGGCCGACCACCGACCACCGCCGCAGCGCCGCCCGCACGCGGCAGCAACAACAGTAACCGGCAGCAGCCGCAGCAGCAATAACACTTGCGGCCCCTCCTTCGCGCACAGCCTCTGCACTCCTCGCTCGTCCGATTAACGTTCCGTCTTCGCTGGTATGTTCATAACCTAACCCTCTAGGATTTTCTTCAAGTGGAACGAATTTAGGCACCCCGGGTTGATCGAAAAATTGACCGGAAGTTAGCCTAAAATCTGTTCGAAAATAGTTCAGAATTTCAGTCCAAGTATCCATGTTCATGTCTAATTTTCTACCAACTCATTAATTATTTTTAAAATATAATTGAAGGAACTTTTTCATAATATAACCAAGATTTTTACTGATCTTTTAGTTTTAATTAGTTTGCTTTAATGGTAAAATTATTCTTGTTCCAAAATGACCAAATATTTATTTTTAAAATACCCAAAATCTTGCGATATGGGATGTGTCCTGCCAAACAAGGCGACTTTATCATGTGTGAGTGGTACTGAAAGGCGCATAACATAAACGCGAACGTGTGGGCTTTCGTGAAACTTGATTTGGATGTACGTGCACACCGGAATCAACGCGTATCCGTCGAAAAGTACCGTATCGGCCTTTTCTGACACTTGTCGTAACTTTATGTATGCTTTTTGTTTCGTAATTAAACTTATGCCATCGGATTGGCAGCGTTACGCTGGTCCTGTGACCCAAGGTTGGTTCAATTCTGAGAACGTTGACGAAACAACATTTTGTGGACCCACGGTTCCACATAACGGGCAATTTTGTGATTGGCTCATCGAAATCCAGTTCTGGATGTTCGATTAATACCATTGTTCTGGACTCGTAGACACTGAGTGGGACAAATTTGGAGAACTTTGTCTTTGACACATTTTACGGTACGAAGTGAGCCACATGTGGACCCCTCTTTGACCCAAAACTGTCAATTTTGCCCCTGTGTCAAAATTGGACTTATGAGTAGTCAATCCTAGCTATTTTAAGTATTCTGAGAATATTGATGATGTTTGTTTCAGCATCCGGAGGTGTACGTGTAGATTCCACTTTCCCAGGAGCAGTTAACGGAGTTCAAAATTCAGGCAAGTGTACCTTGTCATGATGTATCACAGTTTCTTGCCTTTATCTTATTTAGTTATTATAGTTATTTGATATGTGTGTTTACCCTAGGACCGTGAGACGTTGCTTAGCATCCGAACATGATTCGGGTGTCGAAACCATACGCAGAGTCATGTAACGTCACTTAGAGAGTTGGTTCCACGATTCTATATTTATGTGCTTGCTTTACCAAGTACGCCATACCCTAGGACACTTGAAAATATTTCATATGACAAAATCTTTCTTGAGTTATTTATGGTGATTTTGTATAGACTTACAGGATTCGTGATATGAGACTTGCATTTTATATGGATATTATTATGACTCGTTGCACTAGCTAGAGGTCATGATCTTGCGTATTATAGACATGAGACGTTGTGGACATGAGACATGAGGTTACATTGGGTGGGGAGAGACACACCTTACTACTGGCTGATTATTGATATATATTATACTACTGGAGGTACTGTGGCACATATACCAGATTCGTGATACTACTAGAGGTGCCTTGGACTCTGTCTCAGATCTTTGGCGCCTATACTGAGTCTTGATACTACTTACTGCTATGGGTACCCCGACACAGAGCCTATAGTGGTTTCAGCCTGAGTACGAGTGATGCTCTCACATGCATATCACATAGGTGGTTACAGTAGTTTACCCTTGAGTATGTGGCATTATACTGTTTTACTTTTGGCACATTGTTTCTTGTACCTTGTTACGTCCCTCTGAGGACCCGGTCCCCTGTCAGTTTTTGCAGCATAGACGGTTATGGAGCCTTTGGAGTTGCTGATGGAGTTGCTTGTCTTGCAGGCATTGGTACCAGGTACTTATCTTATATCTACCAGAGTTATGGTTATTTATTCATATTGTTTATTCATCTGCTGATGTAGCCTAGTTTTATAGATTTATATTTCTTTCTCGAGTCTATTCGAGTTTCTGTGTTACTGCACGGCCGACTTTAGCATATGTAGCTCATTCTTGTGTATTCTGATCATTATGGATTGAGGCATAGATATTTATATTTACTTGATTATTTAGATAGTGACTATTATAATACAGCTTATACATATTCGAGTCGGCGGAGTCTGGTCGAATGCGTAGTTGGCATATTACGAATTCCTAGTCCTACATATTTTGGGATTGGGGCGTGACAGTGTATCATAGTGTATGAGGTATTACACATCTAGAGTTTGATCTAATGATTATAGTATGTGTGTGTGTGTGTGTGTGTGTGTGTGTATATATATATATATATATATATATATATATATATATATATACTTATATGTATATATTCCTATTTTGTGTATATATAATTTTGTTTGTGTGTGTGTGTGATACATATTTATATACTGTAAGCTTATGCTTGTGAAGAGAGGCAGTGACTATAGCCATAATGGTTTTGCGAATGCTCAGTTGTGTCGATGTAGTAGCAGAGGGGAGCATTGGGTTAGTGGTGAATGCAGGTGGCAATGCATGGAGGTAATTTCAGTCTCTGTGACTGAAGAGACTGATTTATGTGTGGGTGTTTCTATGTGAATGTGAGTGATATTGTAAAACCCCCTTCCCAAAAAATCGTATATATCCTTTATATATTAATTATTAATTAAATTATAGTAATTAGGTCTAAATAGGAGAAATAGATTTTTAATAATTTTTATGTTAGGTGTTCGGGCACTTAGAGGACTTGGAGGACCATCAGGAATTTTTCGGAATTTATTCCATGTAGGAGACCCCTTGAGCAGTTGCTAGCCTAACGATGTGCAATACCCTATCCTAAATTATCTTATGTGTGAAAATATATATATATATATATAAACAAATATATATGTATATATGTTTTAATTAAAGAAAAGAAAGAAAGAAAAGTTAATAGAATATAATAATAATAATAACTTTTAGTAATATAATAATAATAATAACATAGTAAGGATTCATGGAAACTTGCTTACTTCAGCGACATTAAAATCCGAGACTTAAAGTCCCTTCAGCCAAACGTGGACCCCCTCCCTTCAGCGCCCACTCAACCCGCGAGCCCTATATATCTATCTCTCTTTCTCTTAATATATATATCATATATATATATGATTAGCTCTCCAAAACCCTAATCTAAAATCCCAGACTTCCTCTTCCCATCTAGAGCCGTCACCGCAGCCAGAGAAGCCTCCCCAAGCCATCCAACCATCCCGTCGACGCCGACATCGCGAACTGCAGTCTCCCACTCGAGGCACCTTCGCTCCGGCGTGATTTCCCGTTGACTCGCTCGACCAAACGCTGTTCCGTTTTCATAGGTATGATCTTCCCTCAACCCTCTCCAATATTTGTTTTATAGTCAACCTCGGAAAACGTGTGCCCCTAGGTGAAAAATAGCGCCCAAGTCAGCGCGAGCAGACAGAATTCTGCAATCGCAGAAACTTGCGATGACCACCCGTATTGTCGAGTTCGTATCTCCCACCACAGAGATCCGAATTCGACGATTCTTTTTGATACCTATAGATTACATGACCTAGTTTAATTTCTGTATTATAACCTTGTGCTATTAGTTGCTGTGGACCAAATTGTAGTCGTCACAAAACTGTGCGCACCCACTTTTTTTGGTTTTCTAAAAGTGGGAGATCGGAGCACGCCCCGCCAAACGGGACCGCCCCGCCGTGTGCCAAGTGTACCGAATGGTGCACGCAGCATAATCAGACACGTAAAAATTCGTAGGGACTGATTTGGACGCGTGTGCTCGCCGGAATCAGGCCGTATCCGCGAACACATTCCGTGTCGCCACTTTTGTGGAACTCGCGAGTATTTTGTGCACTCTTGTCAGATTGCGACGAAACTTGCGCCACTGGACTCGTGGTAACACGCTGGTCCTGTGTCCCAATTTTCACGCATTTTTGAGATGGTTGACCAGATCGCCAATTGGCGGGCCCCACAGTTGACTTTTTGGACCAAATTATGTTCGGCTCATCGGAATCCAAATTTGGACATACCGTTGGGATCGTATTGACATTTAGAGTTGTTTGACCCATAGTTTATCCTATTTAGAGACTGTTACCCTCGGCACGCTTTTAGGTGCAAAGTGGGCCCACATGTGGGACCCGCTTTGGCCCGAAAATGACCTTTTTGCCCCTGTGTCCAAATTGGACGTAAGGACAGGCATTTCCAGCTATTTGACATCTTCTGAGACTGTTGGTGATATTTATTACAGCTTTCGGAGTAGTACCTACCGGATCCACAGATACCAGGACGACAGTTGATATTCAAACATCAGGCAAGTGTACCTTGCCAACTCTGCAGTTTGTTATCTATTTTCTTATCTCATTATATTACTGTGCATGCTCAACCTAGGGCCGTTTGACATACTTAGCGTCCGATTATCAGTTGGGTGCCAACATCGTACGCGGTGTTGGGTAATGTCATCTAGATATGGACATACGTGACACTTTATCTTCTCGTACTTGTCATACCAAGTACACTTGACCCAGGACACTGGACACTGATTATGAGACAGGATCTTCCCGAGATATTCGTGGTGATCCTGTATAGGATGCAGGACATATAGAGATACTAAAATCTAGATACATTATGACTTGTGCATTAGTTATGACCCCGCTGACATGGACGTGAGACGTTATGTTCATGATTTGTGTGGTTACATTGGGTGGGGAGAGACACACAGACTATAGGCTGATCATATATATACACCCCTATTATTGTGAGGCACAAGACTCTATAGCCGAGCTTGGCCCATTACTCATTACTACTGCTACTACCGGCTCCCCTACACAGAGCTTGTAGTATGCTTCAGCCTGAGTTCTAGTGCTGCTCTCATCTTGCATATCACTTAGCTGGTTATTTTAGTATTCCCTTATTGTTCCATCTATGGCTGGAGATACCCACAGGATACAGGTTGATTATGGTATGCCGGCTACTCAGTCTCCCGCTGAGCTAGACCACCTCTTGACACCCCTGCTACCGGCTCCCCTTCACAGAGCTTGTAGTAGTTCCAACCTGAGTACTGTTGATATTCTCTCTTGCATTTTATACAGATGTTACATACTTACCCTGCTTACTTCATCATTTGCTGCACTGTATTTATTTTGGCATGAGCTTTCTTGTACCTTGCTATGTCCCCTGAGGACCTGGATCCGGATTTTTGTCCCCAGATTTTGCAGACATGGTTTATCCCGAGGTTTACGGGACCGGAGCAGGAGCTGATCCAGGAGCTGTACCACCATCCGAGGATGAGGTCTTAGATGAAGACTTCTCTTGAGCATCCATGTTTATGCTCAGCTTTTAGTATTTCTTTCAGTCTTTTATATTCTGGTCATTTGAACCATTGTACTAGATATTTATCGGGTTGTTCCCCGAAGTACTTTGTGAGACTAGATAATGATTTACATTCCTTATTATTCTGTGGATCACATTTTATATCTTGTGTGGATGAGATTAGTTGTGCCATGATCGTCGTAGACTTGTTTTACAGCTTAAGTATGCCCTGATGGATCTATTATATTGAGTTGGTCCATCGGTGCGTACTGCTGGCCATTGTCACGTGTCTAGTCCCACGGTATTTCGGGACTGGGGCGTGACATGGTTTTTGTGGTGGCCCATGCAGGTCTACGACTAAATAGTTCGGTTTCAACTTAGGGACCGAACAATCCTGCACCTAGGACTAGAGTATAGGATCTCATCCACATTGACTATTATTCATCTTCCTCCTATCTGTTCTATTTGAACAATTGTATCCCGCTTGATTCCTGTACTTCCTTAATAGTTCTTTGAGTATAGACTTCTGCTAGAATATAGGAACCCCTGTTATTAGGATGATAATTAGGGTAGCACACCTATTAAGAATACAACGAGATTATAGATACACCACTAAGTTTAGAATATCTAGTGAACCCTAGAACTCCTTATCTTTAGATTGGTATACCATTACCCCTTGATGTATTAAGAAGACTTGAGTAGTATAGACACTACTAGAGATAGTTAGAAGTTTTACTATAATGTTTGCCCCTAGCATGGAGGAACCCATAGAAAACAAAAACTTAATGTTTGGACTGAACCTAACCTTCATAGTTAGATGATATTGGAACCATAAACTTATATCATTGTCTTGTTATTAGTAGACAGCACCCTAGGAAGCCTAGAGGAATGTAATCAACACTTCTCCCTTGATCATACCCCGAACATAGCAACCAACACCCCACTCCCCTTAGAGAACCATGATGCTATCTAGAGCCCTCTATCTTTATTTTATATATTGTTTCCCCGCGACCATAGCGCTCGCTATTTTGCGACGGCTAATTACGTTTCTTCTCTTCATCTTTCAACTCGCGCCATCTGACACTTCGGATAGTAGGCCAAGTAATTTTATTCTTGGTTAAAGGCTCATAGTTTGCTAGGCTTATAGTTGTAGCCTTGAGTGTGGAATCTTTATGCTTGGTAGTTAGAACTTGATAAGTTTAAGTTGTTTTGTAGATTGTGACCAATGATTAACCCTTAATTTTTAAATCATGAAATTTGTACCCTCACCTCGATACAAGTTAGACCCTTCCTTCTTGACGGCCAGTAACTCTTCTATCCTTACCATTGACACTTGCTTGTAAGTGTTATGACTAAGACTTAAGGTGACCCTTACCTATATAATGCAATAGGAGACCCTAATAGGTATCAAGCACATGCACTAGCTTGAGGCAGTTACTTACAGGAAGGGTACGGGTAATGGAGGTGCTCGGGTGAGTATGTGTTATGACTGTTAAATTGGTGCCATCTTGGTTAGTTGCTATTTGATGTATTAGCAAGTATTGTGAAATCGGGTATAGAGGAACTATTGCAGTGGCATTGCTGGGGTATTGCTGTTGGATTTGACTGTGGATGTTTAGAAATTGTATAATAATGCTTGGTTGGGTATGTGAAGGTTGGAGAGTTGGGGGAGTGTATCCATACCCAAGTATCAGTGTGTTCCAGTTCAAGCAAAGAGGAGGAAGTTCAGTTGTCAAGTTGGGGGAATACACTTTAGAAGCAGCAACAACTTAGTTGTTTAATGCCACATCAGCAGCAGTGAAAGCAAGTTGCAACAGCAACTTGCTGTCATGAAGAGCAAAATATAACAGCAGTGAAGGGGGTCAGTCTCAGTCCTGGTGTAGAACAGTAATAGCAGCAGGGTATTAGTGGTGTTGGCCATCTCAGAGACTTGATATAGCAGCAGTGGTAGTAATTAGTAGTTGAGAAAAACCTAGGAAATATTGATATCTTGAGTATCAGATGTGAAGACAAAGGAAGATCCCAAGTGTCATTACAATACTATTTAGCTAGGATACTTTAGTATCCTAATATATCTAGTATAGCTTAGATACATAATGTATGGACCCAATATCCTAAAGATGGACTCATACAACGTAGAAATAGCTAGTTTGACTAGTTTGATCGAGAATTGACCTAGAAAGCATATTAGTGCATTGTTTAACTCAATTATCCTTTATTATACAAATTGACATAATATTTCCTAAATAGGATTGTGTAACACCAGCTTGGGCACCGAGAGTTACCTTTACTCCGGACCAGAGGCGAGTATATCTCTCTGTTAGTTTTCAGTCACGATATATATCACATGTTCTAGAATTGTTTACTTGGTTCCGACATAGTGGCTACACGGACTGGTACTATATGGATTCTGTCAGGAGATGTTATCCCCTTACTGTGTTCAGTGGGTACTCCTTTACATATATTTTATCGTGTATATCAGGTATTGATTATCGTGTACTTCGTGTTCACATACTGCTCGTGTTCAGTTTGCTTATATTCATGTTCATAATGTGTCATGATTGGATCCATAAGTATTGGTTAGGGATGGGAGAGTAGGAGTTTGTTATGTGATCAATCCAGTGTATTCGTGTACATGTCGATTACATATTATATGTGTAATCGAGTTACCATATGGTATTCGTGTTCAACCCAGACCGATCACATAATAAACTTGTACTCCAAGGCATATTAGCTAGTTTATCTTATTCTTTACTTGCAATAATTCTCTATTGCTTGTTCTTTACTTTCCAGTACATTACCTGTTCACTCTAGTTTATTCTATTTTCTATTGCTAGTTATCATGTATTCTTTTCTATTATTTGTTATATATGCTCTATTATGTATTTGGAACTGCTTTCAGAGGTATGTACTTCACTCCAATCATGACTGGATATATTTTTCAGATGATTTGGCTTGTGGATCAATGTCCCACTTACTACGGGTCATAGGACGATGAGCCATTAGAGGATTCTTCTCTAGAGCAGGAGAACCTAGTGCTAGTGACTTTGGAGGCCTAGTTATCTATTTTTGGATATTGTATTAGTCTCATTTCTACACTCATGGCATATATATATTATTTTGGGAGTGGCTATGTCTAGACTTATGTTTTGGACTTGTGGATATATTATGACTCTTTTTCTCTCTTTTATTCCATATCGTGCTTTCATCCTCCTTAGTTTATATTGTGATTTAGTATTGTTTACCATTATCATATACCATATTGTTCCTCTGTTTGGAGTTGAGATGACATTGACAGGTACCATGTATATATTGTATTAGATGTTTAGATAGCATGGTTGACCTAGACAACATTCTACCTCCGATGCTGCGGCGTAGGATGGACGTTGTTTACTACTCGTGCCCTTATTCCGGGTGCGGGTCATGATAGATACTTGTTCTTGATGGTTACTGCATTGAGGGTACAATAATCAACACACAATCGCTATGTGCCATCCTTCTTTTTTACTAGTAGTATCGAGACTCCCCAAGGTGATCCACTAGTATGAATGAATCCCTTGGTTCTTAATTCTTCAATAATAAGGTATAGGACTTCTACTTCTGAAGGTACCATCCTATAGAGACTCTATAACACTGGTGTTATTTCTGAAAGTAGATCAATGGTAAACTCAATCTCTCTTTCTGCTGGCATACCGAAAAGCTCTTCTAGGAACACATATGGAAACTCACTGATCACTCTGGAGAATTATACTCCTTTTGATACTATAATTCTTATGATTGCTGATGGAGACTCCATCTCTCCTCTAAAAAATAAGAATTCTTCTACTCCAGGGATACGAAAGATAACCTTACCAGCATGGCAATCTATCATCGCATATCGGGCACTCAACAAATCCATGCCTAGGACGATATCATAATCATTCATAGAAAACTCTATCAGTCTAGCAAAAAAATCTCTCCCGTACACTACGACTCGACACGAGATACAAACTCTATCGACTGCCACGATACCATTACTAGTAAGTATATTGAGTCTTACTGATAAGAATTCGGATTCTAATCCAACTCGTATCATAAATCGTGCAAACATAAAGGAAGGTGATGCGCCAAAATCAAACAATACTGAAGCCGAATGAGAGTTGACAAGAATGGTACCTGCCACCACCTCACCTGATGCTAACTGCTCCTCCATGGTGAGTGCTAAAGCCTTGCCTCGTCCTCTCGGTGTTGTTCCTCGCTGCTGCGAACCTCCTTGACTGGCTTGTACTTGAGCTTGGGGCTGCGCATACTGATGTGGCCTCTGCTGCTGGAATACTTAGGATTGGGTCAGGAAAGGCCTCTGACCCTGGTTCTGTTGAACTGGCACTGGATCCCTATACGGTGGCCATGTCGGGAAGGATAATGATGAACTAGCTCTGTGTGGGCAAGATCCCACTATGTGGTGTGGTATTCTACAGGATAAACACAATCCTTATGCTCTGCGGCACTCTGAGATCACGTATCCTAGTTTCCTATAATGTAAACATCCTATAGAAGAAGATATCCTCTGCTGCTGAGGTCGGTTCAGTATTGTTTGCTGGACTGAGGCAGTTAAAACTGGCCTCCTCGAAGATCCAATGGTTAAAGCCCTAATTGTCGGTGATGGTGCTGAAGACTGGGAGTAAGAACCTCCTGATGTGTGGGTCCTCTTCCAGCCTCTAGTTCTATCTACGATTCTCTGGAAGGTATACTCATGCCTTCTTGCTGCCCGTAATACTGCATCAAAAGTCTAAAACTCATATTGTTCCACTGCCAATATGATCTCCAGGTGAAGTACCTACTGGAACCTTCTAGCTCTGTCCAATTCGGTTGATACCAAGGTGGGAGCAAACCGACTAAGTCTACAAAAATCTACCGCATAGCCGTCGACAGACCTGTCCATCTTCTTCAAGTTGTTAAACCTTTGCTGCAAGTCATAATGCGATACCGTGTTAAAGTATCTGGTCTAAAATCTTTTACTGAAGACAGCCCAAGGGACGGAAACTGTTAGTGAAATCATCAGTGATGCCCACCAGTCTCGGGCCAAGTCTAGCAACTACTGTCGAACTACTGACACTTTCTCTCTTGCAGGCACTCATGTTGTCTCTAGGATAGCTTCAATGTCCTGAAGCCAAGCGTCCGATGCAATAGCATCCTCAGAGCCATAGAAATATTAGGATTGAGGCGCTTGAACTTGTTCGCCAAGTTGTTGGCATGAGGTCCGCCTCTTTCCAAAGTCCCTTGTACTGACTGAATGAGAACGTCCTCTCGACATCCTTAAGATGCCAATAATTCCCCAAGGATACCAATAAGGATATTGTTGTCCCCTCCTACATCAGGTATTGGTTCTTGCATTGGCAGAATTGCTGCAACATGACGTACTGGTTGTATCTGGGGTTCTTTATTTTGAGCTATTCTGGACCCGGCCCTGGAATGCTGAGACTGAACCTCAAGGGTTTGCTGGGCATCGGTATACTTTCCTACTACTAGAGGAACTCGGAATGGATGATCAGAAGGACCAGGAACAATGTCCCTGAAAGATAAAGGTCACAAGGATCATCAAGGGACGAACATGATTAATCAAGGATCAAAGTAGATGTTGAATCAAGATTTCAGGGATATAAATTTGACACTTGGAGGAGATCAATGAGTAGCATAATTGAGACATCTAAAATATCTGTTAAACCTCCCACACTTCTAAATTTTTAGACCTTCATGGGCCACCACTTAAACCGTATCATGCTACAGAACGAGAATACTGGAGAGCGGGGGCAGACAAAGCCAGCTACGTATATCAGAGTACTTTGTACCCCGAGATACGGTCACGACTGTCTAGACTTGTGAGGGTTTACTCTACAATCCATCAGGCAATCCTGGGTCAAGAATCCTAGGTGTCTCAATCTCAAGCAAGCAACAAGTTACAAGATATATGATTACCAAACATATAATAGTAAGGCATCCCAAACTATACATACACAGATGATCATGAAGCTAGTTACAAAATGAAGAACTAGCAAGAGTATAATGTTACATGATCAGCTCTGGCTATAGTTTAGAATATGCTTTACATGTAGGCACATAGGCTAGAATATCAAGTCCCAAAACATGAGCTAAACACGTGCTCGGTGGCTAAACGTCTAAAAAGAATAATGTACAAGATCAAGAGGGTGAGAAAGAAAAAACCCACTCATGTCCTCGGGTGCTCCTCGTGTTCACCATCTTGAGACAGAAAGTACGGAAGATCCTGCGATCCTGCTCCAAAATCTGGCCATACAAAACCAGTGGGATCAGACCCCAAAATAGCAAGTACCATAAGGGAGCCAAACTTATAAACTAAAACCAGCAAGTAGACAAATCAGTAAGAAATAGCAGTTAAGGTAACAGTTAAACAAGTACAACGGGTAAGATAATAATTAAGCAGTTCAGGAGTAATTGAACAAGGGCATCTGGAATCATTACTCCGGTTACCATCTTCAAATTAGCTGTTAAAGAAATCAGGACAAAAAATTAAGCGATCACGGCAAATTATGCCCTACGGCTTGCTATCATTAGCTAAGTAGGGTTATCACAGCCCTAGTTACTAACATATTCAGTTTGAGATTCCTTACTGCCACACGCCATACAGACTATCCGGGTTATCGAGACGAACAGGTACATATTATAGATATATCGAGTATAATCATTTCTTATATTTTCTGGAAGTGCAACACTCGAAGGCGTACTGGAAGTGTGTCCCCTCACGACGGAGAGCTCCAAATCTATCAGGTATCATTGGGATACCCCGATTGCATGTAGCAAAAAATTCTCTCTATATGCTTTCTAGATTATTATTCTAGTTATTATCCTAGAAAAATATCAATGATTCTCGACCGTGGTGCTCAAGAATCTGTCTTAGACATGATGCAAGACAGGACAGTAACTTGACGAGTACAACCAAAATCAACCACAGGAATACAGGTCATGCAGTACAGGTGCTACTAATAGCCTTGATCAGGATATTTACAGGAATTCTCAGGTCATGAGTGTGCTACATCGAGACATTATCATGATAGTTACAAGAATTTTCAAGTCAGGAGTGCTCTATGTCAAGCTATTATCAGGACTATCAGGATCAGGAGTATCAGGATGGTGCGCTACGTTGAGCCACCATCAGGATTATCAATACAGGATCAATTTTATGTTAAGATTAGGGTATTCATTTATAATGTATAATCACTATATCATGTCAGGAAATTAAGATTAATATCAAGAATGTCAGGTTCAGAAAATAACCAGGATTAACTAAAATAATGGGATTAAAGAGAACTAGAGAATCATCAAGAGTTAAGCATATTAAAGAGAATACTGGCATGCAGGCGCATAAATTAACAATTCAAGGTTGCCTCATAAATCATTCAAGAATATAACATCTGTGCACAATGGGTCAAAAATTATTATTGGCGCACAAACGGGTATTGGCGCACAAATGGCCAAAAATAGATTTGGCACACAAATGGGTATTGGCGCACAAATAAGTGCAGGAAGGTCTACTAAAATATAAAATACAAGTTCCAAGATATGGTATAGCAGTCCATATGACTCTTCAGTTGAGAACACAAATCTCGAGAATGGTCAGTAGTCGTTGCTTAGTCATTAAGTAATACGAAAGGCTGCAAAGTGTGCCGTCTCTGAAGAATGCCACATAGTGCGCCAAGTCCCAAAGTGTGTCAAGTACCAAAGTGCGCCAAGTACCAAAGTGTGCCATTCTTTAGAAGGGACAAAGTGTGCCGCTAAGGAAAGTTCACCAAAGTGTGTCAACTCTGCAATATTTGTAAAGTACGCCAACTTGGCTTTTAATCAATGGCGTACATTCTTAATGACTTGCAGATCTATTCAAAAGTGTGCCAAGTGGGATTGGCATACTTTTGAAGGAATTGCTTTAGTATAAAACGTACGTAGGAGTAGAGAAGTGCGCCCAGAGCACTTAACATATCTTGGCATATTTTCTAAGGAGTTTATGAAACATACACAAGTGCGCTCAATGGAACTTCGCTTATGCGATAAGGGTTCCCTGCGTACTTTTTGTATATATTCTCAGACCAAATTTTTATTCTATGAATTATTGTTCTTGGGATCCATGAACAATAATACAAGAAAATCAAAATCATCATGAAGACAGGTTCTAAGTATTAAGCAAATAAAACATATCAAGTAATTAAACAATTTATACTAAGAATAAAAACAAGGTCCATGGTTTTTCCTTCGGTTGGCAAAATGTACTTTCCTACAGTCAAGTTATAGCCTAATACCAATACTACCAAGGTCACCCATGGCCAAGGCCAAGCTCGGCTGTTGCTCTCTACTGTGGAAAAAATGAAGAAGGAAAGATAAATGAAAGAAAAAGTAAAGTAAAGAAGAGAGAATGTGATTGCTTATATAGCCAAGGTATTGATTGTAGGCCATTGGATCATAATTCATGACTCTCACCCGGATTCAACAAAGCATCCACCAAGAAAACCAAGGGACCAATGGTCCAAAACATGCAACTAAGAAAAATTTACAAAAAAAACATAATCGATACATGAATGGCATAAAGCAAGATATAAAAAAATTAAACAATAAGCAAGCTATATATGTACAATACGTATAGACCGGGTATGTATACTAGAACAGTGAGATGAGTCTCACAGAGTTCGAGACATTGCCAGAGAGGTTGAATATACTCACTGGTAATGGGCTGGTAGAAGTTAGTAGAGTGTGTATAGCGTGTCCAGTCGTAGTGTGCGGGCGTTCACTACCTACATAGTTGATCGAGTTCCCTATGGGTAAAATGACGTTATCCTAGGCATGGACTAGCTGAGAGACAATCATGCTATGATATATAGACATATGGGTAGGGTATTATTTAGTATCCCAGGTACAGAAGACTTCACCTTTGATAGATCTGTGGGAGACCAACATAAAAAGAGGATTGCGGCGGCAGTGATAGCAGAAAAACAACGTCCCGAGATAGTCAAGGAGTTTCTAGATGTCTTTCCAGAAGAACTTCCTGGGTTACCACCAGTAAGAGATATAGAATTCGGTATATAATTAATTTTTAGACTAAGACCAATATCTTGTAAGGTTCACCAGATGGCACCATCGAAATTAGATAAGTTGTATCAACACGTAGAAGAGTTGAAGACAAATAAGTTTATCCGATCCAGTGGATCACCCTGGGGAGCACCGGTAGTTTTAGTAAAGAAGAAGAATGGGTCAACGAGGTTCTGCATCGACTATAGGCAATTGAAGGCAGTAACGGTGAAGAACAAGTACTCATTATCAAGGATAGATAATTTGTTTGATCAATTGAGCAAAGCTAAGGTTTTATCCAAGATCGACCTCCGGTTAGGATATCATTAAGTAAGAGTTCGGGAGCAAGACATACCTAAGTCAAAATTTAGGTCACGATATGGGCATTACAAATTCTTAGTTATGGCATTCGGACTGACTAATGCTCTAGTGGTATTCATGGATTTGATGAACCGTATTTTTATGTCATACCTCGACCAGTTCATGGTAGTTTTCATAGACGACATTCTAGTCTATTCCAGCAGCGAAGAGGATCACAAAGAGCATTCTTGGAAGGTCTTACAGATTTTGAGGGAACACCAGTTGTATGCGAAGTGCAGCAAGTAAAATTTTTGGTTGGGTCACGTATCATTCTTGCGTCACATCATCTCTGAAACAAGAGTAGCAGCAGATACGAAGAAGGTTGAGGTCGTAGAGAGTTGGCCAGTTCCTAAGATAGTAGCCGAGGTGCGTAGTTTTTTGGGATTGAAAGGATATTACAGGAGGTTCATGGCCAACTTTGCGAGGATTTTAGCACCATTTACCTGCTTGACGTGCAATGAGGCTAAGTTCATTTGGTCAATAGTGTGTTAGGCAGCCTTATAGGAGTTAAAGAAGAGATTAATTTCTACACCTATTCTCATGCTCCCAGTAGGTTTCAGAGGATTTAGAGTGTATTACGACGCGCCCGGCAAAGGGCTCAGTTGTGTTTTGATGCAACATGGAAGGGTGATAGCTTATGAATCCCAGCAGCTTCAAATTATAAGAAGAACTACCAAACTCTTAATTTACAGTTAACGACAGTGGTATTTTCACTTAAGTTATGGAGGCACTACTTAAATGGCGATTGGATCAAAATATTCACGGATCACAAGAGCTTAAAGTATGTATTTATCCATAAAGATTTGAACATGAAGAAGATGAGGTGGTTAGAATTATTGAAGGATTATGACGTGGAACTCCAGTACCATCCAGGCAAAGCGAATGTAGTAGCAGATGCTCTTAGTAGAAGGGACAGTGCATACGTGTTGACATCACATAATTATATTTTAGAATATCTTCAAGAGATGGGTATTGAGATAGTACTTCCACAAGACCTAGGAGTATTGGCAAGTTTATAGATTCAGTCTACCATTGTTGAGAAGATCAGGGTAACTCATGCGGAGGATCCGCAGATCCAGAAGATTCGTGCAGAGTGCGAGTCTGCTCACAGGAAGGAGTTGATGATTCATGAGGATAAAATACTTAGGTTTAGAATTCGTCTTTGTGTACCGACTGGAGATATCCGACAAAAAGTTATGACCGAGACACACAGTTTCCAGTATTCAATTTATCTAGGAGGTGCCAAGATGTATTAAGGTACCAAGCAATATATCTGGTGGAATGGGATGAAGAGGGAGATAACACGATTCATTTCTCGATGTTTGGTATGTCAGAAAGTGAAGGTCGACCAGCAAAGACCAGCAAGATTATTACAGCCGCTTTCTATCCCGGAGTACATCAAGATGGACTTTTTGATTGGTTAACCTAGATCCTCGACTGGTCCCGATATTGTTTGGGTGAAAGTGGATTATCTGGCGAAAGTAGCTCATTTTTTCCTTTTCGAGTAGAACAGACTACAAAATAGCTGACAGAGATGTGCATGCGATGGATAGTAAGAAAGAATGGTATTCCGGTAAGTATCGTATCGGATCGAGATACTTGGTTCACCTCTCATTTTTGGAAGAGCTTGCACCAGAGTCTAGGCACCAAGTTGAGGTTCAGTACCACTTACCATCCTCAGACAGATGGATAGTAAGAAAGAACCATTCAAACATTGGAGGACATGTTGTAGACTTGTACTTTAGATTTTGGAGGGTCTTTGGAGGATTAACTTTATCTCGTCGAGTTCTCGTACAACAACAGTTATCAGGCCAGTATTCAAATAGCACCCTTCAAGGCATTACATGGAAGAAAGTGCCGGTCACCATTGGAATGGGATGATATTGTTGAACGGGAGATGTTAGGCCCCGAGATGATCACACAGACAGTAGAAATTGTCAGCCAGTGTCACTACCACTTTTCCATATAAGGGCATTTCTGTAATTTAACTATTTTTAAAAATCATGTATTAAATTATTTGCTGAGTTTTATAACTATTATATATTGTTAATAATATTTAGTTTTAGGTCTAACCCTAGAAATCCATTAGGACAACCCTAAGGAGTAAACCCTAGTTAGAAAACCCTATTCTAGCAAAACCCTAGAATTTAAAATTAGGGTGAACCCTCAAAACCCTAGACTGACTTAACCTGAGTCTATTAGGTTCTACATGAGAGGGCCAGGGGGTTTAACCTAAAAACTATGCTTGGAAACCCTAAAACTAGGTTATTATAAAAAGGAAGCCTCTTTCTAGGCTATTCTTCACGTAGAGAAAAGGAAACCCTAGCCTCCACAAGAGAAACCAATTCCCCACCCCATTTTCAAAATTAAACCTAGGGCTTCCGTTTTCTCCTCCTCCAAAGCAAGGAAAGCAAGGAACGTGGGTCAGGAAGCCTTGGAGAAGTAGAACCTCGTTAAAGAAACCATCTCTGCAGGTGAAAGCCCTAATTTTCTTCATTTAATTCCTGTTTTTAGATGGTAATGGCCATTAGGAAACACCCCTGGCTGTGTAATTCGAATTTAGGGTTTTGGATTAAGTTTTGGTGACCCACATGGGGTTTTTCCCAATTTTTCAGGAACCCTAACCCTAGGGGTTGCATGTAGATTGAATTCATCTCTTACATGTAGGTTAGATCCCGATTTCTTAGGGTTTTTGATTGGAGGATTATGGGTTTCCTATGTAAAACCATTTTCTGTACTTCTGGTGTTTGAGGAAATATTCTTAGGGTTTGCCTATCCTCGTATTTTAGTTCCTGTATATATATATTGATATACTTATCTATATTTGTATGTAAATTACTTGTGTTCAGGTTTGTGCTGTGTGCACTGTGTTGGGGGATCGTCCTTGTGCATAGTCGGGTTTTAGATAACTGTACTGTGTATTTTGGGTTCTTGGTGCACTCGGGTCAGAGGAGGATTGTGGCTGTGCATTGGTTGTAAATAGATGTGTATTAGATTAGGGAGGCTACCTGGGTATGTGTATAGATAGTGGTATTGTGTGTTACCTGTGTCCGTGTGCTGTATCCCAGAATTGAGTGAGTTCATTGAGGAATTCGGGGTTAGGTATTTGTGTGGGTATCAACATATATGTGAGTATCCCAGTTTCAGTGCTTTGTGAGAGTGAACTTAACCCCTAGAGTAGCAGTGTGTGTTTGGAACTGTGTATGGGTGAGCAAATATGTTATGTGTCCAGGTAGTTAGGTAGATAAGTTTTCCTGTGTGTTCAGTATTGATTTCAGCATGTGCAGTATCATGTATCAGTAAGTAAGGTGTTGTGTGTGGCAGTTTTGTGTGTGTGTGTATCAGTCAGTTTAGTTGTGTGTGCCTTGTGGTATCGAGTTAGGGGATACTGTGTAAATTGGGTATCAGAGAAATAAACATGTGTTAGGGGTTAGGAGAGGTCAGTAGGTGTGTATCAGTATTTGCCCCAGTATCTAGTGTGTAGGTGAGGATTCCAGATTAGTGTGCTGTGTAATTTGTGAGTTGGGTCAGAAGTTTATGTATTCAGTATATGTGTATCAGCAGTTAGGAGGGGGTTGGGCTAGGTCTGTGTGCAGAAATTGTACACTGTGTGTGTGTGTTTATGTATCAGTCTATATTAGAGTGTGGTTGTTGTTCATGTGGGTAATGGCTGTGCTAAGTTCACAGAGTGAGGTGCATTAGATTTCTGTGTCTGTGTAGCTGTGTCTACATGTATAGGTGTGTGTAGGGTGTTGTGTGCATGTGTATTGTGAAACTGTGTATCAGATTTAGGGGGGGAGAAGCCTGAGTTCTGTGCATTTAGTGTGTGTGTGTTTTAGAAACTGTGTACATAGGAATATGTATCAGTATACATATTAAAGGGTGTAGGACAGAATGCCAGGCCTGTGTAAACTGAGGAAGTTCTCAGGGGGTCTAGGAAGTTAGGTATCAGTGACTGTGTGCAGTGAACAGGGGGTGTATCTAATGGGTATTAATGTGAGTAGAGGAAGGTATCAGGTATCTCAATGTGACTGTATGTGGGTGTGGGGTGGCAAATGAGTTTTAAATGTTAATGTGTGCTAGGCTAGTGTGTAGTGGGGATGTCAAGTTGGTGTTGAGTATGGGTAAATGTCAAGATATAAGATATGTTAAGGTATAAATTGGTTGGTGTCAGTTAAGGTATATACTCAGTATATAAATGTAAGTTATTTACATACTGATAGCATATAGTATAAGAAATAGTAACTAGTTTCAGCAAGATACAATATACCACACTATATGAGTTATATAATGATAATACCTAGTATAATGAATATCAGCTAATATTAGTAAGTATAGAACATATAATATAGTGTATTTAGCTAATATTAGTTAACAATAGCTAGTATGAACCTAGAAGCAAGGTATTAACTAGTTTTGACCAAAAACCTAGAGTTGACTTAGTAACACCTAGTTTAGACCTAGAAATGGCCTAACACCCCATTTCAAATTAGCTAATCACTTGTATTATTTCAAACACCATTTTAACTTTGATATCTTATATATAGGTCATTGTGATTTCACTTTGGACATCGATCCTCACACTTTGCTCAGGACCACAGGCGAGTACATTCTCTGACAGTTTTCATGGTTGATTACTTCTATAAATTGTAGTGTATTACATACTTGATTCCGACACTATGGATACACGGGTTAGCACCCTAGATCCCCATCATGAGGAGTCGTGATTGGAATCCATCGTGCTAGCTGGGGGATGGGGAACTATTAGTAGATTATGTGATCATATCCACACTTACCATGCATCATAGCTCACCCCACATCTCACGTCGGGTGCGGCCTGACCATCATCATGCCTCATAGCTGTTATATATGATTAGCCTGACCATTATCATGCATCATAGCTAACCATATGGTTAGCCTGACCTTCAAGAATCATAGCTAATCATATATAACCAGCCTGATCCAGTCCCAAGCCGATCACATAATAAACTAATATTTCAAACACTTAGTTAGATGTTTTATCTTATTCAGATTACTTGTTCTAGCAGTCACTATTTATTGCTCATTGCTAGATGCTTTATTGTCTATTTCATTTCTCCAGTACTTCACATGTTCAGCTTTTATTTCCATCTTGTATTTCTTACACTGTTTATAGATTTTGTCAATTTAATGAAACTGCTGTTAGTGCTTGTGCTTCGCTCCAATCCTGACTGGATAACAACATTTTCAGAGAACCTGGAGGACTTTTGCCCTACTCATTACGGTCCAGGAATAGAGGAGGATTTCACCCCAGAAATCCCAGAGGAGGTGCCTATCCTAGAGGAGAACATGCCTGCCCATGCTTAGATTATTTTTCTGCATTTATTGCTTTAGACTGAGACTGAGACTGAGATGTATTTATTTTATTTGTGACTTTGTGAGGTCATTTAGACCCAGGTTTTGAGTTGAACTTCTTGTGGTTGGTTTTAATAGAACTCTTTTCAATTCTCATCGTGCCATTATGTTTATAGTTGTGATTGAGTATATTATAGAACTGTGGTTATTTATCTTTGTCCTCCGTATGGAGTTGAGACTATTGACAGGATGTACTATATTTGTGACCTAGACAGCGTTCTACCGCCGATGCTGTGGCGTAGGCTGGACGTACCCACGACTCATGCCCAATTTCCGGGTGCGGGTCGTGACAGCCAGATCAGAGAATGACTTTGGGTTACGCAAGATAGGCATCGCCATTGGGCGGACCAGCACCGTAGGCCTTTAGAGTTTCGTGTTAGCGACCATATTTTTTTGGGATTTTGCTGACCCATGGAGTTATTATATTCGGGGTTCGAGGGAAGCTTAGTCCGCGATACGTCATTCCGTTCGATATCCTCGAACGGGTAGGCGATGTTTCTTATCGCCTTGCCCTTTCACCTTCGCTACGTGAGGTGCACGATGTGTTTCATGTATCTTAGTTGCGTAGCAGAGTCATATCCTCGACCATTTTGAGCTAGTCGTTGGTATCAACTTGTCTTACGAGGAGCAATCTGTATCCATTTTGGACCAAAGGAATAAGGTGCTTAAGAATCGGACTATCCGTCTCGTCCGAGTTGCTTAGGGTCATCACCCTTTTGGGAGAGTCGACGTGGGAGCACGAGAACAATATCCGATCTCGGTATTCGTATATTTTTGACTAAGAAGGTATAATTATTTCTATCCCTTCGTATCTCGAATCTTTTGATTCACTTACCCATGCAGTTTGATATTGCTTTTCTTTATTACGTGATTGAATTTGATTGCATGTGTAGATATGCTTGTAGCTAGCTTAGTGGTTGTTCTGATTTCTCTAGATAGCCTTGGATTTGGATTCCGATGATAGAATTTTTCTAAAGTGGGTAGAGAAGTCACTCCATGTTCCCGATATACGTATTCAGAATGTATTATTTCTTGCTTGCATGTTTATTAGTTTGCATGGAGACTAGACCCATTCTTTGGTTTAATATAGTTCATGGTTTATTTGTTGGTTGGCTTGGTCAAGAGTAGAAACCATGGTCTAAACCTCAAGCTCTAGCTATATAAGCTAACTCATTTCTCTCTTTTTCCTTATTCTCTTATTTCTCCCCCTTCTTTCATTTATAAAATTATACCTTGCATGATATGAAAAAACCCTTAGAATTTAACCCTTGCTCTTTTCTTGCATTTTATTAGTCTAGTATGTGTACATTATGATTCTACGCACTTTTAAGACATGGAGATTTCAGTTTTTACGGATAGATATAAGTAGATCTACATTTTTAGTTAGAGCTTTTTTTATGGGTTTTATGAGGTTTTTTGGTTTTGATCTCTAAAAACTTATTGTTTTCCAAAATTTGTGGTTCTATGATGAGTAGCATTTGATTTTGAGTGATTTAGAACTTTAATTTGTCAGATTTTGGCTTCGTATGAGATTTTTATAGAAGAACCAAACTTTGGATTTTCGGAGCTTTTCTATGGCCAAAAATTGTTGTTTGGAGAAAATGAATTATTCATGCGGCCAGCACCCTATGTGGCAGAGAGTACCATGCGGCTTGAACTCCTTGTCGCATATACCTTCCAGCATGCGTCTATCTTATTGAATTCATGATTGATTATTATATATGCTTTCGTAGGCTGAGTACTTGGAAAAGTCTTAACGATGGAACTCCTTGTGTTTTATTCGCTGAACGAATAAAAACTTTACTAAGTGTCACAACTCGCAACCGGTGTAGGAATGCAAGTAGTGAACAACGTCCAGCCTACGCCACAGCATCGACGGTAGAACATTGTTTGGGTAAACTATCTATCTAGCAATCAATATATAATAATGCCACCAATGTAAAATGAAAACTCAATCACAGATCTATAAGATGGAACAATGCACGAATATGATAAAAGAACTAAAGAGTCATAAAATAACTCATAAGACCAAAATAATATCTAATGAGTCAATAAAAATACTAATAATTGAGCTGAAGACAAATCCAGTACAAAAGAAACTAACTACTATGCTATGAGTCCTGGGTCGTCTGTCTCAGTCGGGATGAGACCCTCCTAAGCCAAGGTCTCTGGCTCTAAGCCAACTACGTCCTGAGGCCCGTAGTGAGTGGGGTACCACTCCTCAGTGTCATTTGGGAAAAATATATCCAGTCAGAAAATGAGCAAAGTACATCTCTAACAGCAGTTCTAATAAATGATATAAACTATGTAATAGTAAATAGATGTGAATATACAAGATGCAACATACAGATATAAGAGAAATATAATAAAAAAAATACTGGAAATAAATACAAGAATGAGCATCATAGGAATGAACAAGAAATACTAATAACTAAGTGAGTGAGTACCAGCTTTAACATGTGATCAGCTTGGAAACTTGAACAAGGATAATGGCCTAATTAATCAAACGTACGGTGTATGATGAACACTCACTAGAAACAAGACATGCACAAGGAGGTTATGATCACATATCTACACTAAATACTCTACGCCCCCGACTGGTATAGATGATCCAACCTTGGTACGTTATGACACAGGATTCTCTGGGTAGGTAGCAAGTCTCCCCAAGAATCAATGTCTGTACATATACAAGGAACAAGGCTTGCACAAGATACACCATAAATACCAAGGAATAATATCGCATAACGAGATCCGAATATACTAATCCGTGTAACCATCGTGTCAAAAAATTAATGATATATATACTAAATACAAGGAACATAGAGGATATCATAAATGAGAAACTATCAGAGAATGTACGTGCTTGAAATCCGGTGGATAGTATCAAAGATGTCCGGTACGGTGCCTCAAAAACCTAAATATGGAATATTATATTAATACAATATTTTGGAATAAAAATAAGTTAAACTAGTCAACTTCTAGGTCATCAAGACATTTCTAAGTCAAAACAGTCAAACTAGGTAAACTCTAGGTCAAACTAGTCCAACTTGGTCAAACTAGCTATTTCTAGGATGTATGAGTACATTTCTAGGATATTTAGTCCATATAATGTGTAACTAGGCCATACTAGCTATACTAGGATACTAAAAAACCAACAAGATACCGTATCATAAGATACACAATTTATTAGATATAAAAATATTATAATATATATACAAGACAATAATATATAATACTCCTAGCTAAACTAATGCTAAGTGGATACCTTTGCTTTGAATCAAAAGCGGTATCATACCACCTACACTCCAACTTGATGTGCAAACTCAATACCTTAAGTAAAACCCAATACCTTGACATTACTTTGGTATCTCAAGGTAATTCAATATCTAATATATTACTAATATCCATACACCTCACTATACACTAATATGTATTTAAACTTATAACAATACTATACTAAACTATATATTAACATACCCCTTTGGATATTCAATACCCGTACCCAAGATATCTCCTCTCTCATTACCTTGGTGTATCTCAAGGTAATCTAGAAATAATACTAACTAGTGCTTATATATATATATATATATATATATATATATATATATATATATATATATATAGATATATATATATATATATATATATATATATATATATATATATATATATATATATACTAGCTTACTAAATTACTAACTTATTAAAATAAGCTAACTAACTTTTATATATATATATATATATATATATATATATATATATATATATATATATATATATATATATATATATATATAAACTTATCAACTTATCAATAAGCTACTGCTTATTCAAAAGCTGTTGTTGCTTACTGCCACTACTGCTGCTTGTTGTAGCAGCTTCTGCTGCCGCTTATTGTCGCTGCTTCTACTTTCTGCTGCTACTTCAGCGGCCGCTTCTGCTTTCTATTGCTTCTGCTTCTGCTGCTGCTGTTTCTTGGCTTCTGGTTTTTGCTACTTTTTACTGCTTCTCAATGCTTCTCTCTCACTGCTTCCCATTGCTTTTCTCCCTGTTTTCCATTATTTTATTCACTATTTTCTTTGGTTTCTTCTTCCCTCAAACTCACACACATAAATACACACACGCACATATATATATACATCTTACACACACAATATATATAACCATATTTAGAGAGGCACATGAACTCCTACTCTCCCATGATCACCAACACATCAACAAAAATTATAGAACACACACACACACACACACACACACACACACACACATATATATATATATATCACATAATAATTATTTTTACAATAGTATAATATCTATAACCAATGTAAATTGAATTGAATTGCAAAGAAACAAACACGTGAAGTGTATCACACCCGTATCACACTAGATCTATGATACGCATACGATATGGCTCCACCACACAACCAAATGTATTTCAACGAACACGAGCAAGTCTAAAATTATTATTATGAATAATACAAAGATCTAGCTACTCAATTACGTGTCCGTGTCAAAATATGACATGCTAAAACCCCTGTGTCAGAGAAAAACTCTTAAATCAACCCGTATCTCCAAATTATCGAGATACGACATACACGTATCCAATTATGGATATGACACTAGCCACACACAATCAAACATATGTCAATTTGGTCTAATTGACCTATTGACAAACACAAGATGTGTCAATATCAGAATTTCCCCAAAATTGACACAAAATACCACATAACTTTCTCCATAGGCCTCCTATGAATCTAATTCCAATTTCTATGGGTAGCCTTAGCATATGGGGTGGTTCCTAATGATTAAATTATATATTTAGAGTCTAATAAGAGGGGAAAAACTAAATTATACCTATTGGGAGATGGATTTCCAATAAAATCTCTAAATTGAGTAAAAAGAGCCTTCAACTTGTAGATCATTGCTCCTTCTTGTAGATCCTTGCTTCCTCCTTGTAGATACTTGCTTCCTTCTTATTCTAATGGCCTTCAATGATGATTTGGAAAGGAATTAAAAAGAAATTTGGATAGAAATTGATGTAGGAATGAAAAAATTTAGAAGAAAAAAATTCTAGATGTAGATTTGAAATAAAAAATAAAGAGAAATTTTTTTCCCTCCATTAAAATCTAGGCCGGCCCCTTCCCCCTTCCTCAAGGTACTATAAAGTATCTAAAATATCCCTTGGGGCTTGTCATGAAAAAATAATTAAGGAAGGGAGGTTCAAGTCTAATTGGTTTAACTTAATTAATTAACCTCCTAATGATTGGGCTTATTATTGGGCTCAATTCTAGCTAGAATTAAATGTTGGTCCATGGATCTAATCTAAACTAATTAGGTCCACTAACACAAGTCCAAAATTATATACTAACATCTAACAATAAATAAATAATATAATAATAAATATTTAACATGTACAACTTTTAATTAAATATAAAATGACCAAAATACTATTTCCTAAATATGGTAGTGACAAATCTACCCTCCTTAAAATAATTTTGTCCTCAAAATTCAAAGACGAAACTACCCCCAGAAAATTAAACAGAACAGAATCAAGAAAGACATACCTCAAGGCACAAACAAATATGGGTAACACTCTCGTATTTCATCCTCTCTCTCCCAGGTAGACTCCCCCGGATAGTGATGCCTCCATACAACGCGTACCAAGGGAATAGTCTGGTTCCTCAGCACCTTCTCTCTCCAATCTAGAATCTCAACTGGTTGCTCTATATAGCTAAGAGTAGGGTCCACCTCTATCTCTGAGTGATCCAATACGTGACTAGGATCTGTCACGTACCGTCTCAACTGCGACACATGAAATACGTTGTGCACCCCCTCCAATGCAGGTAGAAAATCTAGTCTGTAAGCAACTACACCGACCTTCTCGAGAATACTGAAAGGTCCTATGAATCGCGGACTAAGCTTTCCGCCTTCACCGAAATGAATCATGCCTCGTGTCGGAGAAATCCTCAGAAACCCAAACCACCCACCTAGAACAAAATATACCCTTAAGAACTTAATCTATAACAAACAACCAATGTCAAGCACAAAACAACAACAACAACAACAACAAAATCTAAAAATATACCTCAAACTCCAAAGGTCTCTGGTGGCTATCGGCCAAATGCCGTTGTCTGTCATGCGGTACTCGAAGTCTGTCTCTGATCAGCTTAACCTTCTCCGCAGCATCCATAACCATCTCTGGCCCTAGCAAAGCTCTATCTCCAATATCATCCCATCGCAAGGGAGTACGACATCTCCGACCGTACAGAGCCTCAAATAGTGACATCTCTATACTAGCTTGGTAGCTGTTGTTGTAAGCAAACTCTACCAAATGGAGATGATCCTCCCAAGATCCTCCGAAATCTAGTACACAGGTGCACAGCGTATCCTCGAGATTCTGAATAGTCATGTCTGACTGCCCATCTGTCTGGGGGTGATATGCAGTACTGAACTTGAGCTGGGTGCCCAAACTCGCTTGCAAACTCCTCCAAAAATGAGAAGTAAAGCGACTATTCTGATCCGAGACTATGCTGACGGGAACCCAATGTATCCTGATATCTGCCTCACATACATCTCTGCCATCTTCTCCGTAGACAAATCCACCTTGAAAGGCAAAATTTGGGCCGACTTGGTTAACCTGTCAACGATAACCCTAATCGCATATTTTCCTCCTAGAGATCGTGGAAGTCCGGACACAAAATCCATAGTAATGTGCTCCCACTTTTACTTTGGAATGGGTAATAGCTGAAGTAAACTGTCTGGCCTCTGCCTCTCTGCTTTCACCTGCTGGCATACTAAGCATCTGGATACAAACTATGTCACTTTTCTCTTTATGCCATACCACTACAAACTCTTCCGTATATCTCGATACATCTTGTTGGCACATGGATGCATGGAATACTATGAGCGATGCACTTCCTGCAATACCTCCTCACGTAGCTCCCCACTAGCACACATAATCTAGCACCATGTCTCAAAGAACCATCATCAGCAATGGTAAAATCATCCTTCAATCATGTTCTCACCTGAGGTCTGATGCTCTTCAGAGATACATCCTCATATTGGGCTGCCTTGATCCTGTCCATCAACTCTGAGTGTATCTGCAACCCCTACATCTGTATGAAAAAACTAAAAAATATCACCTCAATGCCCAAGCTCTCCAAGTTCTTCGACAAATACCGATTCTGTGTTAACAATATAGCTATTGGATATCTGCTCAAGGCATCGGCAAGTACATTGGCTTTCTCCAGGATGATACTGTAAAGATATGTCAAAATCCTTCATCAGTTCCAGCTACCGACGCTGCCTCATGTTCAACTCCTTCTGAGTGAAAACATACTTTAAGCTTTTGTGGTCTATGAAGATCTTCACACGCTCTCCGTACAAATAGTATTTCCACAACTTCAGGGCAAAGATGACTGCTGCAAACTCCAGATCGTGGGTAGGATAGTTCTTCTCATGAGGACGCAATTACCTGGATGCATAGGCAATCACTTTCTCATTCTGCTGAAGAATACAACCCAGACCTTTCCCCGATGCATCACTATAAATAGTGAAACCTCCAGACCCTAATGGCAACGTCAAAATAGGAGCATACGTTAACCCCTTCTTCAATTCCTCAAAAGCAACCTGGCACTCCTCTGTCCAAAGAAACTCTGCATCATTCCTGGTGAGTCTAGTCATCGGCTCGGCAATCCTCAAAAAATCTTGCACAAACTTCTTGTAGTAGCCTGCTAGACCCAAGAAACTTCTGATCTCTGCCACTGAACTCGGGGTCTTCCAAGACTCTACTGCTACGATCTTCTTCGGATCCACTGAAATTCTATCACCAGTCACAATATGTCCTAAGAATTCTACCTTATCCAGGAAGAACTCACACTTGGACAGCTTTTCATACAGCTTCTCCGTCCTCAGTACATCCAACACAATCCATAAATGCTCCTCGTGCTCCTCCGATGTCTTTGATTATATGAGTATGTCATCAATGAACATCACCACGAACTTATCAAGGTACTGGTGAAACACCTTATTCATCAAATTCATAAATACCGTCGGGGCATTAGTCAACCCAAACGGTATTACCATAAACTCATATTGGCCATACCGAGTCCTAAAAGCAGTCTTTGAAATGTTCTCCGGCTTTACTTTCATCTGGTGGTAGCCTGATCTCAAGTCTATTTTGGAAAACACCTTGGAGCCACTCAACTGATCGAACAAGTCATCAATCTGTGGCAACAGGTATTTATTCTTGATAGTGAGATTATTCAATATCCTATAATAGATGCACATGCGCATCGATCCATCCTTCTTTGGTACAAACAATACCGGGGCTCCCCACGATGAAGAACTGGATCTGATAAATTTCTTATCCTGTAACTCATCCACTTGATTCTTCAGCTCGACCAGCTCGCTGTTGTTTACTCTATAGACATGCTGTAAAATTGGTTCTGCACTTGGCACTAAGTTTATAGATAAATCAATATCTCGATCTGGCGATAATTTTGGCAATTTCTTAGGAAATACATCCAAGAACTCTATTATCATTGGATGCGGCAACTCCTTGTCTTCCACCATAACTCCACAAAGAATGCCTCCTCTCTGCTCTGCAGCTCCTCTAGCAAACTCAAATTTTGGCTCTCCAGGCGGGCTAAAAATACTCTATCTCATCTACAATCTATACTAGCATGGTGCATACTCAACCAATACATCCCGGGTACAATATCGTAGCTCGGAAGTGGTATTACAAGTAGACACACACTCAGCTCCCGGCCTTCCAGAGTAACTCTCTGATCCTTGCAAATATCATAAACCAGGATAATGCCTCCCCCGGTCATGATCTTACAAGTCCTAAGCAAAGACTCAGCTACCAAATGATGCTTCAGAGCAAAAGAAACAGATACAAAACTAAGGGAAGCACCACTATCAAACAAAGCTAAAACTGGAATGGAATCAATATGGCACATGATATAATGCATTCAAAGAAGGACAGTTAAGGATCAAATATCAATATCAAGGAAAAATAGTTGAATTGAACAATAGAGTTTTTCCTAGATGTGATTGAGTATTTTCAGCCTATAGCCTATATCCTATATCCTGAAACAGGCTCGTAATAGCACTCAAATAAGATCACTACTACGAATCACACTAATTGCGACCTCGAAGACCTGTTTGGGCCACCACTAAAAATGTGTCACGACCCGCACCTGGTGTAGGGATGCAAGTAGTGAACAACGCCCAGCCTACGCCGCAGCATTGGTAGTAGAACGTTGTTTGGATAAACTATCTATCTAGCAATCAATATATAATAATGCTACCAATGTAAAATGAATACTCAATCACCGATCTATAAGATGAAATAACGCACGAATATGATAGAAGAACTGAAGAGTCATAAAATAACTCACAAGACCAAAATAATATCTAATGAGTCAAAGAAATACTAATAACTGAGCTGGAGACAAATCCAATATAAAAGAATCTAACTACTATGCTACGAGTCCTGGGTTTGTCTCAGTCGGGATGAGACCCTCCTGAGCCAAGGTCTCTGGCTCTAAGCCAACCACGTCCTGAGGCACGTAGTTAGTGGGGTACAACTCCTCAGTGTCATCTGGGAAAAATATATCCAGTCAGGAAAGGAGCAAAGTACATCTGTAACAGCATTTCTAATAAATGATATAAACTATGTAATAGTAAATAGATGTGAATATAGAAGATGCAATATACAGATACAAGAGATATACAATAAAGAAAATACTGAAAATAAATACAAGAATGAGCATCATAGGAATGAACAAGAAATACTAATAACTAAGTGAGTGAGTACCAGCTTTAACATATGATCGTCTTGAGAACTTGCAAAAGGATAATGGCTTGGTTAATCATACGTGCGGTGTATGATCAACACTCACAAGGAACAAGACATGCACAAGGAGGGTATGATCGCATATCAACAGTAAATACTTTCCGCCTCCAGCTAGTATAGTGGATCCAACTATGGTACGTTATGACACGGGATTCTCTGGGTAGGTAGCAAGTCTCTCCAATAATCAATGTCTGCACATGTACAAGAAGAACAAAGAACAAGGTTTGCACAAAATATATCATAAATACCAAGGAATAAAATCGCATGATGAGATCGGGATATACTAATCCATGTAACCATCGTGTCAAAAAATCAAAGATATCTACACTAAATAAAGGAACATAGAGGATATCATAAATGAGAAACTATCAGAGAGTATGTAAATAGTATCAAAGATGTCCGGTACGGTGTCGCGAAGACCTAAATATGGAATATTATATTAATACAAGGTTTTGGAATAAAAATAAGTTAAACAAGTCAACTTCTAGGTCATAAAGCCATTTCTAAGTCAAAATAGTCAAACTAGGTCAACTCTAGGTCAAACTAGTCAAACTTGGTCAAACTAGCTATTTCTATGTTGTATGAGTCAATTTCTAGGATATTGAGTCCATACACTATGTAACTAGGTCATACTAGCTATACTAGGATACTAGAAAACCAACAAGATACCGTATCATAAGATACGCAATTTATTAGATATGAAAATATTATGATATATATACAAGACAACAATATATAATACTCCTAGCTAAACTAATGCTAAGGGGATACCTTGGCTTTGAACCAAAAGCCGTATCACACCACCTACACTCCATCTTGATGTGTAAACTCAATACCTTGAGTAAAACCCAATACCTTAACATTACCTTGATATCTCAAGGTAATTCAATATCTAATATATTACTAATACCCATACACCTCACTATACACTAATATGTATTTAAACTTATAACAATACTATACTAAACTATATACTAACATACCCCTTCGGATATTCAATACCCGTACCCAAGATATCTCCTCTCTCATTACCTTGGTCTATCTCAAGGTAATCTAGAAATAATACTAACTAGTGCTTATATATATATATATATATATATATATATATATATATATATATATATATATATATATATATATATATTCTAGCTTACTAACTTACTAACTTATTAAAATAAG